>JAMPIV010020287.1:0-398995 GCA_024509875.1 Oreohelix idahoensis
TTTGGAAGGAAATTATATGAGGGGGGGGTTAGGTGGGAAGGGGTTAGGGATTGAAGAGGGAGGTATTGGAAAGGGAGGTTGGGGTGGGGTGGGGGGTGGGAGGAGAGAAATGTAGGGGGGTAAGTTGAAGGGATTAATGAGTGGGTTGTTGTAGATTGATGGGGTTGGAGTGGAGGAGGTGATATAGATGGGTAGTGATTGGAGGGGGTGTGGGGGAGGGGAAGGGGGTAGGGGGGTTTAGGTTGAGGGGTTTGGAGGGAGGGAGGGAGAAGGTGGGGGTCCTGGGGTGAAAATTGGGGGGATGTGTTAGGGTAGGGTAAAAGGGGGTGAATGTGGATTGTGAGTATGAGAGAGAGTTGGGTTGTGGGTGTTTTGGGGGTTGGGGATGGATGTTAGGGTTGCGTTCTGAATTGATTATAGGAAGATGAGGGGGGGAAGTAGGTTTTTGTGGGGAATAAGTGATGCCATTGGGTGTGGAATGGAAGTGGGGTGGTTGGAGATGATGGTGTTGGTAGTGTATAGAAATTTATAATTTGGTGGAAGGGTGAAGTAGGGAGATTGGGGATAGAGTGGAAGGTGGTGGTGAGTTGAGGGTGTTTTGGGAGGAGATGTTGAGGTGGGAGATGTTTAGAGGAGATAATGAAACTTGGGGCGACCATGGGTGGGGTTCCCATTTGTTGTGAGTGTAGAGTGAAGGCTGAGACACTAAAGCGTAAGCCTTGTCCAAGCTATCTGACGTTTTCTTGGAGTGTGCTGGACCAGTATGGTATGTAGTTACGCCGGCATCCTTTGGGAATGGTTTCTTTTGCAGCTTGTAGTATGCATCTGTTGAAGTCTTTTACCACTTTCATTAATGTCTCTGTTCTGTACCTTGAGGGTAGAACAGCAGAGGGTTCACCTGATGAAGCCTGAATAAACCCCATGGTTTCTATTTCCATCTTGTTGCAACAAACAAAAAGAGGATAAATCTTTAAAAAAATTTTTTAAGCTGGTTGATAAAGTTGACAATCTATCCTCAGGTAATAATAACAAACATTGGTTTGTTATTAAAAATGACATATTGATTAGATGTTTTAATGACAAATCACAAATGAAACAACAAGTTATGGTCCCGTATACTTTTAGACGGTACATTCTTCAACATGCGCATGACTCACAGTGTGCTGGACATATGGGATATACTCGAACACGATCTCGAGTACTGTCTTCATTCTTTTGGCCAGGAGCTTTTCACACGGCGCCTATTCAGGCTTGCGATATCTCAGTAAGACCGTTTGACAAGATGGCCATAGATATTATTGGTCCATTGCTACCATCGGCCAGAGGACATAGATTCGTCCTTACGTGCATTGATTTGTGCACACGATGGCCAGAAGCTATCCCATTAAAGACCACCACTACCACAGATGTAGCTGATGCACTACATCTCATCTTTTCTAGAATAGGGTTTCCTAGAAAACTTTTATCAGACCATGGGTCACAGTTCATATCTGACACCATGAAGGAAGTCATGAAAACCTGGAACATTGATAGGAATTTAAGTAGTATTTATCATCCTATGAGTAATGGTGCAGTTGAAAGACTTAACCGTACACTTAAACAACTACTACATAAGGTTACTGTTAAGCACCCTCATGACTGGGACAGAGCACTCCCAGCTGTTCTATTTGCTTATCGGGAGGTACCGCATGAACAAACTGGCTTCTCTCCCTTTGAATTAGTTTTTGGTGCTCCCCAAGAGGTCCTGTGGGACTAATAAAAGACTTATTAATTGACGCGGAGATGACTCAGGACACTCAGTCATCTTACGAGTATGTGATTAATCTTCAGAAGAACATTATTGAGTCTTGCCAGTTGGCAACAGCTTCTTCTGAGGCTGCAAATCTAAGGCTCGATCTCTACAAAATAGGTCTCGACGATTACGCCAATTATTCCCAGGCGATGAGGCTTATGTGTTACTTCCTCACAATAACAATAAATTATTGATATCTTGGAATGGTCCTTACAAAGTCATTGATAAAATTTCCGACGTTGATTACATCTTAGATATCAAGGGACACAAAAAGATATTTCATATTAACATGCTCAAGCAATTTCATACACGTCCTGAACACTTACAGTCAATTTTCCATGAACTAGATGACAACACAGTATCTACTTGTTATTATTCCAACTTATCCGTCATCCAGGAAGAAGAATCTTCTTTTCCTGAGGTACAGTTACCGTTACCGGTACCAGTAGTTCAACCTACTGAATCTTGGCGGGATGTAACCATCTCTTCAACGGTTACACCGCAACAGCGTCTACAGATTGCTAATCTCTTACAATCTTATCCAGATGTGTTGACCGACGTCCCGGGTCGCACATCGGCTATCAGTCATGACATTACTCTCAATGACGATACACCTATTCGTGTACATCCCTATTCGGTTCCTTTACATTTCCTTGCTAAAACTACTAAGGAACTTGAACAGATGTTGTCTCTGGGAATCATTGAGACTAGTAATTCGCCATTCTCTTCTCCATTAGTGATTGTCCGGAAGAAGGACAATAACATCAGACTATGTGTTGACTATAGAAAATTAAATGCTAAGACTATAGTTGACAGCGAACCACATCCACTTATCGACGACTTACTGCCACGTCTATCCAACGCAACTATATTTAGTAAGATAGACTTAACTAAAGGTTATTGGCAGATACCACTGACCGAAAAGGCTAAGTACTACACCGCATTTTCCACTCCACAAGGTCTATACCAGTGGAATGTGATGCCTTTTGGGCTTGTTAATGCGCCAGCTACCTTCATTCGCCTGATGCGACAAATTTTATCAGGTAGATTAGACGTTATTACGTATATTGACGACATATGCTTGTTTAGTTCGTCGTTTGAGGAACATGTTTCGGGACTTAGATATGTTTTCGACACTCTAAGGAATTATCATCTAACTGCTAAACCTACAAAGGTGCAGATCGCGTGTAATGAGATAACCTTTTTGGGACATATCATTGGAGCGGGATATATCCGAACGTTACCTAGTACGGTCTCCAAAATTCTAAACATAGCAGTTCCTCAGACGAAGAAACAGGTCAGGAGTTTGTTAGGACTTGTTCAATATTACAGTAGATTCATACCAAACTTGTCATCCATCACGGCTGTATTGTCTTCATTGTTAAAAAAAGACATGCCGGTGAAGGTGACATGGACTGGTATATGCAATGAAACTTTCAACAAAATTATAAATTTGTTTTCGCATGAACCAATTTTAAGACTTCCCGATGCTTCCAAAAGATTTTTCTTACGAACAGATGCTAGTAACTACGGCATCGGTGCATGCCTGCTCCAGAACCATGATGGCGTTCTACATCCTACATTATATATTTCAAGAAAGCTAAAGCCGGCAGAAACAAAGTATTCCACAGTGGACAAGGAACTTTTGTCAGTTATATGGGCAATCACAAAAATGGAAAAGTTCTTGCTTGGTGCTCCATTCACCATTCAGACTGACCAGCGTGCTGTAGCATCTTTGCGTAGATCAAACCACAAAAGTCCAAAACTCGCCAGATACGCGATCATCCTGCAGCCATTTGAATTCTCCATTGAACATATTCCTGGCACTGAAAACATTGTGGCGGATGCGTTGTCACGTAATCCTATTGACGACGAATAATCAACATTGACATTCCTAAACTACGTCAATCATCACTACATTGGATAGAACGAAGTATCAACTATAAGGGAACTAACCTTGACTTCAATTTAATAATTATAAACACTATATGCATCACAGAATTGAACTAAAGACAATCAAGGTATACATATTGACATTGAAACTTCGTCTAACGTCCATACACAATATATGAATATTCGTTCAACAATCATGGAACAATATCTGACGACAAGTCGAACTTATTATCCTATGTGCACTTAATTCTTGGATCCTAGGATAATTGACATTTCTGTCCGACGTAAATGCTTCAACACTTTGTCTAAAAGAATTCATCAGGATCAGGACTACGGATGGATCATCATATCCTATACTAATTAATTAGTTAACTTAACTTCTTAATTGAATTAATATCAATAAAATGAAATGTGAGAAAAAAATGAAATGAAAAAAAAAAACAAAAAAAGAGAACGAAATATAAAAAGAAGAAATTATGAAAAGAGAAAATAAATCTCACACAAGTATTAGATTAATATATTTTTTAATGTACCTATACGTTATTTAGTTAGTTAAATTAGATAGTTATTATTCACTAACACTTAACACACACAATTAAGTTAAACTTATATTCGAATTTCTTTCTATTTCTTCTCACTTATTTGTCTTTTCTTCTCTCATAACATCGTGTTACATTAGAATCTTAATAATTTAACTCTTAGTTTAATTAATTAATTTAATTTTAATTAGTCAAATTAATTCCTATATGACATACTAATACGACAGACCTTACTTTAATTTAATTCTATCATTCACTATTGACATTACACATTTTATTTAGTTGATATAATAATATGCATAATATTGATATATAATATGATTAATGTTAGATGACTATGACAAATAGTTAGTTGACATGACCGCGACACGGTTCTACTCAGAACATCGTCGGCCATATGTCACAATTGTGTTAAATTTTTTTGAAAAATTGTTAAGTCGGATAGATCTTGAAAAAAAAATCTATCGATTTTTATTTTTTTTTTTTTTCCCCGGTGTACAGGGAATTGTTACGGTATATGTTATTAACGCCGTCTGCTAAAGGTTAGCAGACGTGCAATTGTAAAGGTTAAGACATTTAATATATTGCGATAGATGTTTCAATTATTGAACGCTCCATACACGATCGATTATGACGTGTCTAGCGTTGTTTGGGTCACAGTTGGTAACTAGGAGACGCTACCCTTTGTTACTTGACCGTCAAGCTGAATAGCTGCATTTTTCTAGCCTTCCAAATTAATGGCATGATATAGCCATTTATATGTGTATTTATGCAGGACCAGGGTCAGTCCTAGAACTCTACGAGAGAGGAAACTTATGGAGGTTAGTGATTAACTAAATCCTTGGAAGGAGAAAGATAATCGTCTACTTTATACGAAGTAATTAGACTCACAGTCTCACTGTCGGCAGGTAGCCATTCTATCTGCGCGTGCATATAGCTGTGATGTTCTGACGACAATTACTGCATTGTATCCTTAAACGGACATTGACACGTAAAACAGCAGTCTACGCTATTGATTGATTGATGCATGTACCTCATGTGTGAAATGAACTGTTTATGTATGTGTGTAATCCATATTAAATTGTGAAGGACTCGAACCGGAGGCATTATTCGTTGAATCACGTTACACCATTCAACCTTATGAATTACGTATTTTATGTCAAGTTGCTGAGTTAATAAGATGAACAGTTGTTTACATCTTGATGCCAAGTTCAGGCATTACGACAAACCGAAGGTGAGGTTCACCCCATTCGCGTAAGAACATTAGCACGATCAGAATTCAGGCAACACAACCAGTAACCCCACACGAAAGTCCTTCAACAGTATGACAGAAGGTAGCTAATCAATCGTTGTGTCTTAATTTTTGGAACTGGAGTTTTTGATGGAACATGAAAAATAAGTATTGCCTAGATTTCTATACACCGTATCGTAACACTGCATGTGTTGATGGAACATGACAAATAAGTGTTGCATAGATTTCTATACACCGTATCATAACACTGCATGTAATGCCATTAATAGGAAATTTTAAAATACGGTTCCTTCAGATTTAAGGGTAAAGGATCCCGTTACATGCCCATTGAGGCATATTGGGAATATGGTGTTAGGCCCATATTTTCTTGACCATCGGCACACTAGGGGTGATGTGGTCAGCATCACGCCGGACGCCTTAACCTTCCCAGAAGTTGCTCTGGTACCCAGTTGGGGCTGGGTCGACCCAGGAGCTGTTTGCGGCCTAAAAAAATCCCACCTCATATGGGGATCGAACCATAGACCACTGAGCTAGGAAGCCAGTGCACTAACCACTATGCTACCGGGATTCTTCAGATTTAACAAAACTAAATTCCATGAGCAGTTTCATATGTAACAGTAATACTAGAAATTTTACTGCATGCTTTGTGTTTCGTCAAACTTTCAGGGGAGCTTATTCTAAAAAAAAAAATTGCTGGTAATCCCAGATATATCACATGTACCTCAAATCCACCAATGAAACAATGAATTATTGTTTACTTTTAGATAAGAAAACCTACCAAAAATTATGTTACTGTATACAGTGTCTCCAAGCTAATATTACACAGCACTTCCTTTTAAAATGTTTAAAAAAAAAAAGTATGAACAACAATGAATCCACTAGTACAATTACAATACTTTATAACTGTGAAACACGTGTAAAAAACAGACCTACCTAAGGAAATACATAACACTGTAGAAAAATTTAGCACAAAAATTAATATTAAAAAAAAAAAAAAAAAAAAGGAACCCGTTACACGCCCATTGAGGCATATTGGGAATATGGTGTTAGGCCCATATTATCTTGACCGTCGGCACACGAGGGGTGATGTGGTCGGCATCACGCCGGCCGCCTTAACCTTCCCAGAGTAGCTCTGGTACCCATTTGGGGCTGGGTCGACCCAGGAGCCGTTTGTGGCCTAAAAATATGAATATAAATATTTAATAAAGTACAATTAAATCAGTATCTATTTGATCAGAAATAAATGTATGAGAAAACTAAAAATAAGAGCAAAATAAATAAATTATGGGATATCAAAAAGGAACAACAATAAAATGCATCTTGTCTGAAGTAATGGAATCAAAATATAATATTAGACATCCACATTCTCTGCACATGTGCACGTACACATATTCTTTTAACTCTGTCTAAATATTTTTTTAAAATTTCAAATCAACACAATAAGTACAAGTATTTCAGACTTTAAAAAAAAAGAATTTAAATTTCTAATTAACTGGTGTGCAACATGGAATAAATAATATGGCAGCATTCTGCCAGTAAGATACTGGCAGCAGTAGAATATATTGTATACAATCATTGATACACTATATCCTAATTATAACCAATTAGAATACAAATAAGAAGATAGGAAACTCTTTACAGAGCGATACAACAGGAGGCAATCTGATCATCAGAAGTAGTCCCCCCATCCGACAAGTGTTTCGGCCCAGTATACTCCTTAACACTCTAAAGGTGGCGGGCCCACTTGGGTCATGACTCCCAAGCGTCTCAGCCTCCTGTTGTCTTGTATCGAAAATGAACCCATTTCACTTATGGTAGCAACTTTAAAATCCACACCTCCGCCAGCCGTGGAGGCAATTGTGAAAGTAACAAAGAGAAGACAAATTATTCCGTTCATTCCGTCGCACATCACAACTAAGGACACACACTGAGACACCTGCGAGAAGCCGACAAGGCTAGCCACTGCGCTACTGAAATTCTGTGCCTAACACCTCTTATAATAACGCCGCCTGTTGCCCCTCAGTCACAGCCCTTTCACTAGTACACTAAAAAACTCAACGTATTGTGGACTTGGAAAAATTCCTGGTGTTTTCTGTACAGCAGCATTTACTGTCACGATTTCCATTGCCCACTGCGGTTGTTCCACAGCCAGCCTGATGCCTTTTCGGCAGTTTCACTAAGCCTCATCAAGATATTTTGCCAACAAATTTAGAAGACAAAAAAAATATGGTAACACAGAAGTCTTATTTCCCTTAAGTAACAATTGTGTTTAAATACAGCTTCACTAAATGAATAAATACGTTATCTCTGGTAACAATTTCCATAAATGAAAGAATAATATGATGCTGTTTTCTAATGCTAAATATTTGCATAAAACAACAGTGAAAATCCATACAGAGATATTACTTGGCACAAAGTTATTTCATATTGTCACAGAATTTGCCGCCCCTTTGCTCTGCAGCAGTGGTCCACCAGTGGCCAAAACTCAAGAGTATCTAAAATGGGTCAGCAAAGGTGTTTACCTTCGCACAAGATTTCTCTTGGCAGAGTTGTAGATAGAAGGATGACGCTTCTATCTCAAGGGAGTTTCACAAGATAATTATATTTATAAACTCAGACAATAATGGCATTACCTTCATGTTTATAAACACACACAATAATGACATTACCATCATGTTTATAAACTCACACAATAATTATATTACCGTCTTGTTTATAAACTCCCACAATAATGACATTACTGTCATGTTTATAAACTCACGCAATAATGACATTACCATCATGTTCATAAACTCACACAATAATGACACTACCTCCATGCTTATAAACTCACACAAGAATGACATTACTTCATGTTCATAAATGTTTGTTTTGCCCTGAGGAAGGCATGTTGTGCGATTCCTAAATATTTTTATTCTGGTAATTGTCTTAAATTATTTTTAACAATTTTGTGTTCCATTTTATCATTACAGAACCAGCATTGCAATCATGTACTTACACTACATTCATAAATGTACATTTATTTACCCGATACTAATTTTTAATCTTCTTACACGCAGTTAGGCTATGAGTAATGACATGCTTTCATGTTCATAAAGTCACACTATAATGACATTACCTCCATGCTTATAAACTCACACAATAATGACATTACCATCATGTTTATAAACTCACACAATAAAGACATTACCGTCATGTTTATAAACTCACACAATAATGACATTCCTCCATGCTTATGAACTCACACAATAATGACCATCATGTTTATAAACTCACACAATAATGACATTACCTCCATGCTTATAAACTCATGCAAGAATGACATTACTTCATGTTCATAATCTCACACAATAATGACATTATTTCATGTTCATAAACTCCCACAAGAATGACATTACCTTCACGTTCAAAAACTCTCACAATAATGACAATTTGGATGTTACCTTCATTTGAAAACAGGCTCCATAGCTTTGACAACAGGATACCCATTTCAGATTTCCAATTCAGAAGGTTTGGTTGTTAACAGAAAGCGTTGTTTTCAATACTGATACTAGTGCCAGAAAAACATTACTTCTCTGGAACTATCCACACTTGACAGATTCCGCCATTTCTCACACTGAAACAAAGAAAAGTTGAATACAATACATTACCCAAAATGGGCGGTATTGCCCCCTAGTGGGCAAACCGCTATACAAAAGAATGCGTTTTGAAAGGTAGAGTAGGGAGACAATGGTGATGAGTTTATAGAACCAAGGGGGCCGTGGCCTGAAAATGATTGGAAACCACTGCAATACAGTTGACATTCAAAAATCCGGCCATCGATAATCCGGTTCCTTCAGATTTCCGGCATGGATTTCGGAGCGCATTTTTTAATTTACCGCATTGGCGCGCCACTGTTTTCTGGAGCCGTGTATGTTTTGATGCAGCTGTTGGGTCTTGCTTGCATGTGTTAACAGGAATTCCTGCTCATTCCTTCTCATTTTATCATTTATTTGCTGCTGTATAGCCCCCATTATGGATTCAGCAAATAAAAGAAGTGGTTTAAAACGTAAACATCGTGCGTTGTCGATCGCAGATCATTTAGTTTTTAATTTTCTTTCTTTAAAGGACTGTACAGGTAGTCATTTTCTGTTAAATATATACAGCATATATAACCAGAAAAAATCCGGCATTTTCAACAATCCGGCACTCCTCAGGCCCGGAGGTTGCCGGATTTTTGAATGTCAACTGTACATTAACATAATGCTATTAATGAGAATTTTATCTAGTAATCATTCTTGTATGACACTTGCAGATGCAGGCTATTTTAGCTGGGTTTTCTTGTTTGGCAGTCATGCCTAATTAGGATGATGTTAATTTAGATGTGATCTACTATGTATTTCCAATACTACAGCTTTACAGTAGTTACCCTATTATTTTTGTGCAATCTCACTGTAGTTGTACTACATGTATTAATAACCTGCTATTTGCAAACCTGCAATGCTCAAAATTTTATGTAAATGGCAATTTTTTTCAAATTGTTTTGGCATAAAGTCTCTACTAACACACATTTTAAAAATAGCTAAAGAGAATAAGTGCAAGTTATCCTTGCAACTGGGTTGTGTATTACCCATATTACTGTCTTAATGAAACTTTTGTAACCAAAAATGAAATAATCCCACCTACTTTTTGGAAAAATATGGATATGGCATGAACTGCATCATGAAATCTAAACTGAACACCCATTAAAAGGGCTTGCAGTCCTTTCAATTGTTTATGGCACTTGTATCATGATAATTTTGACTACAAAGATCCAATGAAGCTGGAATGGAATGAAAAGGAATCAAATGACCACAGGAGAAGCATCATCATCATTAGAACATGCAGCAGAAAGAGCACACCAAAATGAATTCCTGTCATTATTTTGTGAGTTACTTGCTTTTAATTGTATAGTATTGTATATCAATGCTTATGGATCCATTCCACACCAGATGCTGTGGCAGGCCCTAGAAATGTATCATGTTCCACAAGAGATTGCAGCAATGCTGAAGCTGTATTTCGCAGGGTTTTCTGTCAGATTTTCAACCAGAGAGAACACAACGAAGTGGATTGGCCTTGAAGTTGGAATTGCGATGGGATGTACCATCTCTCTGATACTATTCGTGATGGCTATGCAGGTAATCCTCAATGCGGCTGAAGGAATGGCCATAGGTCCAAAGCTCGGTGGAATGTGTCACATGCCACCACTCAAAGCATTCATGGATGACACAACAATTCTGACATCAGATGAACATCAGGCCCGGAGGATGTTAGCATGCCTGGATGAACTAGTCAGCTGGTGCAGAATGAGCTTCAAACCCAAGAAGTCGAGAAGCCTATCAGTCAGGAGAGGGAAGATAGCAGAGGTCATATTCATGGTTTCCAACCAAAGAATTCCTACTGTCATTGAGGAACCTGTTAAAAGTCTAGTCAGGGTGTACGATGCCTCATTAAAAGACTCGAAGGCAGTGCAACAGACAATAGAAATGGCAAACAGAGGACTACAGATCACAGACCAAAGCAGACTCCTGGGAAAGTTCAAATTGTGGTGCCTCCAGTTCATGTTGATACCAAAGTTGCTGTGGCCACTGCTTATATATGAAATAAGCACAAGTACAGTGGAAGCTATAGAGCAGAAGATCAACAAGTTCATGAGGAAATGGCTAGGGGTACCACCAGGTCTGTCAGATGTAGCACTGTACTGCAAAAAGTCAAAACTTCTGCTTCCCTTCAAGTCAGTTGTTGAAGAGTACAAAGTTGGAAAGGCAAGGCTTGCAATGATGCTACACGAGTCAGCTGATGATGTGGTTAAGTCCATTCAGCCCACACTGAAAACGGGAAGGAAGTGGAGAGTGGAAGAAGCTGTTGATGCTGCCCAAGAGTCACTTAAACTGAGGGAGGTAATCGGATACACACAAACGAATAGGCGGGGATTTGGTCATGGAGACATCCGCTGGTGGTCCAAGGCATCAGATAGGGAGTGCAGAGACATTGTAGTTCAGGAGATACGAGGAGCTGAGAATGATAAGAGGGTGCAAAAAGCAGTGCAGTAGGTCCAACAAGGCCAATGGACTACATGGGAAGGAGCCCTGCAGAGGTCCTTGACAGGGAATGATATATGGCATATGGCACCTCTTAGGCTCAGCTTCATTGTTAGATCAATGTATGACCTGCTGCCGTCAGCCACAAACCTTGTGAAATGGGGAAAGTCGGATGATGAGCAGTGCCCCCTGTGCCAGGGGAGGCAGACACTTGAACACATGCTCTCAGCGTGTAAGGTGTCTTTAGGGCAAGGGCGATACACTTAGCGCCATAACAAAGTGCTAAATGAGCTTGCTGTGACAATAGACCTGGCAAGGATGAAGGCGAATAGCAAACCCAGGCCGAACACCGCAAATACAAACTTTCTGAGGGCAGGAAAGTCAGCACACCCCAAACCGAGTAAACCTGGTAACAGTTTACCATCTCTTCTTGACTGTGCAAACGACTGGGAGATGGCGGTAGACCTACATGGACGAGGGGCATATCCAGAGAGTATCAGAAAATCACGGAGACGGCCGGATATAGTGCTTCATTCTTCAGCGGCGCTTCAGGTTATACTGATTGAACTGACCGTGCCATATGAATCCAGATTGAACGAGCAACATTCGTTCAAAGCGGCCAAGTATAATGATCTGGCCGCAGATCTGAGACACGATGGGTTCACTGCAAGGGTAATGGCTGTTGAGGTGGGCGCAAGAGGGCTTGTGGCTGCATCAATGTATGATTTATTGAAACTGTTGGGGCTGAGGGGACAGTCGAGAACAAGGGCACTGAAGAGGCTTAGTGAAACTGCCGAAAAGGCATCATACTGGCTGTGGAACAACCGCAATGGGCAATGGAAATCGTGACCGCAAACTCTGCGGTACAGAAAACAAGAGGAATTTTTCTAAGTTCATAATAAGTTGAGTTTTTTGGTGTACTAGTGAAAGGGCTGTGACTGAGGGGCGACAGGCGGCGTATATTATAAGAGGTGTTAGGCACAGAATTTCAGTTGCTAGCGCGCAGTGGCTGGCTTCGCGCAGGTGTCTCAGTGTGTGTCCTTAGTTGTGATGTGCGACGGAACGAACAGAATAATTTGTCTTCTCTTTGTTACTTTCACAATTGCCTCCACGGCTGGCGGAGTTGTGGAATTTAAAGTTGCCTAAATAATGTGCAAGAGCTAAGAGGAGTGGCGTCACAACGAACAACCTGGAGAGCACTGGTTTCTGCCTTATGCGCCGTGTTTGGCGCTTAAAGAATTTATTATTATTATTATTATAAGTGAAATGGGTTCATTTTCGATACAAGACAATAGGAGGCTGAGACAGTTGGGCATCATGACCCAAGTGGGCCTGCCCCTTAGAGTGTAAAGGAGTAAAGGGACGAAACACTTGTCGGACGGGTGGACTTCTTCTGATGATCAGATTGCCTCCTGTTGTATTGCTCTGTAAAGAGTTTCCTGTAGTTGTTTAACTAGGGCTGCTGAGTTTCTCGCTCTTCTGCAGCCAGTACCAATTTGAAGACTCCTTGGTATTATATACACTGTAGATCTAGGCTTTTCCTGAGGCTTTTCTGTCTATTCAATGTGTTGAGTTGAAGTCATGAGCTCCAGTTTCTTCAGCTTGGCTTGCATTTAAAGGATCATCACATCTGGTCCCAAACTAAGAGGAAGAAGTGTGTAGCATAGTGTGCATTTCCCACCATCTAAGGGGGCTCTCCAAATATGCAGAGCTAAAATACTGTGCTCTGGTTCTGGGCTCTCTTAAGGAATTGTCACATCCTACACAGAGTCACTTTTCAGCTTCCCCTGCCTATCATGGGTCCAATGTGAAATCCTCCTGCATGCAGCCAAACAGGTAAAGGCCAGAGTTATGTCTGGGGCTCAAGTGATTCCTCCAAGCTTAGTGTGCAGTGCTGGGCTCTCAACATGTTTCATCACAGGGAGAATCCCTGGAAGTGTGTGGACAACTGCAAGAGTCAATGAGGGTGTAGTTAGCCTCACAGACAGAGGTTCACATCCACGTCAGTATAATATAGCATTGTGCTTAGCTGGTGGTCATATAAGGATGACTCCTGATACGCCTCCATACATTTGATACGTTCTTAAAAAAGAGACGCAGTAAAAAGGGTTAAGGGTTAGGAATCCTAAGGGGAGCAATAGTGGAACAAGGTCAGTCATTTTGCCCGAACATTATAGATACCGACACATAACAGTATCTCTTCGACACACTGTAAAATATTCACTATTAACACTAACCAAATTCCACCCCGAACACCCTATTTCTGCTTGACCGCACGTGAACACTCCTCAGCTTAAAGGCTTTTTTTTTCTGTTTCCAACAGTGCAGGCTTGAAAAAGCGTCGGATTTTGTGTCAAGGTTAGCGCGTGAATTGCAGCAAAATGATGTCAAAACGATTGCAGGCGTGTTCTTTAACTGATTCCGTACGCAAGATCTTTTAAAAGACGCAATGGCCGACCGCTGGGACCGCAAGATCTTTTAAAAGACGCTGATTTATTTCGTTGTTTCTTTCTATTCTGATATTTTATACTGCCCGGAATTTATCTCGAACGGAAGTAAACACAAAACTGGGCAAATTTCAACAAGCTTCAACGTCTTTTATTTGCGTTTGAAGGGATTTTTTCACATTTATCTTCATCTTTAATCGTGTTTTGTCGTATCGCCATAATGGCTGAAAAACACACAGGATATGTTACTAATATGTGAACAAACTGTGTGATCAACCATAACTTTCTTACTTTTTCTGTGTTTCTAAATGGATTACTTGCACAAAGAGAGCAGTGAAACTGTATTGTAATAACAATTTATGTTACAAGCCTTACGTAAGTCGAAAATTTTTGTTCAAAATTTCAAGTTATCTTTTTTCCGTGTACATGTTATGTGTTATAACATAAACATAACATAAAATTAGCTAGACATGCATATGGATTTATATTGTTCATCCAATGTACTTTAATTTGATATATAATATGTTATACTTAACTCATGATTAGACACACATTGTCAGTAAACGTAAATTATGTATGTGTAAATTTTTGGGGCTTAAAAATAATTCCGTCCAGAGCTGAAAATAATTACGTACGGAAAGAGTTAAAACAAAATGTAGACATAGACCTAACCTAACACCCCCCCCCCCCCCCCCCCCCCCCCCATTAAACGCGAAAATGCCCACATAGACCTAACCAAATCCACTAAAATCTGAACACGGACATATAAGTTATATAAGTAGGCCTAGATCTTTAGAGATCTCGGTACTTCTAAAGTAGATCCCTACGGCTCCTGGAAGGTTGCAATAAAGCAGTGGGCCGTCGTATTTGATATCATCCCAGTAAGTCACCAATGTCGTTAGGATTAGTTTTATGATAACTAAATCTAACCCTTACCCCTTTTTACTGCGTCTCTGAATTCTTTTTAAGACCCTATCGAACAGGCGGCCAACTGTGCTTCATTTCAACTGTTTCGGAGTTGCCTACCGATGTAGGCCTATCGGACTGTCATAACTAAAAATGGCACAACATGTACGATTTCTCGGCTACCTTTTACCTGAAGCCTATCAACCATCATATATCAATCATATTTCATTTTAGCTACACGTCATGAGTGTTAAAGATAAGTCTAGGTTAATAATTGCTCTTGTATCTCCGAATTCGTAGTTCAGAGTTGATGACAACATCTGTCAGTCCTGTCGGAAGCAGTGCTATCACTCAAAATTTGGGAAGACAAATAGATTCGTAGCTCAAAAAGAATATATAAAAAATATGGATGTTCCTAGAAAATTTACGTAAATTGTATGAATGCAAAATAGGGTACATTTAACTAAAAGTAAAAACAATAAATTAAAGATTAAAGTAAAATATTTTATTTACGAACAGTATTTTCCCCGACAAATACATACCATGAATTATATTACTGCTCGCGATGGACTAAAGTTACACACTTTGAAACGAAACATTATAAAAACATGGTGTCCAGAGAATATAAACGGCCAAAAACATTACACTCTAGAAACACTAATTTTCACGCCGAACGTTTAAAAACCTCTGTCACTAGGCTGATGCAGTTCAACTTCGTTCTGTTCTTTTGTTTAACTATTCCTGTTATTTTTAGTGACAGCAACTCCGCCTATGCCGGTCCCAAGCCCAGATGAAAAAGGAGAGGGCGGCCTGCATGGAGGCCGTAAGGAGGCAGCCCCTCCACCATGCAAAGGCACAACAGGCCAATCACCTGTTTGCTTTAAATCACGATTACGAGCAATACAAGAGAGAAAACTGGACTGATTCTAAAGGCGACGAACTGGAACGGACTACGACTTATGGAACTTGGAACACAAGAAGTATAAATGGGAAGGAAGAGGAGCTGGTGGAAGAGATGAGGAAAGCAAAACTAGAAATCCTGGCTATAACGGAAACAAAGAAAAAAGGACAAGGAGTCACGGATCTCGATGGCAACACGCTGCTCTACGGTGGTGTACCCATATCTGAAAGAGCTAAAGGGGGCGTGGGTAGCATTGTGGCCCAAAATCAAAAAGATAGTATCAAGGGATGGAACTTTGTCTCGGAGCGCATTATGGTTGTTAAACTAAAAGAAGGAGAAACCATAGTCAACCTGGTTCATAGTCTTCTTCTTCTTCCGTCCTTAGCCACCGACCGTCAAAGCAGTCAGTGGCCATTACGCCTAGTGGCGTCTTAGGGCAACAGCAGATAGGTTTTCTTTGCCATTGTTTCCCATCACGCCTAGTGGCGTCTTTAGGGCAACGGCAAATCAACCCATTTGCTGTTGTTTCCGTAATCGAAGTGACTGGCAAACGGGTGATCAGCCCGTTGTGTGGTTCATAGTGTATGGGCCAAATGAGGATGAGAGAGCAGAGGTTAAGGAGGAATTCTTCGAGCTGCTTCAAAGGACAGTGGATGACTGCCTAGATGAAGTTATCATGCTCGGAGATTTTAATGCCAGAGTTGGAAATGGCCATGCTAGATGGGGTGGAGTTATCGGAAGATATGGAGAAGATACTCTCAATGACAATGAAAAGCGACTTCTTAGATTCTGCAGTGAGCAGAATCTGATCATTACAAACACAAAGTTCCCCCATAAGCGCATACATGCATACACTAGATGTGAACCAACAAAGAATGAGAAGTCAGTGATCGACTATGCCATTGTTCGGAGAAGCTCATTCAAATATGTCCGAGATGCAAGAGTCTGGAGGGGGCCAGAGATTGGAAGTGATCACTACCTGCTAACAATCAAAAGAACAACTGAAAGAGTTGCTCAGCCTAGGAACTGCCCAACATCACGCAAGAAACCAAGTAAACGAGCAGGAGAAATGAGCATTAGGACCTACAAGCTGAGAGAGCCAGAAATTAAGACCAGATATCAGGGGCTTATTGCTGCAGCGGTGAGCAACACAGAAGAACGACCTGATGACTTGGACACCCTCTGGATTAAATTCAAGGATATCATAAAGACAGCTGCTGCAGAAGCATGCGGTGAAGTCCGACTTGGGAACCAGAGAAAGAGGACACCTTGGTGGACAGAGGAAGTCAAAGAGAAAATAAGAGAGAAGAAAATGGCATGGAAACTATACTTAGTAGCTAAAAACACAACAGGACAAATGGAAAAATATAGAGAATATGTGACACTCAGAACAGAAGTAAAGAACAAAGTGCTAGCAGCAAAACAGAAGTCCTGGGAAGAATTTGGAGAAAAGCTAGAAAAAGATGCACAAGAAAACCAGAAATTGTTCTATAAGACCCTAAAGAACATGAGGAAGGAAAAACAATGCCCTCTCAAATTTATGAAGGACAAGCAAGGCAAATTGCTTACTGCCCCGAAGGAAGTAATGGAAAGATGGAAAGAATATTTCTCAGAACTCCTGGATGGTGAGCATGGTGAAGCATCAGAAATGATAAACACTAGCACAGAAGAGAAAACCAATGATGGTGAAGATGACATAAAGATGGAAGAACTGAAGGCAGCACTGGAGAAAATCAAGATGGGCAAAGCAGCAGGGCATGATGGTATAACACCAGAAATGGTTACGTTCATGGGAGCATCAGGCGACCTATTACTCTTAAGGGTTTTACAGGCAGAGTGGTACAACAAGACCATACCAAAGGATTGGGAGATTGCCATCATAACACCAATTTTCAAAAAGGGTGACAATCGACAGTGTGGAAACCATAGAGGCATATCCCTTCTCAGTGTCCCTGGTAAAATCTACTCTAGAATCCTAGAGCAGAGACTCCGACGCCTAGCTGAGCCACAATTTGATGAGGTCCAGTGCGGATTCCGAGCAAACCGAAGTACTCAAGACCTAATCTTCACACTCAGACAGCTGAGTGAAAAGGCCCTTGAGTATAAGAGTGAGATGCATCTTTGTTTCATAGATCTGGAAAAGGCGTTTGACAGGGTCCCCTGGAGCAAACTTTGGGATTGTTTGGCAAGGAAGAATATTCCAGCACCCCTGATTCATGCTATACAGAGCTTCTACAAGTCTTGCAGAAATTATGTGAGGACAGCAAACCATAAGTCAGAAGAGTTCAGGACCACCACTGGTGTAAGACAAGGTGATATCCTATTACCTTACCTCTTCATACTCCTTTTGGACGATGTCATCAAGGCATGTAAGGAGAGAACAAGAAAGTATTCAGTGGGGTACTGGAAGATGAGACAGGTCTATATTTCGGAGCTGGCATTTGCTGATGATGTTGCCCTGATTGCTAAATCAGAGGCACATCTCCAACCCAACCTGCAAGTCTGGAAGGAAGAGCTGGAGAAGAGAGGGATGGTCATAAGCAGCTCTAAAACAAAATCCATGGTGCTATCACGAGAAGAAAGAAGACATCAGATAAGCTGGGAGAACAGGTCCAGGAGCAGGTCGACCACTTTAAATACATCTGAGCTATTATAGACCGAAAGGGAGGCCTCAAAGAAGAGTTGGCCACTCGAAAAGCAGCAGCTGGGAGACTTTTTCAGGCCATAAATCGAGGATTCCTCAGCAAGAGAGAGGTTGGTAAGAAAACGAAGATGGCTGTATACCGCTCCACCTATGTTTCAGTCTTGACATATGGATGCGAGTCATGGGCAATGACTACAACCCATAAAAGCCAGATCCAAACCTCAGAAATGAGGTATCTGAGGAAGGTGGTTGAAGTAACAAGAAGATACATGGTACGCAACCAGACGATACGTCAAGGCCTTAAATCCTACCCCCTGCAGGCCCAAGTAGAACAGTCCCAATTAAGATGGTTTGGCCATGTCTGCAGAATGGGAGAAGATCTGATACCACGACAAGCATGGGAAACAAAGAGCCAAGGATCCAGACCCCGAGGACGACCCAGAGTCCGCTGGGAGGACAACATTAGACAATCTTTGAAGGACCGAGGACTAGAATGGAACCAGGCCAGGAGGAAGACAGCCGATAGGATAGTCTGGCGCTCTCTCTTCCATACCTCTACACCTCACGGTAGAAGGGGAACGACTAAGTAAGTAAGTTTAGTGACAGCTTTTTTCCTTATCACTTCTTCAAGGGACTTGAGTGGACTTCACATAGATTACGGATTCTTTTTCACCCCTTTAGTAAAAAACCATTTATAAACGTGTCAGTGTCTCCAATTTGTTTGGTTTCCCGTGAGATTTACTGTGAGGGAAAAACACTATCACCACAAGCTGAATAATTCAAATAAAGTGTCATCTTCACGTCGAAGGTTGTCTGTAATGAATCTCCAACGTTTTCTGCGTCTTGTCTTGATATTAAACTTTTAAAGGCTTTTACTGTCCATCTCTTAACTTTACTCTCCCACGAAAAGCGCGTTTGTACTCTTACCCTTTTTGCAGTCTTTTCCTTCTATTATGGTTTCTAGCAAAGTTTTATGTCTCTTTGTGTCTTCTTCTTCTTCTTGACCTTTCAGCTGACCAATGAACATAGGCCTTCAACAAACTTATGCCACGTCTTCTTGCCCCGTGCCATCAGCTCAGGGTTCTTCCATGTCTTCTTCATCCCCTGCATGTCTGTCTCCAGTTTTTCCTTTCCATATGTTCTTTGGTCTTCCTCTACCTCTCTTACCCTAGGAATTCCAGACCAAGGACAGCCTTCTAGTGCTATCAACAGGTTTTCTCAGTGTGTGTCCTGTCCATCTCCATTGTCTTCTCATTTCTTGTTCCACTGCCGCTTGTCTAGTTCTTGTTATCAGTTCCACATTAGTGATATTGTCATGTCACTTTGTTTGAAGTAACAAGAACAGACATGGTCCGCAACCAGACGATACGCCAAGGCCTAAAATCCCACCCCTGCAGACCCAAGTAGAACAGTCCCAACTAAGATAGTTTGGCCATGTCTGCAGAATGGGAGAAGATCGGCTACCACGACAAGCATGGGAAACAAAGAGCCAAGGATTCAGACCCCCAGTCCGCTGGGAGGACAACATTAGACAATCTTTGAAGGACCGAGGACTAGAATGGAACCAGGCCTGGAGGAAGACAGCCGATAGGATAGGCTGGCGCTCTCTCTTCCAAACCTCTACACCTCACGGTAGAAGGGGAACGACTAAGTAAGTAAGTCATGTCACATCAATCCTTCTTCTCTACGCAAGCATCCATTTATGAAAGTTTCTAGCCCTTTGGTTGTTGTTGTTGTTGTTGTTCATGTTTCAGAGCCATACAATAGGATTGACTTGTGTTTGAATTGAAGATTCAGATTTTTGTGTTCACACTATTTTATGTCACTAATTTCATCTCTTTAATTCATTAATCTCTTTCATCCCTTCCTTGTTATTTCCAGTTTTTAGAACTTTTTGTTCTAGTTATATCTGGTTTCCACAACATACGCCCCATCATTCTTCAAATCTATATTTCAACATCCTCAAATCTTTCTCCATACTGTTTTTACTTGTCTGTGTTTCTGATAGATAACCGAAAAGAAGAATGCATATATATATATATATATATATATATATATATATATATATATATATATATATATATATATATATATATATATATATATATATATATATATATATATATATATATATATATATATATATATATATATATATATATATATATATATATATATATATATATATATATATATATATATATACTGAAGCACATTAAAAACGCACCACTATTATATATACTGATGCCGAGAAGCTGGAAAAAAAAAGTGTGGGAATGGATTTTCCCCGTGTTTGTCATGAGGTAGAGAGCGAATGGCTGCTGGAATGGAAAGTGCATGATTCAACCCATGGGTTTGTGTACAGACTACATGAAAACAATGAAAGTTACACGTGCAACACGATTCCCAACAACTATGACCCTGAAAATGTGTACGCGTTGTGGCAGTATACTCGGTATAAAAAGGCCGCTGAGACAAAACACCCAGTACATGTGCTTGAAATGCCACGACTATCTGAAAACGACCGCCAACGAGCCATTGGCATGTTGGAGACCGGAATGAGCTCGCGGGCCATTGCCAGAAGGATGAATTGCCACCACAGCACTATTGTACGTCTCAATGAACGTTACGGAACCACTGGCAGTGCCCGGGATAGACTTCGGAGTGGCCAACCACGAGTTACTACCCCTGCGCAAGATCGTCATATTGTGCTGAGTCACCTAAGGAATCGTTCTCTCCCGGAAAGTCAAACAGCAAGAGCAATAGTGGGTACACGTGGGCAAGTCTCTCGAATGACAGTCATACGACGACTCAGAGATACAGGCCTTACTGCAAGACGACCTTATGTTGGGCCAAACTTGACTCACAGACATCGTCAGCAGCGCCTGCAATGGGCAGAGCAACACGTCAGATGGACTAGACTGCATTAGAATGCTGTCCTATTCACAGACGAGAGCAGATTCAACATATCCTTTGCTGATGGACGTATGCGGGTTTGGCGATGGTGTGGAGAGCGCTTTGCAGATTGCTGTGTTCGTCAGCACAACCGATTTGGAGGTGGCAGTATTCACATTTGGGGAGGATTCAGTTTTCACCATCGCTTGCCTCTTCACGTCTTCCGTGGAAATGTTAATGCTGTGACATATCGAGATGAGGTTCTGGATGCATTGGTTGCCCTGCGTTCACAAATTATCCAGACTTGCAGCTTCTCCAGCAGGATAACGCACGTGCGCGCACCGCATGCCTGGAGGAACTTCATGTGACTTCCTTCCATGTCAGGAGTGTGACAGACTTCACTACAACAGATAAGTGACCACACAAGGCTAATTATCAGAATGTCCTGATGACACCACTATATTAAACATCAAGATTCTAATAAAGACATATTTTATGACGACTTTTGGTGGGCATAAGTATAGTCATTGATAGCCTAAATCAAATGACAGTGAAATAACAATGTTATAAAGACATCGATATTCTACAAACAGCTAGTTCAACCAAGAGCGAAGGACTTGCTACAATTGAGTGACTTGTGCTAATTTAGAACGATTTTCCAAGGTTTTATTTATTTAAATGATGTATATAAAATTTGTTTTTCTTTGAAAGAATTTCTAAACAGAAAAGAAAATCTGTAAAAATAAATTGTAAATATTTACCAGCAGACTTACTTAAATTCTTTAAGTTAAGTTACAGTTTATGTTGGTGGATAGATTAGTTAATACCCTAGCAGAGCTAATAATACTAATAATAATATTAACAGAAGGGGGTCTGGAGAGGGGCAAGTAGGGACTTAGAGTAAAATATATTACCATCTTCTCTAGGAACTTATACAGCTTGATCCTACCTTTGATATCTATACACCCTTACCCTTTTCAGAGAAGGGGGTATTACTTATAGACCAGACTCTTATCTGGCCCTATCCTGGTATCACCTGATACAACTTTGTGTCCAGGATAATTTATTAATTTTAATAACATCTACCCTCTCGTGACAATATATATGTTTGTATAACACTTGATGGCTCAATTTATTTATTTATTTGCTACTTGTTTAGTTGGTAAAATCTGGCTCATTTTATTCGAAGTACTTTTGATCATTCGTACTCCCTTTTTGACTTCATTTTCAGATGTGTCATTCACTGTTATTATTATCTTTAAGGATATGAGCACGTCAATTGTTTAGCGTACGTTCATTTATTCTTATGTTTAGCGTATCCCTCTCATTTGTCTTGCTAATTATCATAGCCTATGTTTTCTAAATTTTTATATCTTGGTGTTGTTGTTGGTTAAACTAGGGCTGCTGAGCTTCTCGCTCTTTTGTAGCCAATACCAAGTTGAAGACTCCTTGGTATTAAATTCCTTGTAGATCTAGGCTTTTCCTGTGGCTTTTCTGCCATTCTGAAACGCGTTGAGTTGAAGTCATGAGCTCCAGTTTCTCCAGCCGCGCGGTTTGCATTTAAAGGATCATCACATCTGGTCCTAAGCTAGGAGGAAGAAGCGCGTGGCATACTGTGCATTCCCCACCATTTAAGGGGGCTCTCCAAATATGCAGAGCTAAAATACTATGCTCTGGTTCTGGGCTGTCTCGAGGAAATGTCAGGTCATACACAGAGCCATTTCTCAGCTCCCCCTGACGATCATAGGCCCATAGTGAGATCCACCTGCAAGCAGCCAACCAGGTAGAAATCCAAAGTTACACCTGGGGCTCAAGTGACTCCTTCAAGCTTAGTGTGCAACGCATTACATAACAATAACTGTCCTGTAACGTCATCAGCTGGTTTCCTTAATAGGTGCGCTATGCAACGGTAACATTTTTATCCACTGCTGAATGTGTGTTTCTGTGTCAGGTCCACATTTGTGATAGTGTTACAGTAGTTACGTAAGTTCAAATCCTTCTTATGAAAGTGTGTAATTTCTTGGTTGTGCATTAGCTGCTATCTTTGTTTCAGAGCCACATAATACAACGTCTTAACCTTGGAGTTGACATTCTTTGTTTTGTTTTGGATTTTTTAAAAACTTTTTATTTCCATTGGTTTCCTAAATGCATTGAAAGAAGTGTTCTTTTTTCTTGTTAAAAATGTGAGATGTGATCTTAGAGATATCACTCTTCATTGCCCCATCTTCGCCTCTGTGTTGCCTAAATCTATTTATCAGTCTACATCTTGTAGGGGTGTTTCTTCGAGCGAAATCAGGATTTCCAATGCCACATAATAATTATTGTTTTTTTTTCCCCTGTGAATGTTTAGATTCTCAGTTGTTCTCGTTTTGTCTTGCATTTGGTTTCGGTTATGGGCGAGATGGGCAATGTATTCAGTAAAATGTAGATCAAGTTCTTCTGTAAGATCAATGCCTTTCATTTCTGGTTATTGTTTTCATAGTTCAGTCAATAGCCAGTAAGAAGAGAAATGGTGAAAAGAGTTATCCAGTGCCGGATTAAGGACAACTGATGCCGTAAGCACAGCCCAACGATGGTGCCCACCTCGGCCCTTCCATTGCTTAACTGACATACTGAATTCTAGGTCTATGTCTGACACCTTCAAACTTGTAAACTTTAGTCACTCATTATACCCATGAAAATTTTTTTTTTTAACAATTCAGATTAATGCTGAACACGGTAAATAAGGATAAGTACAAAATACTACTAAAGAGAGTGGAAGTGAAAGAGTTGAGAGTTAAGGGAATGAAATCTAGGGGAAAAACGATGTGGTGATCCCCTTCCTTTGGTGCCCTAAGCACGTATTTTTTTGTTTAATGGTTAATCCAACACTCAATCCAACGCTCAAAGGGTCCTGTATATTGTTCTTCATAAATAACTCCATACTTCATATAAATGGTGTACTTCATATTAGTTTATGAATATATAGGGCTCGACAATGTCTCATCAGTTGCCAAAGTGATTCTCTGTCAAAACTACCGAAGGCCTTATCATAGTTCCCAAATCCCACTAATGTTTAAGAGTATGGGAATGCTGAAATTACACACAAATCAAACTGCAGACCCAATTTGACATACTAATTGCCACCTTTAACATGTTTCAGCATACATAAGTGCCAGAAGTTCAAAATAAAATTTTGGTTCAAAATTTTCATGAGTGGAAAATGGACGACACTCATTTTAAAGCGGATCCAAGTTTTTGTTTTTAAAATACTGCAGGAATATATATTTAAAAAATTGGGTGGTTGACGATCCTTCTTTGCATGAAGTATCATATTTAAAACACAGATATTATATGTTTCATGAACACTTTCGCTGGACAATTTAAATAAATTGAATGCGTATTTGAATTTAGCTCTTTTATAAAATAGAAAATGTCAATCCGTAAAAAAGTGACACTTCTAAGGAAGAAAAGCCACAAACAAATAACAGATTTACTGGAACAATGTAGAAACGGATAAAGTGTCCATAAATAGAGATCTAGAATAGATTGATAAACCGTGGGAGTGGCAACATTGTTCAGAAGTGTCCCGCTATTACACATGAAACGGGTTTCTCATTCTTAGCCACAGACGAATTCTATAAATAGATTAGAATGCGATACATTACCCTGACATAGATTTGTTGCACAATACTGTACTTTGCATTTTGAAGGAATGCTGCTATTGCCTGGACTGTTCTACTTGTCCACTCTGAAATGAATATTCCCCACTGATGGTGTTAGCGTAGGGTTCCCATAATGTTTTGTTTAAAAACCGGGACATTTCCAAATTTTTGTTTAAAAAACCCGGGACATTTTGTAAAAAAAGGGACATGTTAAAAATTAAGGTAAAACACAAATAAATCTATTATATATTATATGTTGCACTTAAAATAAGATACTGGTATAAAAATACGCACATTAACTAACACAACTTCCACTTTAAAAAAGAATTCTAAATTACAAACATACTTAATTAGAAAAATCGCACGTTTAAAAAATACACAATAGTCAAGTTTATATTTCAGATTCATCAGAATATTTATCAGATTTATGGGCCTGTTCAAGAATTTTTTTTTCTTCTGATATTTGGACATAGAGCTCAGCACAAGAGAAATCCTTAAAATGGGTCTTTATAATGGTTAAAGCTTTCACTGTCTCAATTTTAAGTCTGTATTTTTCGTCTGTCCAAAGCGCATTTATTAATGAAAAAACACGTTCAACAGCTGCATTGGATCCTGGCAGTGCCAAACAAAAACTAACTAGGCATTTCAGGTTCTCAGCATTTATATCCTGCTTTGTAAAATGAGCGAACATTTCACACCATTTTTCACTGACACTTTGATCCTTCAGTTCACTCCACACATCAAATTTGCTTTCACAATATTTTTTCACACATGCAAACTCGTCAAACAAGTCCTCTTCATTCACAGTAAAATTTGGTGACACTGTCTTCATGAATATGTAGCTTTCTTGGATGTTCTTCCAAGTCACAGACTCCTTTCCCTTCAAATTGATCCAATCCATAGACTGAAGAGGCGTAAGAAATGGTGTACATCACTCCTGAATATATTCAATGCAGGTGTCATAGAAATCTACTGCATAGCTTTGAAACTTTTCAACTGTTATGTGTCCTTCTTTTTCTAATTCTTGCAACTGATTTCTCACAGTAGTGGTAAGAAACTTTTCTGCCTTCCTGTAGTTTAATTTTTCCACCAGTTTGGTTACTTCATCCTTCACTTCAATTACTGTTGTCTCTTGCTTTTCAACACATTTGATGGTATCAGAAAAGGTTTTTAACTGGCTGGCAATGAAATGCAGGAGTGTAATTGAAAGTGGATTTTCAAAGAAATTTTTGAGACTGGTAAGACATTTGTGAATGGAAAGGAAATATGACTTCAATGCAGGGAAAATGTCAGTAACTCTCTGGACTGCAGGCAAGAGAGAGAGCCATCTTGTCTTGCTATTACCCAAAACAGTTTTATATTCTGTATTGGTGAATTCGCAAAATGATTTGAGTTCCTCAACTCGTACACAATAAATGTGGAAATGCTGGTAAATCTTGTTAATTATTAACTGAAGATCAATAGGTAAGCAAAGATTTTTTTTTTCAGGAAGGACCCTTAAAAAGCGGGACATTTGGAATAAATTCGGGACACCGGGACATTTTATTAAAAAACGGGACTGTCCCGGGAAAAACGGGACGAATGGGAACCCTATGTTAGCGTGCTATGCATTTTACTCTGTTTACTTCTTTCAGCACTGTCATAATTACAGAGATAGTGCATTCCGGAGATGTCCTCTGCAATTTATGCACTACCTGTGTTTTTGAGACGTTAATTTCTTCCAAATCCTGTTTAATTCCCCCCCCCCCCCCTTTCCCCTTTTTCCCCGCTATTTAAAGTAAGATCTATTCTTCTCCCCCCCCCCCCCCAACCACCCCCTTTTATACCACTACTTTATCAGTCATTTCCAGTAACTCTTTTTCCACTTTTCGCTAGTAAGACCCTATTATCAGTTGATCTCAAATAGATCGTATAATGTCCACCAACTGAAAATTCTGTCGTCTCTTCTATAGGGTAGTCCACATATGACGTCTCACAATTTTTGTCATTTTAAACAACCCCCCCCCCCCCCCCCCCCCCCCCCCCCCCCCTTTTTTTTTTTAACGGTCATATTTCGTCACAAAAAACCCAGACGTCACAAATACCTTACCCAACCCCTCCCCCCTCCTCCCATTTTTTCTAAATTTTTTTTTTAGAAATACTGAAAAGCACCAATGTAATTAAATGTAAATTAGTTACCTAGTCATCATCATCATCATCATCATCATCATCATCATCATCATCATCATCATCATCATCATCATCATCATCATCATCACCACCTTTCAACTCCCTAATGAACATATGCCCAGTCTTTCATATCTTCTTCATCCTCGTCATATCTGTCTTCAGTTCTCTTCTCTGTGTTCCATGGTTTTCTTCTGTCTCTCTTACCCTGGGCGTTCCAGAATAAAGACTGCCTGGTAAATCTATCAGCAGGTTTTCTCAATGTGTGTCCTATCTGCCACTTGTCTGGTTCGTGTCATCAGTTCCACGTTAGCGATCTTGTCATACCACTTCAGTCCTTCTAGTTTAGGCAAGCACCTATTTATGAGTGCGTCCTTGGTTAGAGCGCAGGCCTCTGGCGGCAAAGGTAGCGGGTTGGAACCACGGTGGCGTTACGTTACAGTCTATCATCTGTAAGTGGATTTCTGACTCTGCTCTAGGGTCAGGAAAGGCAAAAGCAGCAAGGGGGGGGGGGGGGGGGGGTTACTGTTAAGTAAGATTATTAATGTATTTTTGCATGTTGATCACACTTAGGCTATTAGCAGTTAATCATAAGGGTGCTCCCCTATTATAGTGGCCAGAAATGTTCTGATGAGATGAGACTCTTTGAGGATTCTATAAAAATGTATGTAACACATGCCATGCAAATTCTATGAACTGTATATCTTCAAAATGTATTAAACGTCGCTTCTATGTGGACCCATCCACCAAAGCATTTGAATTATTATATGAACTGACAGTTATCATCTGCACATCCACAACATCCATAATGCTCAGCACGATGCATTCTTATCTGCATAAACTTGTTACGTAAAACTCATTTCTACACAAATATATATTGACCAAGACACCCCAACCGTAACAGTTACTTGATCTAATATTGTGCAGTATCTAGCACTTCCCTTATCTGCAGTTATGAACCTACATTTTTTACCCATTTGTGAAAATCTGAAGCTGTTCGGTTGTTGTTTTTGTTGTTTTCCATGTTCTTGTTACTTCAACCACCTTCCTCAGATAAATTAGTAGTAAATTCAAGATAATAAAATCTGATTTCCGATATCTAAATATAGTATCTCCTCCTCCTCCCCCAGTCCAAATATAGTAAATAAAAACTGTAAAACTGTGTGAATGTATGTGTATTCTGCTCCTTCCCATTTATATATATTAAAAAAAAAAAGCCGAACAATTGAAAAAAAAAAAACAAAAAAAACAGGTAAAGCCTCTCATAATTGAACTGTTCTCAACTAGGTGAAAAGGAGTGAGAAAGCTCAGGGATGTCAGGGATAACACCCAATCCACCAATTATCCACCATCATCCACACGAGCACTCCATCAGACTACCTCTTAACTCACACCATCATTGATCCTTATATATTAATTTTAGTTCTTGTTATATACTGTTCTTCACGGTAGAAGAGGAACGATAAGTAAGTTATGTACTGTTTTACTATATTGTGCTATTCTCTAAATCTATCTATTCTCATCACCTATTCCACAGTTATGGATGAATTGCATGCCTGTAAATATTCTAATATTGGTTTTCTTTGTTGTTCATACTTCCTACATTTTAGTAGAAAATGTTCTATATTATTCTTTTCTAGACACTCTGCACATTAAGGTCCTTTTTTTCTAAAATATCTCATTACTAGTTGCAGTCTAAGAAGTTTCTTATTGCTAGGAATTTTTTAGTTCTCTGGATACCTGACACGTTCTTGTTGGAGCCTTGAACAATTTCTATGCATGTCTACCCTGTCATTTGTCAGTTATTATTCTTTTAATGAAGTTTTTCATCTCTGATTTACTCATCCCCACATTTATTTGGTGTCTTTTAGCTCTACTTTTCTTAGCTTCTTTATCTGCCTCTTCATGTTCTTCTATGCCAACATGTGAAGGCACCCACGCTATTGGAACGGAACATCCTCTGGAGTATAGGTAAGTATTTGCTAGTAATATCTCTTCTGCTATATCTGGTCTACTACAGTTTCGTAAGTTTCTTATAGCTTGAATAGTTGAAAGTGAATGTTAATATTGTCAATTTATGAGAGAGGTTAGAGAAGATTTCTAGAGCTTTCAGCACTGCAACCATCTCTGATGTGAAAATAGATGTATGATCTGTTATACTAAATCCTTTCACCATGAGAGATGAGGGTGGGAAATAGACCCCTACCAAAATCAGACACTTAGTTTGGCATTGGTTTGGCATTCTAGATGCTAAGACAAACTGCTCCTTATTTGACTTCTCTTCCAAGTAGCAACCCAGGTGTACGCGTACAATTTCGCTTATATGCTACAGTGTTGTAAAACTACTTCACTGACTCCCAATTGCTTTAAGAAGAAACCATAGACAGTCAGGAACACGACATATGAGGACCCAATTATAGGACAAGCCATAGGACTGGACGCGAATTCTAAGATTATAATATAGTGGCCCTAGAGACATCATTTTGCACCTTAAGTTCTAGGATCCAACTTCAAGTGCTCTAAGTTAGACACTTAACTAACCTGAAAGAGACGGCGTCTTAAATCAGTTGCCTGACAATATTCGGACGTTTGTTATGCAAAAAGTCTGTCTTCGTCTGAAAAAAAACTCGGGGTAAGTTGTAATATGTATATTTCATCATTTTATATTTGCACTTTGACAAATATAATCTGCTTGGGGATATATAGTGTGGCATATGAAGCTGGCAACCTGATCACTGCAAATAACTTGTCGCCTTCTGCTGTCCAAAAGAAATTTCGCGCGACTCACTGGTGTTAAAATAAACGCTCACGGAGGGCAAAATCTCAGAGGAAGATGAAATGATGGATGGAAGCGGAGGTCGCCTGATGACTACGCCAGGGACCCAATATTTAGTAGAGATATCTGTCTCTTTACAGTTTGTGGTACAAGTTTTGTAGTTCAAGTTGCTAGCAGCCGACGCTAGACACCAACATCAGATGGGTCTTGAAGATGCTTGGTAGCCCTCGTAGTCACCTCAACCTTAATGCATGAGGCGTGCTTTGCCACTATACTTGACTATTGTAGAGAAGTGCAGTCCAAGGCACCTGTGGAAATCAACAGCGGCTGAAGCAGACACCAACCGACCCCACACTGGAAGCATAACAGCGCAACAAATGGATAAATGTTCAAATTTTTTATAAGTTCCACCACAATTTAAATCATCTGATTATGATAAATATCATCGCTTCTGTTCTTTTAAACAACTTTATTTATTTATACATTGTTAACCCATAAGTGATTATTAAAAGTGTTTATCTGTAACTTTAAGGCTATAACATGATTAATCACACGAGTGAATTGTATATCTGCACCCGTATGAATCATACTGTTTTAAATACATAAACATAGAAAATTAATAATAAAATCAACAATTGCTAAATCACCTTCACCTGGGGGCTCAGAAACAGGAGCGAAAATATATTACCTCACAGAAGGGGCGGGAGAATACTAAAGTTCATGACAGCTTAGTTGATCTCATTTGTTGTGCTTGCTTTTCTTTTAATTTCCGTGAGACTTCCTTAAAAAAGAAGCATCATTCTTTTATTTTTTATCTCTGCCAAGAGAAATGTTTGGCGAAGGTTGATACCTTTGAAGATCCTCATCATTATACTCTAAAATTGGCCATTGTTGGACCAATACTGCGGAGCAGGGGAGACAATCACATCATATATCCCTGCACAACTGAACCCTTTAAACAGGGGCTTACTATGGCGGTGCGAGGGGGCAGTCCGCCCCGTGTGACAGTCAGGACGAGGGTGCCATCGGACACTATTATACTTACTTACTTACTTAGTCGTTCCCCTTCTACCGTGTGGTGTAGAGGTTTGGAAGAGAGAGTGCCAGACTATCCTATCGGCGGTCTTCCTCCTGGCCTGGTTCCATTCTAGTCCTCGGTCCTTCAAAGATTGTCTAATGTTGTCCTCCCAGCGGACTCTGGGTCGTCCTCGGGGTCTGGATCCTTGGCTCTTTGTTTCCCATGCTTGTCGTGGTATCCGATCTTCTCCCCTTCTGCAGACATGGCCAAACCATCTTAATTGGGACTGTTCTACTTGGGTCTGCAGGAGGTAGGATTTAAGGCCTTGACGTATCGTCTGGTTGCGTACCATGTCTCTTCTTGTTACTTCAACCACCTTCCTCAGATACCTCATTTCTGAGGTTTGGATCTGGCTTTTATGGGTTGTAGTCATTGCCCATGACTCGCATCCATATGTCAAGACTGGGACATAGGTGGAGCGGTATACAGCCATCTTGGACACTATTATGATAGTAATTAATGTTCACAGTATACTTGCAAGTGTGTTTATTTATTGCCGTGAGGCGTGCCGAATGTAACATCCGCCCCGTGTGTCAGATACTGTAAGTACTCCCCTGCCTTTAAATGATCAGTCGAACTGCAACGCCGATGAAAAGCGTGCTGCATTTTCTATAAATTTATGCTAGTTTTATAATTATTTATCCAAATTATTTGAATGGAACGAAACTTTTCAAGACTAGATGACATTACTGGGTATCTCAAAACTAAAGAACGGTCAGGGAATCCATATCTCGGTTGTCTCTGGACAATTTGAAAACTTAAAACTGAAGCAGACGCATTAATAGCTGCTGCATTAACAATCATGGAAGATAGGCTATATTTTAGTAGCCAGCTCGAGAATTTTCATTGGGAATGTGGAAAAAGTACCTTTGATCCCGGGGACAGCGATTTTTAAAATTTCCCTGATTTGAAAAGTCTTTCCGTTGTTATTCCTAGCAGTCGCCTAAAGATCTACCAAATCATCCACTGAGATTACCGGTAGATCGGGATCGACCGGTTGTCGACCCCTGGGCTATATAGACAATAGGTAAAGTGGTAAAGGTAAAGGATCCCGTTACACGCCCATTGAGGCATACTGGGAGTATAGTGTTAGTCGCGTATTTTCTTGACCAACGGCACACTAGGGGTGATGTGGTAAGCATCACGCTGGCTGCCTTAACCTTCCTAGAGTTGCTCTGGTACCCAATTTTTGAAGCTGGGTCGACCCCGGAGCCGTTTGCGGTCTAAAAAATTTCCACCTCAACTGTGGATCGAACCATGGACCACCGAGCTAGAAAGCCAGTGCACTAACCACTGCGCTACCGCTGCTCCTTATATAGACAATAACGAAAGTTAAAAAAAACTATTAAAAAAAAACTAAAAAAAAACAAACATGTTTTTCTTCATCTCGACACCAAGTAAATTATATTATATTATGCATCTCTTTGTTAACGGCAGTTGTAATTGGCTGTTTCATAGGCCGCAGTCATGGAGGACTGACCCACGGTTGAACGATTTAAGATAAATAGCTTGTTATGATTTTGAAAATGAAAACTAGTCAGGACCGCGTGTGTAACCATGTTAGATTTTGATCAGTTCTTCTCAGGAATAGAAGTGTTCACGACATCATCCCGCTAGCACCAGAATTCAAGTAGATAGTTTTCTTTCATGTTCATATGACAATTGCATCCTGGTATAACCAAAGGGCTTCGGTCTATGGCTGAAGGGAGCGCCCCTCACCAAGGCAATCACTCTAAAGAAAACAAAAACAGGCCATGGCGACGACCTAATTTTAGCTGCCATATTTTCCTTGTCTTCCAATAATTTATGAGTTAATTTTTTAAATTTATATTAATGAAGAAAAATATCCCGTTCAACCTCTGATGGGTTATAATTAGGATATATACTGTTCAAAAAAAGAAACGCAACTTTTTTGGTGTTACTTTTATAAAAGATATTCGCTGATTGCACATCAGTCAACATATCGACTGTGTCCACCTGGTCATTAACTTCTCGTGGTTACCTGAATTGTACTCACCTCATGCTTCGTGAGGTCATGAAAGAGGTCAAGGTCAAAACAACATTTTTGACAATAACTCGTGACAGGTTCATGAGAATCCCGTGAAACTTACTGAACACAAAACTCTCTGACCATATTATTGAATGCCTTTAAAAGATTGACGCTCCTCTGTGGTGGGTAGATATTAATTATGAATATATTTGTGTAGCAGATGTGAAGTCAGCTATGCAAGCTCCTGAGGAAGTTTATTTTCTAACTATATGTCAGGAAACCTGTCTTGCTTCCACCAATGACTACCACCCGCTATGTATATTATCCCCAATTTATTTGTTCTGATGTATGGGTGTTGTGTAGCTACGTGTCTAGGGTATATGCAATGTACAGTATGTGAAGAAAATAACAACAACCACACTTTAAGGTTAATAAACAAGTAAGTAAACAACTCCCTATTGAATTTTGGTCTGAACAATTTTCTACAAATGTGTTAATTATAATTGAGTTGATTCATAAAAGATTAAACGTCAAGATATATTTACACACAAACTAGTTTAACTACTAAAGTCTATTATTTCCTGAACTAGGAAGTGTTCTTAGGGTAATACTCTATTCCAAACTTAAGCACATAATTGGGGGATCACTACTGTCATCATCTTATTTAATCTTGTTGATATATTCAATGGTGGAGGATAAGTCAGTGAATTCACAAGGCCCCAAAACACAAGGGCTTATCTTTAGATATGTGTAGAAAATTCTGCGATGTCCTGGTTATAAGTCTGCCTGCACACAGCACTGCACAGCTTTCAGGATTCGAGATAAGGTAAGGCACTCAATTCATATGGCCTCAACCAGGTACTTTTGCTGAACACCAACGTGACTGGCTCACTTCAGTTTCTCACCCAGAAACTCTGGAAGTAGAGGATTAATTTCCCTCAAAATAATATTCTGACCTATCTCCGTTCGTAACAGGTTTACAGGTATCAACAAATCAAAAATCAGAAAATAATGCATAAACCATTATTGTCCCCATCTGGTAGAGTGCTCTATTCATCATTAAGTATCTCAAACATATGTTTTACACCTTCCTAGTCATAATACAATATTATAATTCCATAAATACATTCAGGTAATAACATGTATTACATAAAGATGGCCAGTGATTTTCTGGCTATAACTCAAACATTATTCATTAAAGTCTTTTCCCTTATAAATTTCTTTTTAATCCCAACTTTTAAGTAAAACTGTACGGATTTTATTAAGTTCTTTCCCCACAATGTCAGAAAGCCTGTCTGGCTTTTCTACCAAAGGATAATATCTTTCTTAGCAACTCGGTGAAACAACACAAAGTTTGATGTTGGCTTCCCTCTTTATATATATATTCTCTTTTATCTCCCAAAGTACAAGTAAAGCTGTAGGGCTTTTACATGAAGCTATAAGATTATCTAACCCCATTTAATGACTTTACGTAACATGTTGAAGTGGCACTTGTACGACTGGGACTCTCTCCTTCAAATATTCATTCTTAGTCAATATGGCAAACACATTTTCAAATACAATAATAATTATATAAATGTTGGTCTTACCGCAATATCGAATTTATCCACTATGTAAGTTAATTACAGGCCATAAATGGTCACACAGAATCTCCTGCTGACTATCAGAACAGCAAAGGCATATGAGCACAACTTGTCTGTATACGTCAATAACTTTTCAAGTGGAATTATAATTTAAAATTGGCGAGGAACGCTTGTCTCTCTGAGTATTTATTCCCACTTCTTAGTTATTCTAAGCAACCAATCAGGGGACTTCCGTTCCTACGCGTCTTTTCTCAAAAAGTTAACCTACTATTTTCAAATCAGGAGACACCCCTTTCTATCCCCTCAATATGGCTAGCATCAGTAAAGAAGCCCCAGGCACGTCTATATATGTCTTCATTCTACCATATCGCTAGTATTATCTAAGTCATTTTAATACAGAATGATAATATTTACTTAGTCTACCGTTTGTCATCTAATGCATAAGGTTTCACACTTCTGGCTATTATTTTTACCATTTTCGTCTTTCCTTTATATGGTTTCAAATAACATATCTTTCTTTCTACATTAAGATAATATATTTAGACTAAAGCATATTATATATTTAATAACTACTTAGTAGCATTTTAATCGTCATTTTTAGTCTTTATTTTTCCTATCGTTCGATTTGGCCAGTTAGTTTCAGTTTTAAAATTCAAACGGGCTCTATGCATTTCCCCCTTTCTCTCCCTTGCTTTTTCCAAGAAATAAACAATTTCTAACGATACTAACATTCACGCGTGCGTGTTGGTTAAAGGCTAGGAAGTCTGTGACGTCACATTGGCATTTATTCTACTATCGGTTTTTCTGCGTTAACTCTTTAGAGACCGAGAACAAAACTAGTATTTTGGTGGCGCGGTAATTCCTATGTTATTTTACACCTATAAAAGTGGTCACTAGTCTTACAACTGGGGGAAATTTTGCGAGACCATATGTGGGCGTGTTGTACATACAGATGGTATTTTACGACATCCTCGAATAAATTCAGTTGAAAATTCAATGCGCAAGTATGGCTCATCTCACTACAGAACAACGACTCATCATCATTGGACGTTTACAGACTGGACAGTCACAAAGTGTAGTGGCCAGACAATTTAATGTGGTTAGAAGCACCATTAGTCGCCTTTGGAGGCGATTTCAAGAAACTGGCTCAGTGGCAGACCGGCCGCGCAGTGGAAGACCCAGAGTCACAACTCCTGCCGAAGACCGCTTCATACGGCTGCGTCACCTCAGGAATCGACTTGCATCTGCGTCCTCCACAGTCCAGTCAATGTCAGCAGCTCGTCGAATTTCAGATCAACCGGTCAGGAACCGGCTGCACGATTCTGGTCTTTGGGCTAGAAGACCCTACAGAGGTCCTGTTCTTACGGACCGGCAAAGCCAGAACCGACTGCAATGGGCGAACCAGCATCGTCAATGGACCGTTGGGAATGACTGGAGACGGGTTTGGTTTAGTGATGAATCATTTTTTGTGCTCCAGCGACACGATAGACGGAGAAGAGTTTACAGCAGAGTCCATGAGCGCTACGCCCAGAACAGCGTTGATGAGGCTCCTCCACATGGTGGTGGAGGTGTACTGATGTGGGGGGCGATCAACTTCATGGGAAGAAGTGACCTGGTGCAAAGTGAAGGACGCCTGAATGCCCAATGATACGTCGCTGAAATTCTTCGTCCTCACGTCCTTCCACTTCTGGCTGAACTCACCACCCAGTTCCTCGCTGACAACAACGTCCAGACCATTCCGTGGCCAGCCATGTCATCAGACATGAACCCCATAGAACACTTATGGGATGAACTCGACAGACGACTCCGCCAGCGAGACGTGGCTCCAGCCAATCTCCGACAGTTGTCTCTTGCACTGCGGGAAGAGTGGGCATCCATCCCACAACAACAGATCCAACGGCTAATCGGATCCATGTCAAGGAGATGTCGTTCTCTGATAGAGGCCAGAGGAGGCCATACACCTTACTGAAACGGAGGCCTCAGTCGCAAAGAATAACAGTCCAAACCAAATTTAATGAACATCATTTCATTGTTAAAGTCTGAAAGTTTCTTCATGCCAAGATTGAAACATTAATTCCGTAAAATAAAATGTTGGTACAAGTTTGAAATTTGGTGTCCATTACCACTGCAATAATGTTGCGTTTCTTTTTTTGAACAGTAAATATATTGTTTTCAATTCCAAATAATATGAACAGCTGCGATATGAGAAAGTGGCATCACATTTGTCAACTCATTGTAAATAGGGACAATCACAATTGTGCTTTTATGTTAAATTTAAAAAAAAAATAAAAAAATTATGCGCCAGTCCAAAGATCAGACCCTTGTTATGGAAGTAAGTTTGAATTGTTTTCCATTATTGTTGTTGATAATTTATATCTAAATTTATTCATTAGTGTTCTTATCATTCCAATTTTTATGAGTGACTGTAAAAACAAATGAAAATGTTCAAAGAGTAAAGAGGTTGTGTTTATTATGACCCATGTAGATGAAAATTGTTTGTTGCACTTGAAATACTCGATTCTACTCCATATGGGTGTGGCAGGGTTATTTATGTTTTGTTAGTGGTGCGAGTGTTAATGAGAATGGCTTGCGGTCTAGGGTGCCGGGCCATGCGAGGCTAATAACTGATCAACGTAGAAAGTGGCATCAAGACGGGCCAACATTATAAAATGAATCTGAAGTCTACTTTAACATACACGAACATTTTTAATCACATATTCAACGATGTATATTGATCATCTACATTGGTATGAAATGTATTCTTTCCTATGACACCTTAGTCATCTCTAAACTTATGACTGCATGACAAGGCATATACACTTCTATATGGGTTCCAATCAGGAAAACTTTAAGACACAGCATTTTTGGTGATGCGTAGATGGCAGGGAGGATAGTGTGATTCGCTTGCATAGCTAGGCGAGGTTGTCGCACGGAAGGTCCAGGGTTCAAATCCTGGGTAAGCCACTCATGTCTGTTGTTTTTCTGTTGTCTAGTGTTCTACTTCTTTATTTCCTACGAGTGCCTGATAACATACCTTTATGTTCGTCTCATATTGATCCCTCGAAGGGATGTGTAAACAGTGCTAATGTCGCTAGGTCAAACAAATCGACGTCATATGCGGACTACGCATAGCGACTATAAAAAGGGTGCCGCACTTGTGAGCACTACAATCATTTCCCTTACCACTCACATGTGGCGTGCAAAAGACATACGCTTCAATGGGTTATAATTTAGGTATGCAGTGTTCTTTAATCTACGTAGCACAACATGTGAGTTTTTTCACAGGCTGCAATTTTTGATATGTTTTATTCCGGAGCATCGAAACGTCTATAGTGTACACCAGCGGTTCCCAACCTTTTTTCACTTGCGTACACCTTGGCAACCCATGTCTATAAATTGTACCCCTAATATTAGCAAAATATTTGAAATTAATATAGTTGCTGTTATTCACAATTTATAGATTATAACCAGAAATAAAGGGGCCAACCACGGGATTAAAAAACAATGTAATAAAAAGGTGAACAAACAGTGCATATATTTTTACATTTAATAAAATCAGAAGTTACAATAAAAATTAACACATTTAATTTCTTAATAATAATAATAAAAACGTTGTTATTGTTAAAAGTTGAAATCCCTTTTTATAACACACATGTCACGTGACCATGACAAATGTTCAGTGCGATCCTTGAGCTTGTTTTGAGGCACATAGTTTTTTTTTAAAATCAGGTTCAAGTGATGTAAGATACAGTCTCAATTGTGGACCTGCATTCAGTTTACTATGGTATTTATTTTTTTTATAGAGGTATAAGAAGAGAAAGCCCTCTCCACCAGCTCAGTATTTGTAAATGGCAACAGAAACTTGAGCGCCTTGTCGGTCAGCTGTTCATATTCTCTGCTGATGTCTCCCCAAAAGTTAATAAGGAATTTTCCTTTGAATTCAGCTATTAAAGTAGTATCAGTCGAAAGTTCAATCAACTTCTCTTTTTCGTTGATTGATAATGTGGCTGCTTGGAAATATTCTTCTTCAAAGGGATTTACAATCCAGTAGTTCTCTTTTCCAGGTTTCGGAAAGTACTTCTCCAAAGATGATTTTAACCTTTTCAAGTGTTCAATTATTTTCTCGCTCATTTCCTGGGAGAGGTGCAGCTCGTTCTCAGATAGAAAATTGTGCAGAATTTCAAATACCTCAGGCTGGCCTTTTTCAATACACGACCTCCAAAAATACATTTTTTAATGATAGATTCAATTTTGTCTGAAGCATTGAGGATCGTTACCGAGCTTTTCTGAAGTGCCAAATTTAGTTTGTTTATTTGTAGGAAAATATCCGATAAGTATGCAAGACTCTGGCCAATCACAGTCGTGTAACTTTGAAGTAAGTTGGAAAGGATGGTCTTCAAAAAAAAGTTGGACATATGTATCTTCTTTTCCGCCATTACTCAATTTTTTTCGCGTACCCCTGAACGTCCTGTCGCGTACCCCCAGGGGTACGCGTACCACAGGTTGGGAACCGCTGGTGTACACGATTGTCTCCCCTCCATGGTTTTTAGTGTATGTCACTCTACATTACATCTTGCAGAGATAACGTGGGCTTTAGCTTCTTGCTGTAATTTGTTTGACTGAATCTTTTTCTATTTCATTTATTCTAATTGACATAATTTTTATTATATCGGTTTTGTGTTTATTGACTTTGTTATGTTTGTTATGATTAATATATTTTGCATTGAATTATTGTGATTAATATATTTACTTATCCTTTATCCTTTAATGTGATCTTAGCGCGTGTAGTTGTTTATATGTTTATTCGTGTTTTGGTACTATATACATTTACTGTGTTGTGTAGCTCCCTGGGTATGTCAATTTTTAGCACGGTTTCTAATTATGGTGGCTGTGGTGAGGAATCGTATGCTTTCAAGTACTCTATAAATGTCTTTCTTGATAATTGTTGCATGTTAGTTAGCAGTGTTTTATGGTATTTTTCCAATGACATGTTGTATAGTAGGGTTCATTTGTCATAAAACCTCCTGTTCCTAGTTGCAATCATCCTGTTCCTAGTTGCAATAATCCTGTTCCTAGTTGCAATCATTCTGTTCCTAGTAGCAATAATCCTGTTCCTAGTTGCAATCATTCTGTTCCTAGTTGCAATAATCCTGTTCCTAGTCGAAATTATCCTGTTCCTAGTTGCAATAATCCTGTTCCTAGTCGAAAGTATCCTGTTCCTAGTTGCAATCATCCTGTTCCTAGTTGCAATAATCCTGTTCCTAGTCGAAATTATCCTGTTCCTAGTTGCAATAATCCTGTTCCTAGTCGAAAGTATCCTGTTCCTAGTTGCAATCATCCTGTTTCTAGTTACAATTTTCTTGTTCCTTGTTGCAATCATCCTGTTCCTAGTTGCAATCATCCTGTTCCTAGTTGGAATAATCCTGTTCCTAGTCGAAATCATCCTGTTCCTAGTTGTAATCATCCTGTTCCTAGTCGAAATTATCATGTTCCTAGTTGCAATCATCCTGTTTCTAGTTGCAATCATCCTGTTCCTAATTGCAATAATCCTGTTCCTAGTAGCAATCATCATGTTCTTAGTTGCAATTATCCTGTTCCTAGTTGCAAACATCCTGTTCCTAGTTGCAATTATCCTGTTCCTAGTTGCAATCATCCTGTTCCTAGTTGCAATCATCCTGTTCCTAGTTGCAATCTTAAGCAGTTTCTTATTTAATCAGTCAACCAATACCTATTACCCTACCTGTTACCTCCCATTCTTGCATACAGTCAAACGCTCTATCGGAAGATATGGTTTTGAGCAAGATGAACGGACACAATTAAGCACTATTGATAAACCCGCACCATTGAATATATTTATGACGTATCAAGGTATGACGTCATCATCGTCTGCCTTGGATACCAACGGCTAACTTTCAATAGCTTTTCGATTGTGTCCTCCGACTAGATCGGACGTATGTGTTCAGCTTCATAGATGTGTCCGTCAGAACATGTATTCAGAGTGTTAGAGTGTTCGTTGATCTGTTTGAGGATCGACATTTCATGTATTCATGCCAATATTACAGGCATTGCTTCAAGAGAAGTATATTTCAAATATTATATTGATATTCCCTCAGGACAGTTGACGATGTATGTAATGTGCGGCGACCACGATAATGACCGTTGGGAAAACTGCCGGAGTAATTCATAATTGAGGACGGACTGAAACGTTTACAGGACATTTCACTAATCTTGTGAATACTTTATTATGGAGCTTGTCAACCTGTTGACGTTAATTAAATATGTGAATCGTCACAAGTCTTCGACCACATTTTGATGTACAGTTGGACTTGCAGTTTTCATTAGTTATGGAGTTCGGTTTGTGCATGCATGCTCTGATCAATAATCTGAACAACCAACCACCCATTCGAGTTACTCTTTAATTGCACACCGTAACATCCCCCCCCCCCCTCTCCAAGAAGCGTAGTACTTAACAAACATAGGCAAAGTCCTGCTGGAGCGTCTCATCATCATAAAGTCTTTCCACATCTTCATCATCAATTTCATTTATAACCCCAGTTCAGGGACCGAAGACGCAGCAAAAGAGATGGATGCAGTCAGCGACTCATAGCTTGACTGCTTGCGTCAGGGTCAGAGAACCAGAGCTGACCAAGATCCTGCTCCACCTCTAAGTGGTGGTCATGGAAACAGGCTGCATCACTGCCGTCTGGACGAGAGAGTAGGGATCGAAGACAAACCTTGTCCCAAAAATGATATGCTGAAAACGGATGTGTCGAGCCGAAAGGCGCAAATATCGCAGCTTTGCTGTAAACGTAACCAATGTTCTTTTCAGGACGAACGCAGAAGAAGATAACCCCAGTTATCTTTTTTTTCAGTATTTTTTCCAACTATCTCTACTTCTGTAACCATAGAGATTCCAGAACAAGGACTTCCTGGTAATACTATCAGCAACTTTTCTTAGTTTGTCAGTTTTTTTATTGCATAGTATTTTGAGCTGTCTGGATATCTCGTATGTCCTTGTTGGAGCTTTCAGTAGATTATAATAGAGGATGCACTGTACTGTTAGTATGGATACCTTTGCACGAAGGAATAAAAGGAAATGAGGTGGCCGACAAGGAAGCAAAGCCAGGAAGAAGCAGCCGAACAATACAAATACATGGTTGTTCACAACAGAGATCAAAAGCGTAGAGAAAAATATTGTAACAAAGGAATGGGCAGAGTATTGGAAACAAAACCAGAAAGGCAGGAACACCTATAAACGGATAAAAGATCCGAAACGAACATTTCAGATATCCAGAGAGCCAAAAGTACCTCAAATAAAAAACTGATTAAACTGCAACTATGAACAGGCTATTTTATGGTAGAGGAACCTTACTGTGGCATTTGTCCAGAGAAAGATACCACAGCACATTATGTGTTAACATGCAAAAAACATAAAATAAAATAAATAAATAAAAATAAATAGCACAGAAAATAACTCACAGAATACTTGAAATCATAAAACTCCCCATCACTTTCTTTAGTAACTGTATTTAAAATTGACCTACCGAGGGAGCTGCACAACATAATAACATTTTATATTACCAAAACAAGAATTAACATAGAACTAACGAGCAAAGGAGAACGAAAAAGAAGGAACATAAATACGTAAAAATAGTATCGCAACACAATTTCAGTAAGAGAAGTAAAATAAGTCCAAAAAAAAAAATAAAATAAACAAACGCCCAGTAGAAACAGATCAGATAATGCGAAATGCAATAAAAAGGATGGACAAAGATACGTTAAAACAAAACCTACAAACCCATCAAAACGCAACAGGGATAAGGGAGATTAACATAAGAGCACGAAAACACCATCAACACAAACGGCAGTGAAATGGCAGCCTGGAAGAACCAACACAAGAAAAACAACCAACGTAATATGCAATATAGAATACAGAACACTACATACACTTATTATAAGCCACATGGGGTTGACTCGAGTATTCCATGCACAAGACAGACACCAGTTTTCCTGTGCATGACTAAAAATCAAGCCAAAATTTTATGGCCGTGCTTACCTTCTGGACGTTTGTTCCAGTCATCTTACCATCCCTTTATTATATTATTTTTGACTTAGCTTCTAACCTCTGTTTTATCTTTACCCTATAATATTTGGTTTAAACTGCTTTTCTTTCTTTTGCGTTCTTGTCTGCACTCTCATGTTATGGTATTCCCTATGGGAAGTTATCGAAACTAATAGTACTTTGCAGCCTCTGTTATTTAAATTTGTACCTAGTTGCAATATTATCTGTGATATGTCCTTTCGGCTACATTCATGTTTATTTCATAGTTCTTGAATTGCTGGCAGTGAGCCCGTAAGATTGTTATCTTTTTTTGTTTTTTTTTGTGTGTGTGTCGGTTATCTGCGTCTATTTCTAACGCTTTTGCTATTGCCATTTTTTGTCTACTGGCAATATAGATGTGCTTTCAGTCAATTTTTCGTTAACTTTCCTGCCTACGTCAAGTACTTCAAAGCCTAGTTATATCCATCGGTGTAAACTGTTAAGCTGTCCTTAGTTACTTGTTCAATATATGTCTTGAATTATTTTCTATTGAGTTTTTGTCCCGAATGTGTGTTAATTATCTCTCTTGTCCGTGATTAAAGGTTAACTATAGTGCGTTTCAAAAAGATCGGTCGACGATTGACTTCAAATATCTCCATATTCCTTGCACTGATAAACATGATTTTTTGCATGTGGTCTTATATTTTCAATGTCCCAAAGTTTTTATAAAATTCAATGTTGCAGGTAGTGTTCTTTTCTTGCAACGGCTAATTCCTTTGATCTTTTTTAACGAAGTAATTATTTTGTCCTGGAAGAAAATAATTTACCGTAAATGAAGGAAGTTGCATATTTTCGGCATAGGCGTATGTACAATTCGAATGTTAGAGGGGTTTGTTAACTGATTACTATGTGAGGTCCTTTTTTATTTCTTCGAAATATTTGAGAGAATAATAACGCCTATTCGTTGTAAATGTTACTTTTTATACTAAAACGTGAATGGATGCACGAAGAGGTGAAAGTACTGTGTATATTAAAAATAGTAGGGAAATCGCGGAGATAAAAAGGAAATGAATTGGTTTAATTATACACATAGATGGAGGAGAAAACATATAAAACATATAAGGTATTTACACATTTATTCTGAGTCAGACGAGTCTAACATATTGATTACTACTCTGGGCTGAACGAACGACAGTCCATCTTTTTTCCAATAGTCATTTTCCTCTTTTAAGACATGGTCTTCACATTTACACCAATAATCTTTGTCTATCTGCGAGAGGGCGGCATATGTTAGTTCTTTCATATTGCATAGTTTGAAAGTTTTATTTTCAGCTGCCACCTGTCCTTTAACCTTTGCCCAAACGAGTTCAATTGGGTTTAAATGTGAATGATAAGGTGGCAGTCTCAAACACATATGACCATGCCGTTGAATCAACTTGTCTATATGGAATATCTTGGTCTTTTGTGATTTCTAAACAAGGGACAGTAATTCAGGTTTCAGAAATCCCTCGTTAAATGGAATGTCTTCTTTTCTGAGCCAAATCTTTATAGCATCTTTTGTACTCGAAGATGTCGGGATTTTGTCTTCTTCTGCTACAGCGTTGTGGTATGATGCGTTGTCCATTATCAGACAGGACGGTCTGTCTAGGGGCGGAAGAAGAGTATTTTCAATCCACTCTCTAAATATGTTACCGTTCATCTCGGTATGATAGTCCCGGTTGTCCGTATAATTGGAAGTGAAAATAAGTTCAGCATTTTTCACTAGCCCATTATGTCTGCTGCCTGCATGTGCCATTATCAGACGTTGTCCTTTTCCACTGGGTACACATCTTTTAATCGTTCCATCTGATAACTGCCATTCCTTTTCACTTGTGTGGTGAGCATTGATCCAAGATTCATCCACATACACAATATCATAATCTTGATTACGCATTTCCCGTACTTCACGTAAATATTTACTTCTCATAGACACTAAGTGCGGCTTCTCGCAGATGACGTTTCTTCCACTAGAGTACTTCCTAAACGTAAAGCCAATGCTTCTAACAGTTCTCCATAATTTTGATTTCGACACATCAATGTCATTGTGTGTTCTCAGCCGTATTTTGAGTTTCCTTAGTGTCACAGTTTCTTTGGAATTGAACATTCTACAAATCTCTCTTCTAATCACATCCCTGTCAAAACTATCTACTACTTTCTTTCTTCCTTGAGTCCTGGTATTGATTGATTTCCATTAGCTTTGAGTAATTGATGAAATGAGCGTTTACTTAAACCCAAAGCGTGAATAGTTCTCTTTTCAGGATTTGAGAGACTCCGATACAGTTTACCACGCTTAGCTTCTCTGCAGAAATATTTATACATCTTCACTGCCATTGTATGCAGTGTAAGGAACTTGACTTTCATACCCATTGTATTACAGACCTAGAATACCGCAAGATACGCCTATGCACTGAAATACACTATCAGTAGAACGGTAACTGAACACACCGGAAGAGTCAATGTAATGTTTAAAACAGTGCGGTAGTGAGCTGAAACACTTAGAAAATCACGTGACATGCGTTCAAGATGTTAAATCGAAATAGCTCACAAATATGAAGGGGTAAGCCCTTTAAAATTACGGTCGGACTAGGAGATAGTCGATTTTGTATACTTTAAATAAAGAAAATTTAAAACCATAAGTTTGTTAACGAGGAAAAAAATGTCCCCCACGGGACACAGCGATCATTAGGTCATATGCAAAGTTGCAACAATTACGATCAAGTGGTTGCAGAGATATTGAATATTAAACAGTGGCAAACATTGTGAAAAGCAGTATAGTGATACAATGTGTACTTTATTTTTTAATCACCTAATAATTGTAGCATTGTCTTTGTGTGAAATGAAGATGTACCTGTTTTAGATCATTTGAGCTCCAACAGCACGCATATATAGTTTACTTACTCCCTTCCCCCTCCCCAATCAAGGTAAAATATTAAAATCAATCGCAGCAGTGTCTATTCTGAAGTCAGTTCTGTTGCATTAAGTGTAGTTTTAATCTAATTTTTTTTGCCGTTGTCGACGCAAGTGTACTTTATTGTACCACTACCACTGGCAAAGCAAATATGAAAAGACATAAACCATATGGTGTCCAACATAGACAACCAGAAAAGATAAACTTACAAAAATTGCAGCAAGTTTAAAACATTTTATGGAAGCTTTTATTTTTAAAAAAAAAGGGGGGGGGGGGCAAAAAAAACAAAACAGTTTTCTAAAACGCACAGTTTCCGCTTCTTCTTCGAACACTTACAGGCGTCAACTTGAACCAGCTTCATCAAGAAAAGTACGTTGCACTTTTATTTTAGGCCTGTGGGCATTTTTCTCGAAGCGCCTTCCTTAACCTTTGACTATCCCTAGCCTGCCTGCAAGGCAGCAGGTATATCTCAGTGTGTCTGGCCCACCCCCTTCGACATGTCCTGCTTGGGAGACCCTGCTGGCATTTATGCTACTGCCGACATAGGTCTTGGTGTCATGGAGTCCCGCAAGCTCCTCTACCACGATATGGTGGAGACACAAGAGTGGAGAAAAGCCCAGTTTCATTAAACGGTTGTTCCTGATTATCCAGGCATTGTACTGGAAGAAACTAAACCATAGTCCCGTAGAAAATGACTTTTATTGTTAATATTTACAAGACTGTTCCAGTGATACCTCAACATCTGATACTGACAATCAGGGATAAGAAATATTTCAAGAGAAAGAGTTACAAATCTTATCAATATGTCAATCATGCAACAAACTTCTTGGCCAGTAGATTTCAACCAAATAAGTATTGCTGAGTTTGCAGTTATAAAATAACAATAGGACGAAAATAAGTGACTTCTTTCCATCTGCGTCGAATAATTAGTAATATGAAGCACTTGTGTCTCATTTTACAATAGCAAACAGCATATAAACGGCAAATAAATCCCTTGCCTCGAGCGGCAAATTACCTTAGTGCGTCACAGACGTTATAATTCGTTTTATTCTGGTCCTGGTGAATTATTTGTGAATTCCTTGAAGTGCTGGAAGTTAAAATGTATAATGCAAAATTTCGTATTATCAGGGATGATACCGTACAAATTGTCTGTGACTATTAAACTGGCGTTTGACAAAGTACTTGTCTGCACTCATGAACATATTAGATATTGTGTTAATGCCGTTAGAATTGATCGTAAATCTCCAAAGCAAATAGTCTTGATTTTTAAACATACTCAGATAGTGAAACAAGGTATCGTATATAACATATCTTACAATTATTGTATATAGCTGACATCTTGTGCGAAGTCAGACAGTTATTTGTACAATGTAGCTTTTTAAACTAACAATACTTAAATATTTCTGAGTTGAAAAGCGTTAAAGTGTATGTCACCATAATTTTCCTTTTTGTCGCTTATGGAGCATGGAGCAACCCCTGCAGCTCGTCCTCTTGTAGTAAGCCTGCCTCAAGCATTTACGTACTCCTGAAGGAGTGGTTTCTGTAGCAATATATTTTACATGATGAGTTTGCCAGCCTCATGTACCTCATATTAGTAGCATCTTACGACTGCCTGAAGGAGTGATAGTACTATTCTTTCTTTGTCCCATCAGAGACCCCCCGACCACCCCCGGGAACTACATGGGGCTTAAGAGCGTTTAAAATGTCTTTATCTGTTCTTATGAGAGATTATTGGTACATTTTTTAAAACGAATTTCATAGTCATTCGCTGTTCACTATTTATTTTTGTTTTTCTGGAGATTTAATTACCTATCTTCCTAAGGAATATGCGGTCACAGTTATTGTTGTTGGTGATCAGAATCGACGTCACTGCACTCCGGGCAAACCCATAATTGCTCAGTCTCCCTCAGCAAATGTCGAAGGGTATGAATGCTAATTGTTCCTGTTGCGCACTGGTTGAAGACACGCCGGATGCGTCCTCTCATAAGTGCATCCCTGCTGGTTTTACGGTTAATGCCAAATTCCAGCAATCGTAGCCATGATGATTCATCGATAGCAGTGTCATTTTCTAATAGACGAACATGAATTGCCCTCAGTATTTCTCTCTTATCCATGTCCAATGCACCTTCTATGGGTGCTCTTGAAGCTAGTGTGTCAGCTCTTTCATTGCCACGTACCCCTGCATGACCAGAACAGTAGATCCATATCAGTTCTTGAAGATTCGATGCTTCTATGTAGGTTTTCCATTCATGTCGGAGCCATCCATTTTGGACCTTTCAAAGCATGGATTGTGAGTCTGATACAATAACTGCCTTTGTTAATAAAGTCGGAGACAGCAATCTTAAGGCAGCAGTAGCTGCATCTACCTCCTTTCTCATGCTGGAGTTGTCATCATGTAAGCCCCGCTATATTCTGCGACGACTCTACCCTTTACTCTAGCAGAGAAGCCCCCACCCCGATTTATTACCACGGATTACAGACCCATCAGTGTACACAATGGCATCATGATCCCCTGCATTATCATTTACCAGCTGATCAATTTCCAGCTCTGCTGTCCCATTGGCTCAAGTTCTGCACTCTCTTCCAAGGCTCATGATGACTTGCTGGTAGTGTGACCGGCTGGCCTACACTAGCATTTATACGTGCTATAATACTACATAGAATAAGAATGACAGTTGTTAAAAGCAGATAAGGCGTTTTTGCACAAAACGCAGTATAATTTTAGGTTCAGATAGCAGTCACGACGGTGAGAGGCATTGTAGAGCTGTCTCAGAAAATAATAATGAATGCGTGTTTTGCGTGGGAAGTGTGAAATGAATGTTGTGAATTCTTGGGTTTTTTCCATTGTTTAGAGAGAGAGAGAGAGAGAGAGGCGTGTGAAAAAAGTCGAAAAACAGTGAAACGTGTGCAAATGTAGATAAAATGTAACGTGTGGAAAAAGAGGAGACGTGTGAAGAAATGGACGGAAAAAGAAGTAGCTGTATAAAAAAGGAGAGATGTGCGGGATTAGGGAAGGATTTTACAGATTTCGGATTTTTAGGTTTTTAGGGATTTTTAGAGAGTGTTTAGGAGAACTTCGTGTTTGAGATTATCAAGACCAGTTTATTTTTTTTTTTCTTCAGTTGGATATATTTTCCTTTTGGATATACTCACTATTTTGTTTAAGCGTAAGTAACACGTATTTCATCATTGTGTAAATACCAGTACTGTTCGAATGACGTGCAATAAACTCTGGTTGAATTTTCTGCATTGCTGTTTTTATTGGAACGTTACAGCTGGATCATTTAAAAACCATTATACGATATATTGCTTATCACTAAGCCTAAAAGGGTAAGAACGAACCTGGAAACGAAAATAAACTTTAGTCAAGAATCTCCATCTCAGGCGGAAGGCCTGTAGCCACTTGAACAGAAACATATAAAAGATTAGCTCTCGTCAATATAACTAGCTGCGCAAGTAACTGACGCGGGCACAGTAGTTCATCCAGCTCTCACCTGACTTACTCCATTCTTCCCTCTAGAATATATTTTAAACTGTAGTCACCTGTCTAATATTGTCTCTGCCTGCGCCATCCATGACAGCCTCCTCTTTATTCTTGCTCCTTTAATGTCAGCTATGTTCCCGTGCAGGGGATACCTTGTGTCGGTGGTTACTCGCATATACGCTTTTACCTGGGCCATCGCATATCTGGATCTAATTGACAGCAATCCAAGCATGTGCCGCATAATAACAATAGGGGTATCTCGCGTAAAGCCCAAGACTATACGCATCCCTTCATTTTGAATGCGTTTCAGTTGTTCACATTGTGATATTAACTGCGTGAGTATTCCCAGGCCATACTCGATTACAGACAGGACCAGCTGATGATACAGGGGAAACAGTAGTCTCTGCTCCAGGTGCGCTTCGGCCATTGTTTTTAGGGCGGTCACAGTACAACAATTTACGGTACGGAATGAAGGAATGAGGGATCGTCCACATATGACGTCACGAAGTGAGAGAGAGAGAGAGAGAGAGAGAGAAAGGGGGGGGGGGAAGAGTAAAAGTTATATGACGTTGTGTGACAATATGGGGGGGGGGGAGGTTGGAAAAACCTTGTCTCTCAATAGGATATGTCATACTTGCTTCTTACACAACTTATATTTCTACTTTCATCCGTAACAGTTAACTTTTATCCGCAATAGATAACAACTACCGTGTGGACGACTGATGTTCACTAAATCTCTCTCTCTCTCTCTCTCTCTCTCTCTCTCTCTCTCTCTCTCTCTCTCTCTCTCTCTCTCTCTCTCTCTCTCTCTTTCTCTCTCTCTCTCTTTCTCTCTCTCTCTCTCTCTCTCTCTCTCTCTCTCTCTTTTTAACGTTGGCTACTTTCTTAGGCGTCCTGAAACGGACATCATTAACTTTTTCCCACCAAAGTTGCATTTCGGAACTTATATAAGAGTCATGCGCTTCTAGCCTTTGCTCTAAACTGCGCAACGCTCAATATGGCGCGCATCTTTTTCCCCATTGAAGTTGCAAAAATATTTTAAATAATAAATAGAAAACTCATGGTAAAGTGTAAAAAATCTAATATATTTTATTGTTAATATTTTTGCCATTTGATTGTTTCCCTTTGACGGTGGCCTTAAACGCACATCCGTCAGTATAGACATGCAACCGTTCTTCAGGGTAGGCATCAATGGTTCGTTGTGATGCACTCATAAGACTGACTGAGTCGAAGTGTTTGGTTGTTCCATCTACTAATTTTATTTGTACTTCTGGTGTTTTTAAGCGAGTAAGTTGTGGTAAATTTTGTACTGCTTTCTGTATATCTTGTCTTCTTTCTGGGAGGTGGTATCTAACCTGAAATTCATGGACATATTGTAAGACTGACTTGTGTTTTATTCTTTGCTTGTATTCCCAGTTTTCTACAAGGTGTCTACTAGGGTGGTTTCGGTTCTTTCTCTTACATCTTTCATAAACTTCTAAAGCAGCTTTATCCCCCCGCAACCCAAGGGGTCATTTGTATGTATTTCACATGCAGCAGTTGGAGTTGATCTCTTAGCTCCACTAATTAATCGAATTGCATTGCTTTGCACTCTGTCAAGAGAGTCTAGGTTTGTCTTGGAGCAGGTTGTAAGCAGTGAGTTTGTCACGGGTTGCCTCCCCTTAGCTCTACAGTAGTGGTACAACAGTGGCCAAAACTAAAGAGTAACTAATGTGGGTCTTCAAAGGTGTCTACCTTCGCACACGATTACTCTTGGCAGCGTTGTAGATAGCAGGATTCGACCTCAAGGGAGTGTTCACAAGATATTCAGAAAGCGAGAACAATGCTGCATGAGGCAGAGCAAATGTTAACTCTAGTATCTGCCGTCAACCTTTGTGAAGGATAGGATTATCGCATAATTCGTTTAGCTCGTTCAAGCCCCCAGCTGAGTTAAGTCAGCGAAATACCTCTTATTATTATAAAGCTCTTTTTAAGTGTATTTAAGAAATTTTCTGAGACATACGGATGTAGTACATTTAAAATGATTAAATCATCATTACATTTGTATATATATATATATATATATATATATATATATATATATATATATATATATATATATATATATATATATATATATATATATCTATATATATATATATATATATATATATATATATATATATATATATATATATACATATATATATATACATATATATATATAAATATATATATATAAATAACAAATTTAATAATGAGTTATAGCTAACAGTTTAAAAAAATGAATAATTGTTTAACAAATAATAATCATCATCGAGTGATGTTTGGGGTATTGGATAAGAGTTCACTTGGCAGCTTTTATTCTTCTACCTAGCTGCCAATGAGGTTCTGCTCTAGCTGATGTTTGGGTATTTGCAGAGAGATGACTGGATCACACTCGTCACTGGTCAAGTTTGAAAATTGTAGCACGTTCCTAGAAGTGTCAGGGAGAAACTACCAAGCTGGTCCCGCGTCTCTAAGACCTGTCTGATGATGGCTTCTAGCGTCGACTTCATGCCACTTATACCCTCCCTTGTTCCAGAGATAGTACATCTGTTGGTACTACCGACTAGTCACAGAAGAAGAGAACAAATACTACCTTGAGTATTGCGTTTCCCGACCAATACTTATGTGTCCCCCACTTCCTATTCCACCATCTCATCTATCTCAAAACTTTTACCCTGGCTGAGAATTTATATTACTCCCATTGAGCGGAAAAAACATTAATTACATTTAGGTTAAATAGATTTATATTTACCTTTACATTGGTTGAAAAGGTTGAAAACTGTCATTAATTTTAGAGTGAATATGTTTACAATAACATCTACACTGGTTGAAAATGTTAATAATATAATAAGTATGTACATCATTTCTTTCATCATTCACTTCCTGCTCCATATGGAACTTGGGACTTCTCTGCTTTTAGTTCTCTAGAAGAAACTCGCATAAAGCAGTCACCAACCCATGCAGTGGTGGTTCATAAAATCATCATTCTATATGCTGAGGTTGCCAGCCTCAAACGACATAGACATCCACTTAGCAGTTTTCACATATAATATTCTCATGTCAATATATACATATTATTTCACGTGTTAATAATGCAAAATATAGAATTTAAAATGTACAACTTACCCCAAAATGTTTTTGGGATCACTGACTGGCTTCTGGCTCAGAGAAATAGTTAAGGCAACTTGTTGAAGATGCCTCTCACACGTGCTATGGGTGTTACTTTATAATAAGCTCCCACTTTGACTCAGTGTTTCAGATTCCTCAGATTCCGGTTTGCCTTGCTAATAATGGTAGAGTTTTCTTGGACTTTTAAGTCCCCAAGAGGCTCAGATAAGTCCGATCCGATAAATGGATTCTGATTCTATTCTTAACTCTGGCAGATCTTGTTGTTTTCTTGACGAGGTGAATTTTCACAGTGCTTTAAACTGTAAAAGTGTCAAGTTATATTCACCCTTTCGTTCCTGGAACGTGTTGTTTACTATTAGGCAAGTCTCCAATTGGAAATGTTGTTATGCCTATGTTCCGAATGCCCGCCAATAATTTCAAACATGCGCGTGGCAGGATGAGTTTATTCAAAAAAATTTCCTCATAGGAATTCTGTGTGTGATTGTAAAGGTCACGTCTCCAAAATACAGACGTGAAATCTCCAAAATTCTAGTCAGTGATTACAAATAACTTCTTACTTTTATCTCAAGTAATATCTTCGTAATAATTCTGCCGGAAGCTTATTACAACATTTCCGCTCAGGTATGTCCGACTGATAATTATTGCCCCTTCCTTGTGCAAACAAAATTTAATCGTATTACCATCTTGGCTAAGACGTCACACTGGTCTTATCAGCGCTAATCAACCTTTGCTGGTCATTTTTTGTGTGAAACAGGCGCCCAACTTCTGGTATACGAGAATGTCTACCAACGGACTGTCTGGTAAGGTTGCATCATCCGCCTACTCTTTACAAGGTCAAGCGGGCAAACAAACATGATAACTTTTACTGAAAGGAGTGTACGGTGATTTGAAAATATGAAGTATCTGCTTGATAGCACATAAATATGCCGACCACGAAAATTTTACGTAATTAGTACGCACAACAAATGTAACTGAATACCGCCGGAGAGGAACAGAAAATTGATGCAAATTCCGTGACAGGATTCTGGGCTTTCCGTATTAGTAAATGTAGAGCTGTCTTTGTGGAAATCCACATAATGCTCAAACATGTTGTCCGGTCCTTTAAAATGGAATCCTGATCCTATTCCTTACTATGGTTTGTCTGGCTGTCTTTTTGACGTGTTGAATTTCACAGTGCCGTAAACTCACATGGCTCTAAATTATAAGGCAACATTCGGCCCACATCCAGATTGCTACTATATGATAAGGCTCCAGTCAGAAATGTTGTATTTTTACATCTCAAATGCTAAGCCAATAGCATGCAATTTGCGTATATTTTGGTGGGGTCTATTCCCCCTACCTATCTATTTCCCCTGTGGGAAAATTCGTGTGTGACATCTGCAAAAATAAATGTGTTGTTTACAAGTCACCTCTCCATATATAGTATGCCTGCTTCCGTCTATTAACGATCTTGTTTACACTCACAATTTCATAATCTATCACAGGTAATCTTTTTCAAGACGGATACTTCTCCGGCAAGTCTGAATGGAAAGGTTTATCTTATTTACTTGGTCTAGCCAACAATCACCAAACTAGTCAGACAGAACTATTATCAGTTGATAAGATAAACGACAGTGGTCATGCCAAGGTTGTTTACTCCTTAATCGAGCGCGCTCTGTGCACTGTCTGGTAGGAAAATGTGTTACACATAAGTAAACCTCACTGCTCTCTACAGATCCCAGGTGTCAATATGGGTTCAAACGAAAGCCATTGATTAACCTAATCAGTAAAATATGGCCACTGAAGTCCCAACATGACAAGAATTAAACGAATGGAGTGTAAACAATAATTAAGTACAGAAAATGAGACTTGGAGCAATGTCGTAAATTTATTTTGAGAGAAAGAGTCTTAGAAATAGTGGTCCCGTTTAGAGTGGAAAATGATGGTGAAATTTCAGTGATAATAAGGGTTCGAAAGTAAATAGTTGCTTCACAGAGTGCTGGGAGAGTAAGGACAGACTTATTTACAACAATCGTTCCTCTCAATCTTCTCCTCAAACTCTCCTGGTCAAACAATTATTTGCCAGTTTCCAGACACACACCTGCGCTCACACCGATTTGGTGCTTCAAACACACAGACGCACGTGAATACAAACTATATTAAACAGATATGGGAAATTTGGGCTTTGGTATTCCAACACAGTACTAAATAAGTTTATGCTGTTTATTAACATTAAAATCAGTCACAAAAATTATCATGTGTTACAGGAAAATTATCATAAGTACAGAAAATACAAATAACAAGGTGGGGGGGGGGGGGGGGAAGAAGATTGGTATCGACTAAGCCCTTCCCGCTGGTATTAGACAAAGATAAACCCAGTCCAATGATAGATAGTTATCAGGAAAATCAGTAAGGTTACCCAACAGTGAATTTAATTACTCTGAAAGAGGTGTTACAATATTAGGTATGGGTGGTAGAAAAAAATCCTGTTATTCCCAATTGTTTTTCCCTTTACTAAGCAAATGAAAGGGGGGGGGGGGGTAAACAGAGTTAACAAAATATCCCACTTAAAGGAACAATGCAGGGTATACAGAAAATGTATTACCCGGTAGGCAAGTTAACAAATGGTTTGCAAAATTAAATCTCCTGTCATTCATGCACGCTCGTGAGGGCCCACACTCATATGCTCACACTCACTTACCGATTGCAACATCAGGCACTCCAAAGAATTATATAAACAGCAATTACACTCTTGACATAGGAAAATGTCTGGTACTTCGATGTCCAACCCCAGATTTTAGCGAGGTTGGCTGGTAGCAAATATTCCCACTTATCGCCGGACGGGAAGCCTAAGAGTTCTTGTGTTTTATTATATAAAAGGAGTCTATGGAATGGCACTGTCACAGTTAGATACAGGGGTGAGAATGGAGTGGTCTCTTTAATTTCGCCGCTGGTGGTTCTATAGAAAAAGATAGAAAAACCATGACAACATAGTCATACCGCAAAAATCAAATAACATTCTAACGCGCGATAAATTTACCGTTAAGACTATTATATACACTCGCGTATTTAATTATGTATTTAAGAAAACACTTCGCGAGTCTAATGGTTAACACACACACATCTATATATAGGACTTAACTAAATTTATTAATTATAAATTCCTTCGCAACTTTAAAAGTTACTTTACCATTTAAGCATCTATTATTTTTGGAATATTATAATAGATATATAATTAAATTTACCACTGGAACATTTGAGATGAGTTTAATTTAATAGATTTAAATAAACACCAAAATCCAGTGAAATAAAATGAAAGCACTAGACCACTGATCACTTTAACAAATATATTATACCGTGCACAGAAAAAGAACTCACTTCAATGCAGCCACCAATTCAGATGGAAATCTAGCAAAATTCTACTATAGCTAGTGAATCTTAAATCTCTGGCAGCCGAATGATAAAATGGCTTTCTTCATGGTCTGTATATATCTAACTGGAATGCAAGATTGGGGGGACATGTTAGAATTTGACACCGTTTTAGATCTCTGGAGACTTTCGGGGTTCTGACCGCCAGACTAAAGCGAGATGCCGCCCCTGGTTTTCCGTATCTCCGTTCGTTGCGTCCGCTTCGGCTTTCCCGTTCGCGTCCACTGCGATCGGTTCTGTGGTTAACACCGAGATGCGAAATGCCGACAAGAAACTTGCGTCGTTCGTTTCAGGGACCTCTACTGCCTTTGATAGCATGCCGCCAGTCTTTCCTGAGATCCCCCAGTGCCTGTTTGATCGTGTGCCGCTATTTTCGTTTGATTCTGGCAATGCCCCCCCCCCCCGGGCCGGCGTTCTGACCAAGTTAATGAAAATAACTGCATATGATTGCTCAAGAGATATCCGTGGGCGTGATTTAACCTCTCCTTAAATCAATGCGATGACCAAAATGTACGGTAGATAAACTGTCCACATATTAATCAGCAAACGTGTTGACAATCTACTCTGCTCAGACCTATATTAATGAGCCCAGGTGAAGTTCCACGTTTCTGTTGTGCATAGCTAATGAGTCCAGGTGGAAAAAATCCCGTTTGACGAAAAGATTACAAGAATATTCGGGGGCACTGATGTTATCCGAAGGGGTCGTTACGAAGGGTCGTACCATATCATCCAACACTTCAGGGTCAGCTGAGTTCGTCTGTCACAATCGTCCCCTCTTGTGAGACATGAAAACATCTTTTCATGTTGGATTTCTTACAATGAAGCTGCCCTGATCGGTAGCTTTCGGATGGTTGGTATCTTCAACTTTCTCCTCTTCCTCCGTAGTCCAGTTTCTACTCAGGAAATCCGCCCCGACATTCTGTCTTCCCGGAATATATTCCACTTTGAAAGAATAAACGCTTAAAAGAAGGGCCCAATGCATGATCCTTGAGTTAAATTCTTTATTGGCACCAAGAAAGGCTAACGGAGAGTGGTCTGTTTGCACCGTGAAAGATGTCCCATAGAGAAACTCATGATGGCGTCTGATACCGTCAATCAGAGCGAGACATTCTCTTTCGACTATGCTGTAGTTCCGTTCAGATTTATTTAATTTCCGAATGCCATAGGCAACTGGAAATAGCATGTTCGGGTCACTGTCATCGGCTTGAAGCAGTGTTAACCCGATGCCCTGACCTGACGCGTCGACCCGCAGTACAAAAGGTTTCTTGAGGTCAGGCAACCTCAAAATGGGGTATGCAGACAACTGTCCTTTCAAAGTGCTGTACGCGTGTTCGCACTTTTGATCCCAAATGATCTTATCAGGACCTTTCTTTGTGAGGTCAGTCAGAGGTGCCGTCAGTCCATTGAAGTTCTGGATGTACTTCTGATAGTATGCACATAGTGATAGGAAGGAACGAGTGTCTTTTTTGGTTGGAGATCTTTTAGCTGCAATTATTTTCTCCACGTTTTTCTTAACGGGCCAACTACAGCCGTGAGAAATAGTATGCCCCAGGAAGTCTAGCTTTTGAAACCCGATGAGACATTTGCTAGGTCTGGCTGTGAGACCAGTTTCCTTTAGTCTCCTGAGGAGTATAGCAACCGTAGCAATATGTTCGTCGTAGGTTTCCGATGCAATTAATATGTCATCCATGAAATTATGGATAAGGGGACTTTGCAAAGGTTCTAGAAGCTTCCTCATCATCCTGGTGAACACTCCTGGTGCGTTATGCAATCCGAATGGCATCACATTAAATGTGTAATGTCCTTCACTAGTGCTGAAAGCTAAAAAAGGTTTAATTTCCTCCTTGACTGGTATTTGATAATAACCTTTACTGAGGTCAATCTTGGAGAAAATCTTTGCTTTGCTGAGCTTGGTGAACAACTCAGAAACAGTTTGGAGAGGTTCGGGCTGGAATTCCGTTACAGCGTTTAGCAGCCGGTAATCTATACACAGCCGAACTTCCTTATTGGGCTTCTGCAACAGCACTACACTGGAACTGTAAGAAGATGTAGACTCACTGATAATTCCTGCCTGACGCAGCTTGTCTATTTCTCCGCGAAGTGCATCAGCTTTAGCGTACGGGATGGGGTAAACAGAGGTCTCGTTTGTTAATTTCATATCAAATTCGATGAGATTTGTTCGACCAGGTACATCCGTTAAGACTGCACTGTACTTTTTTAGTAGCGCCCTGGTTTCTGTTTGTTGTTCTGGTGAGAGATTGTCGCCGAACTTGACATCTTTAAAGGATTCTGTGGGTTGTAATGGGTACTCCCTGCAACCATCATCATCTTCCTTGTCTTCCGTTGCTATGGCGACAGCCAGGAGATGCTCGGAGGATTGCACCGGTCTTTCCAAATATTTCTTAAGGAGATTTACGTGAAAGACCTTCTTTTTTCCTTTAATGGAGATCTTGTAATTGGTGCGTGAGATCTTTTTAAGGACGGTAAACGGTCCTTGCAATCCGATGCGAAGTTTATTGCTTGCGGTTGGAAGTAGCAACAAAACTTTCTCCCCTGGTTGGAGTTCTCTCTCTTTTGCAGCTTTGTTGTATCTTTTAGCATGTTTATCGCGGGCTTTCTTAAGGTTGGTCGTAGCTAGATCCCATCCTAGCTTTAGCCTTTCCTTGAGCTCAGATACAAACTTGCTTGCAGAGACGCATGTCTCGTCAGCCTTTTGGTCTGTCAGGGACCAAAGTAAGGCTTCTAGTGGCCCCTTAATAGGTCTGCCAAAATAAAAGTGTAGCTGGCGCGAATCCCGTAGACGCTTGGGGAACCGCTTTGTAGGCGAATAAGGCAGCAGATATATATAGGTCCCAGTCTTCCGGTTTCTCCTGACCCAGCTTACGTAACATCATGGTGAGGCTGCCGTTAAAACGTTCCACGAGCCCATTTCCGGCCGAATGGTAGGGACTTGTGTTGATATGTTTGGCCCTCAAGATCTTAAAGATCTCCTCCATTAACAGGCTACGGAATTGGGATCCATTGTCCGTCAAAACTTGTTGAGGGAATCCCAACCGTGTAAAAATTTGCACGAGGGCTTCTGCGACATGCTTGGAATCTGTGCATGTTAGCGGTATAGCTTCGGCCCACATTGTGCAAGTGTCGACTAAGGTCAGGATGAACCTGTTCCTTCTTTTGGTCCTTTCCAGGGGTCCAATGATGTCGACAGCAACCCGTTCAAATGGAGTACCTACTATTGGCATTTGCCCCATAGGTACTGGGGGTGTCAAGTGCTTTGGTCCCACACGTTGGCACTAGGCGCAGGATTTCACGTACCTGATAATTTCAGAGTTCATTCCTGGCGACCAATAGTGGTTTTTTATTCACTGAATAGTGGCGTTTTGTCCCAAATGTCCGCTAAAGGGAAGAGAGTCCCCCAATTCTGTGATCTGGCTTCTGTACTGCGTCGGTACTAGGAGCTGGTTATTCCCTGTATCAGGGTCGCCCGTTCTACGATACAATACGCCATCCTTAGAAAAGATGTCTCCGTGGTGTCTGGTGTCCTTAGCCATGGGCAGTTTTCTAAAGCAGGGCTCCAGAGTAGGGTCCTTTTGTTGCGCCTCCTTCAGTTCGTTCGGCAACAAATTAGGCGCAGGCTCCCTCTTCTTCTTAGTTTGCCCTCTTGTTGTTACCGCTGCCACAATCGGCTCCTTAGGTCTCCCAATAAACACGTATCTACATCCCAGGATGACTGGGTAGATCGGATCATCCATTATGGCCGCTTTAATAACACCTCTGACAAAATCAGAGTGTATCTCTACCAATGCGATAGGAAGCGTCCTGGGTGCATCATTCCTGAAAACTCCACTAAGTTTGACGGTTTCCTCTGTCTCCTGACCTGGTTTGACTAGGTGTCGGGCGGCAATACAACTAAAGCTTAATCCAGTGTCAAAGAGACAAGTAGTTGAGGTACCATTCAAAATTACAGTTCCTCGCTTTGAGGATCGGTCCCCCTCAGGTTGAGAATCACTGACATTGACTCTACCTGGCGACACTGTATGCAAACATCCGATTCGGTTAGGCCCGGTCTGTTTGCCTTGATCAGACGTCCCTGGTGTAGGGGTCTTCCCTTTTCCTTGACCTTGGTGGCCGTGCTGCCACGTAGGCTTGGTGGGTTGATCAGAATTATTATTTGGGGGAAATGGGGTTTTGTAGAATTTCGATTTTTCCTGGGGAGGTCTCTGGGTATTATTTTCTCGTTGGTTATAATGCTGAGAGGAATTGGAAGAATAGGATGGCTGCTCTAGATTTTGTTTACAAGATGGCTCATCTGTGGGTTTACGTTTAGTGCTGGGAAGTTCGGCCATTGCATTGGTATAGCGTTCTTCCTTATTGAGGATGTCCTCAAGCCTGACTGCGACCTGTTCAGCCAAAAATCTACGGGTTTCGTTTGACAAAGTTGACTTTATCTGTTCCACAAGAACAAGTTCAACTAGTTCCTCATATGTAAGAGGTAGTTCAGATAATTCAATGCACTTTGTCAAATAGCCCATGAGACGTGAAGAGAACTGCGGAAATGTTTCCGTGCTCTCTTTCCGGCTGTTTCTGAACATTTACAGAAATTTTCGGGCGGTCATCTCAAACCGTTCTAGCAAGGCCTTCTTCAGCATCTTGTAATCATGTTGGTTGGTTCCCAGCTTTGTATATACGTCATAAGCAGTATCTTTTAATGACGTTGAGAGTTTAAGTGCCCAACGGAAACTCTCTAACCCATACAGATTTGCGAGTCTCTCGAATTTCTCTAGGAAGGTGTCTATTTTTTCATTGGGGCTAGGAAAAGACTCTAAAGCAAAAGACATCGCAGTTTTTTTTTTTTTTTTTGCGTTCGCCCGCTAATACTCGAGGCGAAATCTCAGGTTATTATTTTATGTCTAACCTGACATTGATTTTACGTGAGTATCCCTTTATTTCTTGTACAGAGACAGGTGTCCCTCGCCATTCAGGCAAATACTCGCCGATTTCGGAGGTACCCATTGCAGCTGGGTCGGCTCAGGAGCCGCCAGTCCCTGGTCGACGACACTCCTTCAAATGTTCTCGCCAGGTCTCGAGTTAATCCAGTCCAAATCCCTGTCGACGAAAAATCCTCAAATGCCGTCGCCCGGGTTTGATCCTGTATCACCCGGTCGCCAGAGCGGTGTTGTAACCACTACGCTAGCGCGGCTCCCAATCGCAGTTAATTGGGCAGATTGAGTGCTGGAGAGATCCATTGACTGAGACTGGGGCGAAGACGGTTCTACGTTATTCGAAGTAAAAGCGCCCCGACTCTCTAAAGCCTTAAGCGCCAGTTCGTGCTGTCTCTCCCTCTCTCTCTCTCTCTCTCTCTCTCTCACTTTCCCTGCGGGCTTCCATCTCTGCCTCAATTTTCTTGTGTCCCAATAGGCGTTCTTCTGCTTCTTTCCTATCTGCCCTCTCCTGTGCTTCTCTCCTCTCTGCTCTCTCTTTCTCTTCCTTCCTCTCAGCTTCTGCTCTCTCTTTCTCTTCCTTCCTCTCAGCTTCTGCTCTCTCTTTTTCTTCCTTCCTCTCAGCTTCTGCTCTCTGTTGCTCCGCGTCATATATTTCCAGTTCCTGGTTGACAAACGCGTATGCAGCTTCTGGCTCTAATCCTGCCTTTTTCGCCTCCTGTCTCAACATGGACCTCATCCTTATTCTTTCTGCCATGTCAAAAACTGTATGCTTTTACTACTAGGGAATAGTAAGAAGAAAGCAAGAAGGGAAAAACTCAAAGGCGCTACGAGAAAAAAACCACAAGGTATAAATTTACTTGTGTTACCTCCTACTTTGTAATGTGCAAACTTATCGCTGCTATTATTGTCACTTAAGACTCTTAACGCAAGCGACTATGCCACGTTAAAATGGTAAGTTACACTAGAAAAAAATCTACTTTTACTAACAGTAGAGAAAAATTTATATTAAAACAATTTAAAGGAAAAAAATTTTTTTCCCTAAAATTTTAATTCTCCGTCAACAAAACTCCGCCCCTTAAGTCAGTTTATGAGAAGAGACGATGTTAACTAGACTTAAAGAAGTCAAAACAAGGCGTCTTTAGCTAAGCTCAACTCTAGTAACTTCAAAAACCTTTAGTGACTGTAAAAACAATCACGCAATCCCAGCAAATCTTATGAAGAAAAAATTTAATTTTTCTCTGCCAGAGAATAATTTAAATAACAAATATTTTTGTTTATCCGTAATTTCCTGCTCTGTGGAAAGAAAACAACCTGTAAATATGCTGTGTGGACGACCCAAATACTAAAAGGCGTTGTCTAGGGGTGTAATTAGTTATTTTTATTTCCCTAATACACAAAGACAGATCATTCACACTCTATCTAGTTAGACCCAGACTTAAATCAGACTCAAAAATATCTTTATCCCGGCGAGTCAGCCAAATACTGTCGTAAATTTATTTTGAGAGAAAGAGTCTTAGAAATAGTGGTCCCGTTTAGAGTGGAAAATGATGGTGAAAGCTCAGTGATAATAAGGGTTAGAAAGTAAATAGTTGCTTCACAGAGTGCTGGGGAGAGTAAGGACAGACTTATTTACGACAATCGTTCCTCTCAATCTTCTCCTCAAACTCTTCTGGTCAAACAATTATTTGCCAGTTTCCAGACACACACTTGCGCTCACACCGATTTGGTGCTTCAAACACACAGAAGCACGTGAATACAAACTATATTAAACAGATATGGGAAATTTGGACTTTGGTATTCCAACACAGTACTAAATAAGTTTATGCTGTTTATTAACATTAAAATCAGTCACAAAAATTATCATGTGTTACAGGAAAATTATCATAAGTACAGAAAATACAAATAACAAGGGGGGGGGGGGTGTGAAGAAGATTGGTATCGACTAAGCCCTTCCCGTTGGTATTAGACAAAGATAAACCCAGTCCAATGATAGATAGTTATCAGGAAAATCGGTAAGGTAACCCAACAGTGAATTTAATTACTCTGAAAGAGGTGTTACAATATTAGGTATGGGTGGTAGAAAAAAATCCTGTTATTCCCAATTGTTTTTCCCTTTACTAGGCAAATGAAAAAAAGGGCGGGGGGGGGGGATGGGGGTAAACAGAGTTAACAAAATATCCCACTTAAAGGAACAATGCAGGGTATACAGAAAATGTATTACCCGGTAGGCAAGTTAACAAATGGTTTGCAAAATTAAATCTCCTGTCATTCATGCACGCTCGTGAGGGCCCACACTCATATGCTCACACTCACTTACCGATTGCAGCATCAGGCACTCCATAGAATTATATAAACAGCAATTACACTCTTGACATATGAAAATGTCTGGTACTTCGATGTCCAACCCCAGATTTTAGCGAGGTTAGCTGGTAGCAAATATTCCCACTTATCGCCGGACGGGAAGCCTAAGAGTTCTTGTGTTTTATTATATAAAAGGAGTCTATGGAATGGCACTTTCACAGTTAGATACAGGGGTGAGAATGGAGTGGTCTCTTTAATTTCGCCGCTGGTGGTAAAATTCCTTCAATGCGTGATGATAGCAACTGACCGGTAAGTTTTAAATCCAGTGAGGAAAAACTAGGCCCAGTCACAGTTCAGGTAAATAGGTATTCTCTCACAGTAGAGCAGTAAATAAAATATCGCTACTGGCAACTGTTCTTCTTCCAGTTTATCTTACAGATTGTAATTTAATTTGATGGTTTGTTTAAATGTTCTTGGGTGGGCTTTCTTTCATGTAATTATGATAGCTAGGCCGCATCGGACCGCCACAAGATTATATTTAAAATGTTTCATCAATATATCTGGAAGTTTAAGAACCGAGTCTGGAAGACTCTGTATGATTTCTTTATTGCTGGGATCGCCAAGGTTATGTGATCATTCTATAGAAAAAGATAGAAAAACCATGACAACATAATCATACCGCAAAAATCAAATAACATTCTAACGCGCGATAAATTTACCGTTAAGACTATTATATACACTCGCGTATTTAATTATGTATTTAAGAAAACACTTCGCGAGTCTAATGGTTAACACACACATCTATATATATAGGACTTAACTAAATTTATTAATTATAAATTCCTTCGCGACTTTAAAAGTTACTTTAGCATTTAAGCATGTATTATTTTTGGAATATTATAATAGATATATAATTAAATTTACCACTGGAACATTTGAGATGAGTTTAATTTAATAGATTTAAATAAACACCAAAATCCAGTGAAATAAAATGAAAGCACTAGACCACTGATCACTTTAACAAATATATTATACCGTGCACAGAAAAAGAAATCACCCCAATGTAGCCACCAATTCAGATGGAAATCTAGCAAAATTCTACTACAGCTAGTGAATCTTAAATCTCTGGCAGCCGAATGATAAAATGGCTTTCTTCATGGTCTGTATATATCTAACTGGAATGCAAGATTGGGGGGACATGTTAGAATTTGACACCGTTTTAGATCTCTGGAGACTTTCGGGGTTCTGACCGCCAGACTAAAGCGAGATGCCGCCCCTGGTTTTCCGTATCTCCGTTCGTTGCGTCCGCTTCGGCTTTCCCGTTCGCGTCCACTGCGATCGGTTCTGTGGTTAACACCGAGATGCGAAATGCCGGCAAGAAACTTGCGTCGTTCGTTTCAGGGACCTCTACTGCCTTTGATAGCATGCCGCCAGTCTTTCCTGAGATCCCTCAGTACCTGTTTGATCGTGTGCCGCTATTTTCATTTGATTCTGGCAACGCCCCTCCCCCCCCGGGCCGGCGTTCTGACCAAGTTAATGAAAATAACTGCATATGATTGCTCAAGAGATATCCGTGGGCGTGATTTAACTTCTCCTTAAATCAATGCGATGACCAGAATGTACGGTAGATAAACTGTCCACATATTAATCAGCAAACTTGTTGAAAATCTACTCTGCTCAGACCCATATTAATGAGCCCAGGTGGAGTTTCACGTTTCTGTTGTGCATAGCTAATGAGTCCAGGTGGAAAAAATCCCGTTTGACGAAAAGATTACAAGAATATTCGGGGGCACTGATGTTATCCGAAGGGGTCGTTACGAAGGGTCGTACCATATCATCCAACACTTCAGGGTCAGCTGAGTTCGTCTGTCACAAGCAATAATGACGGCGATAAACACGAATGCTAGGAAAAGAGAACGGACAGTTATGTCACAACCAGCGTAATCCTTTATTTGTCCCTTCTGCTCTCGTATTGTTAGAATTTACCCCTTTGAGTGGCGTCATAATAGGGCACAATACTTTTTGCGGAAATAGCAGGGTTGGAATTTGTGGAATGTATGTAGTAGGCCGAGCTAAAATGAAATATTTGCATTCTCTGATGAATTCCAATAAGTGTTGTTACAATGATGAGTTCCAATAAGTGTTGTTACAATGATGAGTTCCAATAAGTGTTGTTACAATGATGAGTTCCAATAAGTGTTGTTACAATGATGAGTTCCAATAAGTGAAGTGTTGTAACAATGATGAGTTCCAATAAGTGTTGTTACTATGATGAATTCCAATAAGTGTTGTTACAATGATGAGTTCCAATAAGTGTTGTTACAATGATGAGTTCCAATAAGTGTTGTTACAATGATGAGTTCCTGCTGCAATAGTAGTACTTAACTGTAAGGACTCATTCCGTCTGTGGTGAAGTGGGATGTTATATAATATTTATAGGGGGACTTAGTGTACTGACTTGAGATCCAGCTGTGAAGGTATCTATATCTATTAAGAGTAGTGTATTATAGATAACCTTACTTGCTACCACATATCTATATATCTCAGTCAGAATTATTCTGGAATAGTTGTGATGACTACGTTATGTGTCTAGGGTATGTGTATGATGAAGTGTAAAGTTCTCACAACATACAGACAGATATAACACAATGTAACTTATTCACTACTCTGACATCACTCTTGACAACACTGTGGGACATCAATCACAATAACACTCTATGAGAATAATATTAAGGTGTTCACTGATAACTTTTCAAAATAACAAATTATGTATTTCATTGTTGTCCATAAAGGTATATGTGTCATGCTTCAAATTACCAAAAAGGAACCAGGAATCACAATCTCAATTTTAATTACAAGTATATGTACGGGACTGTATTAATATGAATTATTGTAGTGACATTTGTTATTAAAAATTATTCTTATGGTGTGTCAGGTTGTTGTAGTGGTAATATGAGGTAATTACTAGGTTTTGTTGTGTTCAAGCCTCTGTTTGGTATTTGGTCATCATGACCTTCAATTAGTTTGTCTTTTTGGAACTAGTTATTGGAGATGTTCACAGTTCCTGATTTTAAGACAAGTAAATTCCCCTCTTAATGTTAATTTTACAAAGTCAGTTCTAGATGAGGGGACATAATGTTGAGCTCAGCTGGCCAAATCAGCTTATCTTGCGTGATGGCGGCAGGAAAGGACTCCTCTGCTCGAATTCTCCTCTGGGCTCTGGAGACACCTCACTGATAGCTAAAAAGACCAAGGAGTATGCTGTCCGACTCTGGATTCAGCAAAGCTCTGACCAGGTGCTGCTCAGTACCATCAAGACCACGGTCCCTGAAAACAAGAAGGATGTACCTTCTACTTCATAAACATAACTTTATTACTCTCTTTTTACACTGATCACCCTACATCACAAACATTGGGTTCAGAGCGTTAGGCCAACTGTCAGCTTCATTTGAAATACTTTATACCAGTATTTCCCTCCCTAATGGTTACTACGCCTCTGCAATTCCAGCATTATTTCTGTCTAATCAATCATCTAGGTGTCAGTGTACTGTTTGGCCATTCCATGCCGTTTTACTTCCCTCCGACACCCTCTGTTCAGGCTGGAGCATTATTGGCTTTATCTCCTGTTTGCCACTGAACTACACATATATATACAGGCATAAATTAACAATTTACATTCAATTTTCATTAAAAGATACTGAATGGTTCAAGCTTACCACAGTTTCGTGGAAATAAACACAGAGAGGTTGATTTAGCAATGAATTCTGGGCACAATTTAAGCTGGCACAAATTCCCATCTGCTTATGTTCCAGGCTTTTATTTAGCAAAAATATGAGCTGGCTTCAACGCACTGTTGCTTTATCAAGCTTATTTGACTAGTGGTCTCGAACTAACGCTCCTAAGTGAGTATATCAGCGAGTCTAGCCAATGGAGCCACGTTTCGACAAGTGTTTGAAAAAATGTTACCTTTTCACGTCTCCCCTAACAACGAAAGATAGTATTTATAGTCCGACCAATCGTGGTTAGTCTTTCATTTGTTGCGCTCCAATCAATTTGGAGTTTACATGGTAGGCTATTTCTGTAACGTAAGGTTTTGTTCAAACACGTTATAAAAAAATTTTATGAGCAGAAATGATTTTATGTTGTCAGGCATCCCCACTATTTTATTTTGGTTATAATTTATTAATTCCTGGACTATTTGCGTAACGTTTTACATATTCTTTGTCAGCAAGCCCTAAGGAACCCAAATATCCAAATTTAAAAGAGCAACGTGGCTGCGTTCAAAATATGCAATTTCTTCTACCTCCTGTTTCGAAGATGTGCTGTCTGGGTACTGTAATGTTTTCAAACGTAAACCCATATAATGTTATCTTTCCTAATAAGCGTTTTTTATGATTTTAAAACCTAACTCTGGGAAGGGTAGTGAATTTATCACTGTCCGTCCGAAAAAGTTAGTGCTTGTAGCCCAACACGCGTGATAGTAGTAATTGTGTATCGCGCGACGCGTGTTTAATTTTGCATGCGTTCCTGATTTTATTCGCCCCTCTCTCTTTCTATTTGAGTCAATCTGTTCGTTCGTTTTGGTAACGCAGTATAATTAATGTTAGGATTAATTTAGGTCATTACGCAGTCTGCCTCTCAATGTTTTTCCAAGAAATACAGCACACGTTTCATTGAAGAAAGCGGTGTAATAAGTGACAGTAAGCTTTTAATATCAACGTGTAAGCGTTTACAATTTGCAGACGAAGCAGAAAACAAGGGGGATTTCGAGTACCTTCTTTGTGACAGCACTGTTATTTTACCATGGATCATTTTCTTTATTAGATTTTATTTATTAGGCTTTATATTTACCTAATAATTTATATATGTGGATTAGAATATTCCACGACACCTCCCCTCTTAAAACAGACATTATATGTCAGTCCTTTATTCTATATACACATAGAGAAATTTATTATTATTTCTGGGGTTTACGGTGATTCTCATCACACGGATGGCGGCTTAAAAAATCCGCTCCCAAACTTGTTTTTCCAGATATATACTCAATGCTAAAATTATATGGAGCCAAAAGTAAAGACCATCGGAGTAACCTGGAGTTCTCATGCCTAGCCTGTGCTAGAACCGATAAAGGTTTGTGGTCTGTTTGCAACTTAAAGGCCTTCCCATACAGATAAATATTGAATTTCTTTATTGCCCATATTACTGCAAGACATTCTTTTTCGCTAGTTGAGTAGTTGATTTCAGCTTTATTCACTTTTCTGCTAGCATATGCCACTGGGCTTAATTCCCCATCCAATGCATCTGATTTCTGTAGTAGAGTTGCACCTAACCCAATATTACTTGCATCCGTCCTTACTATGAATTCTTGACTTATGTCAGGTAATTTCAAAATGGGTTTACTTGTGAGCTTTTCCTTCAATTCTTGGTAAGTCATTTCACATTGTGGTGTCCATGTAATGCGATCTGGATGTCCTTTACGTGTCAATTCAGTTAACGGTGCACATATGGAATTAAAGTTTTTGATATACTTCTGGTAGAAACCACATAATGAGACAAAGGATCTCACGTCCTTCTTGGTTTGTGGTCTCGGGGCTTTCTGTAGTTTCTCTAAATTCTTTGGGTCAGGGCTCATGTTTCCCTGATAAACTGTGTGTCCCAAAAATTCCAATTCTTTACATCCAACGCAACATTTGGTTGGTCGGGCTGTTAAATTTGCCTCCCTAAGTCGATTAAACAGCATGTTCAGAGAGTCAATGTGTTCCTCAAATGTTTCTGTTGCTATAAGGATATCATCCATAAAATTTGTTATACAGGGATTATTCAGAGGATCCAATAATTTTCTCATCATTCTAGAGAAGACACTAGGCGCATTCTTCAATCCAAATGGCAATCTATTAAACTCATAGTGTCCTTCTGAGGTACTAAAAGCTAGGTATGGTCTAAACTCAGGCTTTACTGGAATCTGATAGTATCCTTTACTCAGATCCACTTTTGAGAAATATTTAGCTTTATTTAGCCTGGCAAACAGCTGATTTGTATCCGGCAATGGATCCACCTGTCCTTCTGTAATAGCATTCAGTCTCCTGTAATCTATACAGAGTCTAAGGTTCTTCAGAGGGCCTTCCGTAAGAGTAAATACACCGGAAACTATGACGAAGATCTCACTGTTGCGACAATAATCTTCCTTCCTTCAAATAGATAGTCATATCTCTTCCTTCAAAGCCTTCTCTCCTTAGCAACACGGATTCGAATATGGTTTCATACAGGGAAGCAGGTGTTTGGAGGTGTATTAGTTCCATTATCATATTACAATTGGTTTGTATGACCCTGGTCGGTCTGTCTGATCACTCGTGCATTGATTATTTAAAAACTGTTGCACTCATCTCTTTCTGTTGTTTTCGTTCAAATGTGATAATGATTTTAACCTGTGCTGCTGTCTTCAAAGGCGGTTGTTAGTGGATACGCAAAATGATGATAAGGTGGTTTACCTGGTTTCATCTCCATGGCGATGGACAAGGTCAACAAGTGTGTCTCTTCCGGATGTTCTCTTTCCAAATATTTCTTCAGGAGATTCACATGATAGATTTTTTCTTTCCCCTTCTTATCTATCTTATAATTTGTTCTAGACACCTTCTCTAAAACTGTATATGGACCCTGCCATCCAATTTGTACTTATTCTGACTCCCGGGCAAAAGAAGCAGTACTTTCTCTCCCACAGCCAAATTTCTGTCTTTCGCCTTCCTGTTATAATAGGCAGCATGTTTCTTCCTGGCTTGTTTCAAATTTTCATTGGCAAGTTTCCAGCCAGTTTTTAACCGAGTGGTCAGCTCATTCACATATTGGTATGAAGATGTAATGTTTTCCTCTGCCTTTTCATCAGTCCACGTTCTTAACATAGCTACATATGGACCTTTAATTGTGTGGACCTATTTGTCCATGCACCGGTATGGTCTCTTCCACTCGAAGCTTTATAGTGATGATTTTTCCTCCCAGAATTATCATTCACAAAACGACCGCTACCAATTTTTCTTTTGGGGCTTTCTCCCCACTTAAAATTCTTGATGAGAGATTTCCTCTCTACATCCTCTTCCTCCAGTTTGTTTAAGTCCGATTGAGGGATTTTCGGCTTATCCTGGGGTAAGACATCTTTTTGCACTCTCCGCATAGTGGCCATTGTAAACAGTTAAGTGAAGCTTGTCCGTGAAAAGGGGCTTCCCATTCCATTTGGTCCACTTTATCAAATCTATTTTTCTTTTTATTATCAGGCCTAATTTTGCCCCGGGGGCGTGTCCAGGTCCTGATCCATGTTCCCACTTGTGGGTGTTCCCTCATGTGCTATGCTACACCTTTCTACAAAATTCTCAATGTCCCATCTTGCTTTGGGCCAATAATAATTGTGAGCCACCTTTTGAATGATGGTACCTATCTTTTCATGGTCCCCATCTGGTTCACATGTAGGCTCCTTATTAATTCTGCCCTATATCTTTTAGGAAGTACCAGTTGTCCCTGACCTTTGGATCTAGCTCCAGTCTTCCTATACATCAACTTGTTTTTCATGTAAAAATCTCCCTTGCCTGGAGTTGTATGACAAGTTGACAATTTTCTGAAACAAGGCTTGAGTGTTTTATCCCCAGCCTGTGCCTTCCTCTTCTCTTCTGGAGTGGTATCTAACATAATATCCTCCTCCTGTCTTGAGGTCGACCTGACCTGAAGGGTTGCCATATACACAGGTTTCCTTCTGCAACGGTCAGTGTCATGATTGTCCATCTGACAATTCTTACACCACCTTTTTCCTTGGTTGAAAGATTTTCTTTCATCATATTTCCTTTCATCGAATTGTGGGAATTTATTTTTATTTTCATACCGTGGCCTATCAAATTGGTGCTTACCTTTGTTTTGATCCTTAGGATCAAATTTATTAAAGTTCTGTGGTGCCCTAAAGTTATCCACTTGTTTCTTTTTATTACATGTTACCTCTGCTTGAGCTGCTTGATACCTTTCAGCAACATTTAGCAACTCACCCAGCCTCTCTGCACCTTGTTCCATGAGAAACTTTCTCAGGTCTGGAGCCATGGACTCTCTTAATTGCTCTATAAGGACCATTTCCTTAAGATCTTGGGTTTTCCCCAGAGAAGTCCATTTCTCCAAGTATGTCTCTATTCGTGCAGAGAACTGGTGATAGGTTCACCTGACAGTAGTTTAGCATTCCTAAATTTTTTCCTATAAAATTCTGCATTCTTTTCATACCTTAACAAAAGAGCCTGCTTTAGCATGTCATAATTTTCCTGATCACCTCTGCTCATTTTTGCAAAAACTTCATAAGCTGCCCCACGAAGTCCCTGAGATAACTTTAAGCTCCACCTTTCTCTCTCTAACCCATACGTGGTAGCTAATAGTTCATACCTATTTAGGTAGCTCTCAATATCATCGTCTTTCTCAACAAAATGATCTAAATGAAAATTCATAGCTGAGGTTGAGGCTCCTTGGCTAGCAGTGGCATCAGAGGCAAAGGGACTGGCACCATTTTCAGGAGGATGGCCCTGAAACTCAAACTCCCTTAGTCGTAACTCATGTTCCCTTTGTAATCTTTTCTCCTCCTTTTCTGCTTCCCTTTCTGCAGCTAATCTCTTCTCTTCTCTTTCGGCAGCTAATTTTTCTCTTCTCTGTCTTTCTGCCAATCTTCTTTCTTCTGCTTTCCAATTTCTTAGCCTCAGACTTCAATCAGCAACCTCTTAGTCTCATCCGTCACCTCAATCTGCAAACTTCTTATTTCCCTTTCAGGCTAACTTCTTTCGGCTTTCAAACACTTACTTTTCTTCGGCGTTTCCAAATAGAATTTGTCAACATTCCTTGGTGACATACGGAGGGGGGGGGGGCAAACCATAAACTTGCCCATCTAATCCTAACTCTTTTGCAGTGCTTGAACCGCAGCAGATTCGGTAAATTTTGGCTAGGTCCGCCATTGTCTTCTTCAGGTAATGATAATACAATGGTGCTAACCAAACAATTTAATCTCTAAGATTTATCTAATGGGACAACACAGGCACCGTGCGCCTCAACCCTATTCACTTCCAACCAAGGATACCTTTTTAAATTCCTTTATCATTCTCTGAAAGTGACTTACCCACACTATTTTTAATAGGTTAAAGATTCAAAATCCCAAGAGCGAGACCCCAATATATGTGGTGAAGTGGGATGTTATAAATATTTATAGGGGACTTAGTGTACTGACTGAGATCAGCTGTGAAGGTATCTATAATCTTATTAAGAGTAGCTGTTATTATAGTTATAACCTTACTTTGCTACCATATATCTTATTTACTCTCAGTAAGGACTTAATTCTGGAATAGTGTGAATGACTACGTTATGGGTTGTCTAGGGTATGTTTCTGATATGATGAAGGGTAAGTACACAACAACAGACAGATAAAATAACATTTACTTTAATCCACTTACTCTTAACAACACATGTGACACCTTCACATACATATAAACAATCTATTGAGAATATCTTAAGGAGTCACTGATTACCTTTTCAGAATAACAATATGTATTCATTGGTGTTAATAAAAGGTATATGTGTTCCTGATTCAAAATTCCCAAAGGAACCAGGGAATTTCAACAATTCATTTTTAATTACAAGTATATGTAAAGGACTTTATTCAATATGAATATTGTAGTGACATATGTTATTAAAAGTATCCTATGTGTGTCAGTTGTGTAGTAGTAATATGAGGTAATACTGGTTTTGTTTTGTTCAAGCTCTGTTGGTATTTGTCATCATGACTTCAATAGTTTGTCTTTTGGGACTAGTATTGGAGATGTTCTCAGTTACTGATATTAAGACAATTAAATTCCCCTCTGAATGTTATTTTTACAAAGTCATTTCAAGATGAGGGGACATAATGTTGAGCTCAGCTGGCCAAATCAGCTTATCTTGCGTGATGGCGGCAGGAAAGGACTCCTCTGCTCGAATTCTCCCCTGGGCTCTGGAGACACCTCACTGATAGCTAAAAAGACCAAGGAGTATGCTGTCCGACTCTGGATTCAGCAAAGCTCTGACCAGGTGCTGCTCAGTACCATCAAGACCACGGTCCCTGAAAACAAGAAGGATGTACCTTCTACTTCATAAAAACTAACTTATTACTCTCTTTTTACACCGATCACAATTACATCAACAAACATTGAGTTCAGAGCGTTAGGCCAACTGTCAGCTTCATCTGAAATACTTTATACCAGTATTTACCCTCCTTAATGGTTACCACGCCTCTGCACTTTCCAGCATTATTTCTTTCTAGTCAATCATTCCAGGTGGGTCAGGTTGTACTATTTGGCCATTCCATGCCGTTTTACTTCCCTCGACACCACCCTCTGTTCATGGCTGGAGCATTTCTAGGCTTTATCTCCTGTTTGCCACTGAACTACACATATATATACAGGCATAAATTAACAATTTACATTCAATTTTCATTAAAAGATACTGAATGGTTCAAGCTTACCACAATTCATGGAAATAAACACAGATACGTTGATTAGCAATGAATTCTGGCACAATTACTGGCACAAATTCCCATCTGCTTATGTTCCAGGCTTTTATTTAACAGAAATATGAGCTGGCGTCAACGCGCTGTTTCTTTATCAAGCTTTATTTAAAACAAAAGTGGTCTTCGAACTAACGCTCACTAAGTGAGTATATCAGCGAGGTCTGGCCAATCGAGCCCGTTTCGACAAGTGTTTGAAAAAATGTTACCTTCTCAGGTCTACCCTAACAACGAAATAGATAGTATGTATAGGGCCCGTCCAATCGTTGGGGGTTTAGTCTTTCTTTTGTTGCTGCTCCCATATCACTTTGAATTTGGAGTTTACATGGTAGGCTAATTCTGTAACGTAAGATTTTTCTCAAACACGTTATAAAAAAATTTTATGAGCAGAAATGATTTTATGTTGTCAGGCATCCCCACTATTTTATTTTGTTTATAATTTATTAATTCCTGGACTATTTGCGTAACGTTTTACATATTCTTTGTCAGCAAGCCCTAAGGAACCCAAATATCCAAATTTATAAAGAGTTTCAGTGGCGCTGCGTTCAAACTAATGCAATTCTTCTACCTTCCTGTTTCGAAGATGTTGCAGTCTGGGTACTGTTTATGTTTTCAAACCGTAAACCCATATAATGGTTATCTTTTCTTAATACGGGTTTTTTCAGGAGATTTATAAACCTAAACTCGGGAATGGTAATGAATTTTATCACTGTCCGTCCGAAAAAGTTAGTGCATGTAGCCGTACACGCGTGATAGTAGTAATTGTGTATCGCGCGACGCGTGTTTATTTTGCATGCGGTTCCTGATTTTCATTCGCCCCTCCTTTCTCTTTTATTCCTGTTCCCATCTGTTCGTTCGTTTATGGTAATGCGTAAATGTATAAAAATTACATGAATAGAATTTTAAATTCAGGTCATTACGCTGCGTGCCTCTCAAGGTTTTTTTCTTAGCAAGTGCTGTACACGTTTTATCGTAGAACGGCGGGTATTGAATACAGTAGGCTTTTTACTATCAAACGTTGAAAGCTTTTACAGTCTTGCAGGACGAAAGTAGGAAGAAAACAAGGGGGATTTCGAGTACTGTCATTGTGACAGCACTGTTATTTTACCATACGTTCTTTCCTTTATTGAAGTTAATTTGTTAGGCTTCCACATTTACGTTAATAATTTATACATGTAGAGTTAAGAATATTCTCAACGACACGTGTCTAAGTTTTCCTGTCGCAACACTTTGGCCTTCCCTAATCACTGAGTACGTGTCAGTTCTGTGCAGGTGCATATGCGTTCCACGCGGACTACAGTAGAACTTCAATAATCCGGCAACCTTCCGGACCAGTGAGTTCAAAATCGGTACTGTTGAAAATTGCGCGCGTGAATTTTTTAGTGCTCTATACCACTGTGCAGTCAGACGCTCTTGTTCTACAGAATAACATCTTTTCATGATATATGGCATGAGCGTGTCCTTTAAAAGAACGCAAAATTAAAAACTGAATGAAAAGCAAATGAAATTTTAATGTTCATCAACTAAATAAAACAGTTCTACAGAATTTTAGTTCAACTGAATAAAATAGTTCTACAGAGTTTTAATTCAACTAAAGTCAAACAGTGGCGCGCCAACGCGGTAAATTTAAAAAAATGCGCTCCGAAATCCATGCCGGAAATCTGAAGGAACCGGATTTTTGAATGTCAACTGTAGTAGTTTTAACAGAGCCGGACTGGCAAAAGCGATTAAAGCGCTTTCCTCTCATGAGCAAGTCACCGGTTTCAGGTATAATAGGCCACATATACTTTGGGGCAGCCTGTGATGGGATTTTGTCAATGAATTTTGAATTGTTCCACAACAGCGTTTTATTAGAAGTCTTCTTATTCTGCTTTCAGTTTGTAGTCATGCCAAATCTGCAGGCTTGTCACCAGTTCGAAGTCCACAGTCTTTACCAGGTCAGCGAGACAGCCCCATAGCTTCTTCCTGAGCTCAGCGCCCATTGGCCAGGTCAGGCGTCGTGGGTTATCATGGGTTGAGCAGTTTTGGAGAACGTGTTCAGGGTTCTGAATTTCGGTTCCACATGGACATTCATTTGTATGAGATATCCTGTAGCGATAGAGGTGGCCTAGTAATCTGCCAGGGCCAGTACTTAGGCGGAAAATGATGGTCTGCTGGTGTCTATTACGCTGGTGGATTGGGTAATATCTGTTGTATATATTACTTCTTAAAAGTAATATTCTAAGATAGATGGATGAATGATGGATAGTTGGATTGACGGATGGAAGGATGGATGGATGATGGATGGTTAGATGAATGGATGGAAGGATGGATGGATGAATGAATGGATGAGTCGATAGATGGTTAGATAGGTAGATAGATATTTAAAAAAATATATATATATATATATACATATATATATATATATATATATATATATATATATAAAATTATAATATATATATATTATAGTATATATATATTATATACAGACGATAGATGTTGTTAGATAGAATAGATAGATAGATAGATAGATAGATAGACAGACAGACAGACAGACAGGTAGATAAAAGGATAGATATATAGATAGATGGATGGATGGATTGATGGATGAATGGATAGATCGATAGATAGATAGATAGATAGATAGATAGATAGATAGATAGATAGATAGATAGATAGATAGATAGATAGATAGATAGATAGATAGATAGATAGATAGATAGATTGATATATAGATAGATAGATAGATAGATAGATAGATAGATAGATAGATAGATAGATAGATAGATAGATAGATAGATAGATAGATAGATAGATAGATAGATAGATAGATAGATAGATAGATAGATAGATAGATAGATAGATAGATAGATATATAGATAGATAGATGGATGCATGGAGGGATGGATAGATAGATTGATAGATAATCACTACGGTTATTGCTCTCTGGTAGCTGAGGACGGAAAGGTTCGCTCTTCAGTTTCCATAATACTGTTATCCAACCTTTACAAAAAAATCAGTTATCCATCTTTGTTAAAATTGTTGTAAAGAACCGAATTATTCAGTGCGAAAATGTCAGAAATGTTAGCGACCGTTTGTTGATGTTTTTCTCTGATCGTGCTCCTGTCAAAAACATAAAAATTATGTTGAAAATATACGTACACCGCAACAAAAAAAAAAAAAAAAAAAAAAAAAATAATAATAAACTAAAAAATCAGTCATACAAATGTGCACGTTGAAAAAGTTCACAAAGTAATTTTGAATCATATCTGTCATCTAGCAGTAATTTTAACAACCTTTATTTATATTCACCTGACCTTTATATTAGTCGCATTTGAAATCTTTGACGTTCAAAATCTTTATGCTCTACTCAACGTAGAGAGCTGAAACTTTGCTTGCAGCTCCCTTGTTTGGTACATTTTAATCTAACAAGTTTTGATTGATATTTTATGAGAGTGAACCCACATGTGAAGAGTGTCAAGAACCAAACACAATTAGACACTTTCTGGTGGACTGCAAAAAAAGTTTGACCGGCAGAGGCAAAACATTAAGACATATTGCAATAACCACAAGCTAGAAATGAGTGTAGACAATATTATAGGCATTTAGACTCCACCAGAAATACAAAAGTTAATAAAACACGATATTACAAAAACAAAAGCTAACATATAAAAATAAATAAATAAATAATGATTCTAGCCAGTACTCTACAGTGGTGGTAGATTCCCCCCCCCCCAAATTAATACGTATTGACTATAAATAAACCTCCAATCAACATTAAATGCATACCAGTATAGACACCACCATTTTTCTGAACATTAAAACAATATGAACTATAAATAAAATGTAAAAATACCTGCGAGAGAAATAATACAACGTAGATAAAATAAAATTAAAAAAAAATATACTACAGTAGATGAAACGAGTCCTGATATAACCAACAGCTCCATGTATATGGTGGATAGTTAAAAGGTGCGTGCTACAAAGAAAAGTAGTAAACACCGTAAGAAAAAAGAAATGATGACTTAAAATTATAAAGGAATTAAAGAAAAAAAAAACCAGTTTTAAAAATTGTCGTAAATTTATTTGAGATAGGTCTTAGAAATAGTGGTCCCGTTAGAGTGAAGAATGATGGTGAAGGCTCTATGATAGAAAGGGTTAGGAAATAGATAGTTGCTTCACAAGGGGTGCTGGAAAGAGTAAGGACAGTCTAAGAAATCGGGTAATTTCTCCGATCTGCCTATCTTACGACAATCTTTTTTCTCAGTAGACTCCTAAATCTCTCCTGGCTAAACAATTATTTGCCAGTTTCCAAACACTCATGTGCACACACCAATTTGGTGCTTCAAACACACAGACGCTACGTGAATACAAACTACGCAGAACAAATATGGGTAATAAGGCGTAGGTCGGCCAACACAGTACTAAAAGTTTTATGATGTTTATTTATCATTTAGACCAAAATCACAACATTTATCATAGTACAGGCAATAATCATGGTTACAAAAAATACAAATAACAAAAGGAGGGGGGGGGGGGGGGTTGAAGAGTAGTATCCAATATGCCCTTCCCGCTTGTATGGACAAAGAAAAACCCAGTCCAAAGACAGGTGGTTATCAGTAATAGATAATTTAACCCAACAGTAAATTAATTTATTCAGATAAGAGGGGTTACAATATTAGGTAGGGGGGGGGGGGGTTTAATAAACAAGTCCTATTATTCTCAACTGTTTTCCCTTTACTAAGCAGATTTAGGGAGGGGAAATAACCAAAGTTAAGAAATCCCACTTAAAGAGAATAATACAAGGAATACAGAAAAAAACAGGTATTTACCAGGTAGAGCAAATTATAATGTTGGCAAATAAATCTCATTCATTCATGCACGCTCGTGATGGCCAACACACATTTTCTCCCGCACACTTACCGATCGTGGAATCTGGCACTCCATAAAAAAATACACATACAGCAGTAAGTATTCAATAAATGGATGCGTTCTGTTCTTCAGTTTCCAGCCCCAGATTTAACGGGTTTAGGCGTTTAGCCAAGTGTCCCGAAATCGCTAGAAGGTGAAGCCTTATTGTGTCTCTTAGATTTTTTATAAAGTTTCTATGGGATGGCACGGTCACAGATACAGGTATGAGAATGGTGTGGTCTCTTTGATTTCGCCGCTGATGGTGGAAAAACTTCTTAAGCGTGATGACAACGACTGACCAGTGAGGTATGTTTTTTCCTTCGGGGTTTTTTTAAAATCCAGTGAAAAATTATGGACTGTCAGTGTTCAGGACATAAATACTCTCTCTCACAGTAGAGCAGTAAAATAAAATATATCGCTACTGGCAATGTTCTTCTCCAGTTTATCTTTACAGACTTAATTTTATTGATGATGTTTTTTAAATGTTCTTGGGTTTGCTTTCTTTCTGGTAACTTCAGACAGCGGGACCCCAAACAGGATCGCCACAAGATTAAATTTAAAACTGTTCATCAAATCTCTGGAGGTTTCTAAGAACCGAGTCTGGAGGACTCTATATATAATTAATTGCTGGGACGCAAAGGTTAATGATCACCCTATGTGGAAAATAGAAAACATGAAATCATATCGCAAAATCAAATAATATTCTAACGCGCGATAAATTTACCGTTAAGATTATTATATACACTCGCGTATTCAATTATATATTTAAGAAAACACTTCCCGAGTCTAATGATTAAAAACACACACATATATATATATAGAACTTAACTAAATTAATTAGTTATAAATTCCTTCGTGACTTTAAAAGTTAATTTAAGCATCTATTATCTTTGGAAATAGTGTAATAGATATATCATTAAATTTACAACTGGAAACTTTTGAGATGGGTTAAATTTAATAGATTTAAATTAACACAAAATCCAGTGAAATAAAATGAAAGAACTAGACCACTGATCACTTGAAACTAATATATTATACCGTTAGCACAGAATGACTACCCTCCAATGTAGCCAAAAATCCAAAGGGAATCTAGCAGGATTCAACTATAAGCTAGTGCTTCTTTAAATATCTGGCAAACGAATGATAAATTGCATTCTACAGTGGTCTCTATATATATTAAAGGAAATGAAAGATCGGGGGGACACGTGAAAATTTCACACCTTTTTAGAACTCAGGAAACTATCGAGATTCTACGCCGCCCGTCTGTCTCAGTCTTGCGAGCGATTCTGTGGTTCACCCTGAGATGTGAAGTTGCTTAGTCCGTCTCTCCCGTTCCGCACGAGGATGTGAAATGCCGGCGAGAAACCTACTTCGTCTGTTCTGGGACCAACACTGCTTTTTGATCGTATGCCACCTTTCTCGTTGGACTCTGGCAACGCCCCACCGGGCAGGCGTACTGGCAAAGGTAAGGAAAATAACTGCTATTAATTGCTCTAGAGATAGCAGTGGGCGTGGTTTTACCTCCCTTAAGACGATGCGATCTCCTGGATGCACAGATGATAACAGTCTACATATTAATTATCCAACGTGTTGAAAATCCACGTGGAAATGATGCATACTAATGAGCCCAGGTGGTAGAGTTCCACGTTGACGAAAAATTGCAACAATATTCAGGGGTACTGATGCTATTAGAGGGTTCTACCATATCATCTAACAAATCACGGACAGCTGAGTTTCATCGTCACAAAGATCAAGCATTAAATCATCAATGAGACAGCTAGTGTCGAAACATGGACAATGAACAAGTAATTAGAAGGAAGAATTGAAGCCCTTGAGATGTGGATATATATATATATATAAGAATGGGCCACGTCTCACGGAAAGAAGAGAAAACACATAAAGAGGTCGTAGAAAACACTGGAGTGAAAAGAAAAAGCAGGGATCAAAATTAGACAGCTAAAATATTGTGGCCATGTAAAAAGACAGCATTTTACAGAAGACCATAACAGAAAACAGAGTTGAAGGCAGACGTGTAAGAGGAAGACAGGGCTATAAGTGGGAAGATAACATCAAGAGATGGACAGGAAATAGTCTATCAGAGTGTACCATGAAGATAAGAGAGAGAAAACGTCGAAGATTCAATGCAACCGACCTGATGACAGCTGATGATGATGATTACATCCAATTACAAAAAAATAAACAAAATAATAATAATTAAAAAAATAATAATATAAAGTTTAAAAAAAACTTAAGACAATACGAAAAAAATAGGGGATCCACTGTTTTAATTGTTACCATATGCACAAACAACAAAATAAGTGACCCATACATTGTACTGCATTTATTGTTTATGAACGATATGGTGAATTACTCATTTGTTTTCTTTTCTGAAGGGGTAAGTTGGTTTTAATGAAAAAACTGCATATTATATCTTTATGCGTTAGACATGTCAGATTAATGAAACCACAAGGATTCCATAACAATCAAATATGACAGTCAACTAAAAATAGTATTTATAAACCAAGAAAAGACCTTCGATAGAGTGGATAGAAATAAACTTTAGTCAGCATTTAAAGACTATGGAATACAAGGGCAGCTATTAGATACTGTGAGAATTCTGTACTATAGTGCAAACATATCCAGCCCCTACTGGGCGCCTACCTGGGAAAGGCGCCGAAATTTGTGTAAAATAAAAATAAAAAATAAAAACAGAAGTGAATAAAATCATTAAAATTTGAAAGCAACGTAAAAAAATTAAACAGAAAATTTCGAAGTAAAAAATTATTTGCTTTTATGAAACTGATAGTTTTGCTATATGTTTATATTATTTCTTTAAAAAAAAAATACTGCACCCATCTGAAACCTAACATCAATAACATTACTTGTATGGAGATTTTAAAAACAAATGTTTTATGATTTTGTGAAATGCCACTTTTAACCACTTTCGGAAATTACAGTATGATCCAATTCAATATCATAGAATTGTGTCTCGTAAGAGTATCAACAGTAATGCACCAGGAGCACCATGAGACCTTGTACCACCGTGACAAATATCTACGATTCCTAAACTTTAACCTTGACCCCATATTACTGCGTCTCTGAATTCTGTTTCGAGGCTGCATCGAACCCACCTGTTCTTCATTTCAACTCTTGCTTTGAAGACTCGGCCTGAAAGACCATTTTCCTTGGTGATGCACCTCGAGAGACCAGAGGCGTCCCTAAAGTAATTGGCACCCGAGGCGGATCTTACTTTTGACACCACATTTTCCCCCCCCCCCTCCCCCCCCATCCTTCTTCCCCCCCTCCCCCCACTTCCAGTCAGCATTTAAAGACTATGGAATACAAGGGCAGCTATTAGATACTGTGAGAATTCTGTACTATAGTGCAAACATATCCAGCCCCTACTGGGCGCCGACTTTGTGTTTTTTACTGCTAGAAGAATGTTCCTGCCACAGAAGTGCGTAAGAAAGTGTTATTATTATTATTTCATTTTCCACCAAGAATGTATGGACATAAGCGAGAATGTGTTTATGTAATTTTTGTATTGATGATTGATGACACATTCAAAAATACAGATTAATTGTAGACGGATTGACCGCATGAGTGAGTGTCGGTATACAGAATTTATTTATTTTTATTTATTGTTTTATTAATTTTATTTTATTATTACTTTTTCCCCCCCCCCAATTACTAGCTTGTTTGTTTAAAAAAAAAAAACCTACTCATTTTTTTATTACGATTGCATACTGTAAATGAATGCTGTTATGGTAACTTTATAATGTTGCATGCCTTTAAATTAATGCTTAAAGCATCATGTGGGAATGAAAGGATATAGTATGCAAGATTAATGAGAGTGGAAGGGCAGAATGTTAGACGGGCCTGCGCGCCCAATTCTTTACCCTTCGAAAATAAAGTTCGTTCGTTCGTTCGTCCATATGAAGAAACACATTTGCGAGTATATATTTAGCAGTAAGCTCTATCTTAATAGTGTCCGATGACACCCCTTCTTGGCTGTCACACGGGGTGGACCGACCTCTCGCACCCCACTTAGTACGCCACTGCTAGAGACTACTTTCTTGATGATACACCATGGAAGGACACTTTCTTTAATGACACACCTTAAGTGACTATTTTCTTCCATAAAATATCCTCAGATACTACTCCGCTTTCATCATTTGATGTTTCCTACCTACTTATAGCTCTCTCTTCTCCCGTCTAGTTCCCAGGGGTCCTTAATGAGACAAAGACAGAACATGACTCCTACTTCCTCAGCCATGTCCAGCAAGGCGACTAATATGAGGTTGTGTATGAGGTTGGCAACCTCATCATGTACAACACAATGCTACAGAAACCAACGTCTCAAGATCACATGACCGCTTGGTGGAAGCTTATTATAAGGGGACCAGTAACAGTGGTGGCTCCACGCTTTATAAAGAGACAAAGATTTAATAGACTACTGCACCCTCATGCATGTCGTACAAGGCATCCTAAGAAAAGGTTGTGCATGGGGCTGGAAAATGAGGATGCCATAACTGTCTCGTAATTATGCTCGTTCGTCATTAATGTTTTCAACAAAGTAGTCCGTCTCTTAACTTGTCAAATAAAAGTTTGTCATTTAGATCTACTTCGCTATTGTCTTTTCAATCCTAGGACATTTTGGACGTCTTTATTAATTATTCCTTAGACCAAGGGTCTTTTATATTTGGACATGCGCCCTAATATAACCGAGTAGGTTGAACGGGACATGCCTCGCCAAAACGAGGCAAAAGTTTTACATAAAAAAAAACGTCTTTATTTGTTTGCTTCTGATCCTTAAAAAATTCGCGCGCCAATAAATGCTTATGCTAGAGACAATAATTAAGTATTACTGAAAGGTAAATACGCTAAGTGCAAGCTAAGTGCAAGTTATCTTAACATTTTTGTGTGTTTTTGTTTGTGTTTTTGTTCCATGGGCCCTTTTAATTAATTCCCCTGAAAAGTCTACGAACCCCTTTATTTAAAAAAAAAAAATGTAGATGAAAGCACAATTACATTTCTTTTGTGCATACAAATAATACATTTTTATAACAAAGAAAAATAGTAAAGCTTACACAATGACAGCTTTAGGCATAGGCAATCTACGCTTTCGCCTAGGGTCTCTCGCTTTTTCCGACCTCGCACACGTACATACAACATGGTAAAGTAGGGAGTGAAGTGTTAGAGACTTCACTATACTAGATCCAGCATCAAGAGATGGGGTGACAGTTCCCTTCCTCGCTGTATTTTCCTTCCCTAACTAAAGAGCAAAGTCAAGTACTCATTTACAGCTGGGTAGACTGCAGCGTAGTGATACCGTGAATCGAACCCTGTACCTTTGCCGCAAGAGACCAGCGCTCTAACCACTCAGTCAGTCGGATGCTCATACTTACATATAATCATACTTAATTATAAAATACAATCTACAATATATATATATAAGACTTGCAATTGCTTCACATAAGCTAATACAGATGAAAAACCTATGGCAAGGCACAAGCAAAGAAACAAAGTTACAACTGATCAGAGCATGTATATTCCCAGTAGCAACATACGGCTGCGAGACTTGGACACTCAATAAAACAGTTGCAAAAAAGATTACATCATTTGAAATGAAATGCTACAGAAGGATGTTGAGAATACCCTGGACAGAAAAAAAGACCAACAGAGAAGTACTGCACTCCTAAACGTACAGGAACATTGGCTCCTAAATACCATCGCAATAAGGAAGCTGAAATTTTTCGGTCATATAAAAAGACATAATAGTCTGGAAAAAACAGTGATGGAGGCATGGTCCCTGGAAAAAGGGGAAGGGGTCGACCTAGACGACGGTGGACCCAGGACATCACAGAGAGTCTGAACTTGTCTTTGACTGATGCAGGTCGACTTGCCCAGAATCGTGATGCGTTCAGAGCAGCTGTAATGGAGACAACGTTCTGGAAAGAATATGTCACATGATGATGATGATATATATATATATATATATATATATATATATAATCATACTTATATAATTATAAAATACAATATATATATATATACAATATATATATATATATATATATATATATATATATATATATATATATATATATATATATATATATATATATATATATATATATATATATATATATATATATATATATAATATAATATTATATATATATATATATATATATATGCTAACATCTACGATAACTCCCCGAATAAAACTGTTTAAGAAAATACAGTATTTTAATAATTATTTTTAATATTAATAGTTAATATAATTAGGTACACAGACCCTCTGGAATCCATTCAAGGAACCCCAAGGAATCCATGGAAGACAGTTTAAGAAGCCCTGGGTCAGACAGAAGCAGAGAAAGACAATTAGTGCGGCTACTCGAATGCACAGCTCAACTAGGTACCATAAGTAAATGACAGGCACTCACAAGAAAGAAAAAATAACAAAAGAAAGAAATAAAGAGGAAACTAGACCAACAACAAAAAAATTAACAGAAGTAATAGGGAATTCCGTGGATTCAATCCAGGTCCAGTCAGACAGCATCCCTGCCTCGATAAGAGAGTGATCAGTGCCACATCACGTGACGGAATGCTTACCTGGTCGTGTGGCGCGACTAGCGTCACTTTCGTAGCGAAAACGGTGGTGTCGTTTGAATGAGCCTGGATCGAATTCTGGGAGTGTCTGTTAGTTCTGTTACTTTTCTGTTCTTTCTTTCTTTCTTTCTTTCTTTCTTTCTTTCTTTCTTTCTTTCTTTCTTTCTTTCTTTCTTTCTTTCTTTCTTTCTTTCTTTCTTTCTTTCTTTCTTTCTTTCTTTCTTTCTTTCTTTCTGTCTGTCTGTCTGTCTGTCTGTCTGTCTGTCTGTCTGTCTGTATTTATTTCTGTGTGTCTGTATTACATTCTTTATTTTCTTGTGATTCCCTATCATTTATCAACTTTCATGTTCGTTATACGCCACAGTTCCAGGTGGTCTACAAAGAGACAAAGATTAATAGACTTCTGCACCACCATGCATGTCGTACAAGGCATCCTAATAAGAGGTTGTGCATGAGGCTGGAAACCTCATCACGTACAACAACAACCACCGTTACAACAGCATGTAACTGCTTGATACAGACCCCTGTCTGCTGCAGTGCTGGCTTCATGCTCTGTATGGAGCTAATGCAAATGATGATGACGTTTTTCATTACATCTTTACGACTCACGTGTCACGTGCCTCCCTCTTCGCTTATTTGTGTCACCATTGGCTCACCTAGGCTAGTTTTGCTCGCGAAACCAAGACGAGCGTTATTTGAGAAAAAGAGTTTTTGATTGGTCAAACAATCGACGCGGCGTGAGAGTAAAAAATAAAGAGGCGGAACAGTTCACACTATATAGACAGGTACTATTACTTTGATCTCATACATCACCCAGCAAAGTTTCAAATCGTTTGATCTAAAGACACTTTAAAAGATTTTCATTTTTCTTTGGTTAATACTTAAAATCAACTTAACAGAATGGCTCAATGAAAAACTGTTATGTACTGATATTTAAATTTGATTTTCAAAATTTACAAAGTCTGTTAAATTATTAAGAGACTCATTGATTTAATAAATTTTGACGTATACAAACTATTCCGAACAGTCTTAAAGTTACAGTAAAAAAAAAAAAAAAAAAAAATGAATGCACCAATGAAGACAACCGAGACATCCCGCTTGTCAGGGGAAATAACATCATTACCTAGCGAAGAACGATGGAGAAGGAATGAACATTTTAGTTCGGTACCTGACGGTGAAATTCAAGCGATGGTCATCTCTCATGGGCAGTCTTTGAAATCTAAGGTAATGTATCTTATCAGCTCTCATGTTATTTGTGCACAGCGTCAAATAACATATGAGATTGCTCCACTCATAATAACATAATAACGAACATAATAACAGAAACCAAACACAGCAGAAACTCAGGGTGTTCCTAAGTTAGATTAGGTGAAACATCTGTTCGCCACGAGAAAGAGATTAGATATTTAAGTAGCACAATACAAGTTTTTTTTTTTTCCGTTTCCATTGTCCGCTGAAAAGGGAGAGCAGAAGTTAAGCAGGGAATTACACTAATTAAAAAAACAAAAAACCTAATAGGAACTACTTCGGGCGCTGACCATCAAATACTGTTATATACAGAAAATGATGGACCGCTTCTCGAAAATAGAATACCAGCCTTCGTGCCTGCTGTAAAATCCAACTTACAGCATTAATCTGACAATGGCTTCAATAAATGACATAGAGAACACCCAGAATCATATAATAATAGAAATATACTACAGATGTTCCTTGAGGCATCAGTTTGTCTTGAATGCTTTATTATTTGTGTAGTGTTTCTTTATTATAAGCAGGTGTCGGTCTGGTGCCAGTATATTTGTATCTCTGCAAATGTGTCTCCTTGTTTACTGTTGTCTGTGGTAAAGGTGAATGAAAATATTGTGTTAAAGTCTTACTGTTTGTAGTAAAAGTGAATTAAAATGTTGTGTTAATATCTAACTGTCTGTGGTGACGGAGAATGAAAATATTGTGTTAAATCTTTTTGCTTGTGGGAAAGGTGAATGAAAATATTGTGTTAAAGACTTATTGTCCTGTGGTGATGGTGAATGAAAACATTGTGTTAAAGTATTACTGTCTGCGGTAAAGATGAATAAAAATGTTGTGCTTAGTCTAACTGTCTGTGATAAAGATTAATGGAAATATTTTTGTGAAGTCTTATTTCTGTGATAGAGGTGAATGAAAATTTGATGTTAAGTCTTACTGTCTGTGGTAATGGTGCATGAAAAATTGTGTTACGCAATACTGTCTGTGGTAAAGGTGAATGAAAATATTGTGTTAAGTCTTACTAGAACAAAGTGTAGAGAAATTGCCTACGTTTGGTTTGAAGGACTATCTTCATTACACATGGACAACTCCATCAGTGCTACGATCTCCTCCCTTAGATCAAACAAGGAGGATCTCAGCACAGTGCACGAACTCCGTAGCACACGTTATTACCAGAAAGCCTTCGTCACGGTCAAATGTACGAAAACAATAGAGATAAGATAGTGAGAATTAACCTAAGAGTGTAACAGTTTTTTTTTTCTCCAATGATACGAGCCGTATATAATAATCATTGCTGCCTGTTTGGTAACTCCCAGTCAAAAATATCACAGAGCACAACAAGCAATATACTAGAAACGATACCTCTTCAGGTCCAGTGGCTTGTAAGACCCATCATATACAACTATGATCATTTGTTAATACAACAGGCATTCATGACAATTGTTTCTCGTCTCTCCCCTTATATTATGGGACAACCTACGTGATCTGAATTTAGCGTGTTGTACAATTTGTAGTAGATTTCTATACAGCCTCACAGCCTGTCCGTGTTTGATATTCCAAGAATATTTATGAAGCATCTTCATCCAATTACTTGTATTTGTCGTTCTAGTTCAGCGTTTTACGTCTAAGCTTCACGTGCATGCAGAAATATAGATACGAACATTATAAACACTTGCCGTTGTATCTGTTCATTCATCATAAAAATTTGATTTAGTTTTAGAGATCTTATTCATTAAATTTATGGTTTTTGTCAACCCTTCTTTACTGTTTTTTCTTTAGCTAGGTCTTTTCTGCATTGATTTCTCGACCTCATTTTCTGGAGGCTATATTATATATGCACTAGGGAAAATAAAGATCTGCAGCGCTAAAGAAACCGGTCCTTCAACTGATCGACAACATCCTCATTTGAGAAAATATTTGTAGGAATACTACCTTTGTGGTAGCAGTTTTGTCTGGAGATGGCAAAATAATAGTAGAAAATGAGGTGTCATAAGTCTTAAAAATGCCAAGCTTTGGTATTCTATTCGCAGTGTCACCCTAAATTGTATAAAGCTACCGCAGCAGCTTTTACTGCCGTTCGTTAGTTTGTGAACACATGACAGTACGAATCCGTTTGTTCACATAAGACACACATAGTTTGTTTTATTTGTGGAAGTCGTAAAAACGGACCACATCTATCTTATAGACGCAGCATAATCCAGAAATAATATCAAAATAGAGCGCTCTTAAGTTTCTGTTTACAAAACTATCCAAATTAGTATAAGACATGTCTGTTTTTGTATCAGACGTGAACAGTTTTGAAATCAGATGGCAAGATGTCAAAAAGTACTATTAAGGAATAATATTTATCGGCACTTGAGAAGACATACATTATTCTACACAACAGAAAACGAAAAAAAAAAATGTATGAGCAAACTCCAGATACTAAAACAGTCACTACATATGAAACATCTGTTCGCATGAGAAAGAGGTTAGATATTTCTGTAGCACAATACAAGTTTTCTTTCGTTTCTGCTGAGCGTTAATAAGGGAGAACAAAAGTTAGGCAAGGAATGACTCTGATTTTAAAAAAAAAAAAAAAAAACAAACTAGTAAGAACTATTTGGAGCACCGACCATCAAATACTGTTATATACAGAAAATGATAGACCGCCACTGGAAAATAAATCTCAGACTTCGTGACTGCTGTAAAATTAAATTAACAGCAACAATCTGACAATGGCTTCAATGAAAAATGACATAGAGAACACCCAGAATGATATATAATAGAAACATACTATCTCTTCACACGAACAGTGAGAATATTTAGACTGAGAACAGGCCACTGCAGACACAAATACCATCTGTGCAAATTAAACATCGGGCTCACAGACACGTCATGTTCCATGTGGGAAAGATAAGACAAACTGATAATATATCCTTCTAGACTGTCGGATCAATGAGAAGAGAAAACTGGCAGCATGCATTTTGCCAGTGCCTTTGAGGAAGGAACTATATAACTTAGAGAGAAGTCTGAAGCAGACCGCCAACTTTATGAGAGAAATGGAGGTGATTACATGAGGACGGGCGACGATGAAGACAGAGAAATCCGCCAATGTACCTTTTTACGATTAACAGATTTGGACCACATTAATGTTATAACTAAAAACGAAAGCTGTGATTAGTAACTCTATAATTATTTCATAATTTGTAAATTAAACACTGTTGACTAACATCTTCTAATTTATTTCTTCTCCAGCAGTTTCCATTGAATGGCAAGACGTCAGCTACACTTCTACACCGCAAGAGATGGTTCAACAGATCGATTCTATTTCTTCAGTTAATCTTGGCCTTCCTTAGCTTATCTCTTCCAGCAGTGAAAGCAATAGAGACCTGCTCTAAGAAGTCGGTCGTACATACAATTCAATACAACTCCTGCATACCCAAAATGCTTTTGGTACGTATCTGCCATGGCAACTGTCAGAGTTATGCTACAACCAAATCCGACGATCCCATGAGCATACAAAAATCGTGCAGCTGCTGTCAGGCAGTAGGATTTCGTAACGTCAGTGTTTCGCTCCGGTGTCCCAAACGTAATGGTGAAACTGGATACGAAGGGGCTGTCATTGAAATCAAAGTGCCAACAAGCTGTATGTGCAGGCCTTGCGCACCGCTACCTGAAATTCAAGCAGCTGAGCTTTTGTCCTGAATACAACACACAAACACATTTTCATCCTTTGTTGAGATTGGCCAACGCGCTTAAAACTTAACTCTCAGGTGGCATTTACGCATATGGACTTCCTGCTTTCAAACACACGTGTCAGATGCCGTGCCTCAAGGCTTATGCGATCACGACCCTCCACAGCTCTCGATTTATGATGCATCAGTTCCGACGTTGAGCTGTTCAAATGCCACAATATCAATCTATTCATTGCTTTTTCTCTATGTCGTCCTCTGCTTCTCTTTCTATTTATTCCATGGTCAAGGCATTTTTTGAATGTTCTTCTTCTCATCAATTGTCCAACGATAGTTGATTGTTGGGTCCTTATATTTGTTATTATATATTATTTTTAGTTCATTATCTCTTGTCATTTATACTACGTTAATATATCTTAGGTAAATAAATATTAGACAAACATAAAGGTATGTTATTAGGCACTCGTAAGAAATAAAGAAGCAGAACAGTAGACAACAGAAAAACAACAGACGTGAGTGGCTTACCCAGGGTTCGAACCCCGTACTTTCCGTACGACAACCCCGCTTAGCTATACAAGAGAATCACACACTATCCTGATTCTCAGTGCTCCAATTTCCTCCCGTAGATCACACAAGGAGAAGCTCAGCATAGTGCACGAACTCCATAGTTAGATTTGGCTCAATGTATGGACCCACTTCCATATAGATTGTGGTTTGTGCTTGGCATTTTCTGTTCTTAACTTCTGTGAGGCATTTTTCAGCTGCTCGTGCCTAAGTATGTGAAACTCCGTGTGCTTTTTTAATGTTGCTTTGTGCATCAATGCTCTACATTCTTCATCTTCATCGTCTTCTTCTTCTTGTTCTTTTTCTTGTTGTTGTTGTTGTTCTTCTTCTTCGTACACTCTCAGGCGTCTACTTGAATATTTTCAAAGAATGCAGTAGGCAGGTTCTGGCTATCTGCATCTCCACCGAGTTTTTCTGAAAATAGTACAGGTGATGCCCATATGTGCTTTCTTTGTTCCTCATATGTTGGGCATCTTTGAAGCAGATGTTCAGCAGTCATTTTATCAGTGCCACATTTACACTCATCAGTAGTTCCTATCTTTAGCTTGTTGAATTAATGATATCTCAATCTGTTGTGGCCCGTGCGGAGTCTGCAGATTATCACTTGTTCTCTTCTGCTGAGCTGGTAATATGCATCATTCCGCTGGGATCTTTCTATGATCTTTTGCTTGGAGATAACCGTAACATATTGTCTTACTGTTCATGCTGAGTCATCAACACAGCGCAAGTTATACATTCTTATATTGTAACCTCTTGCTCATATTCCTGATTCTTTGATTGACCTCAAGTTGTTAACGCTGTATCGAGAGAATAGATTAGATCAAATATTAGGTGAAAGAGCACATACCTGTCTTATTACATGTTTTATTGCTTGTAAACTGCTCTGTTTTTTTGCGTAATATTTACAGCCGTTATTTACTCACAGTACATGTTTGTATTATTCTTTGATATTTTTCAACAACAATTATGTCTTCTAGCAGTCTGATGATATCGTGATCTTTCAACTTGTCAAACGATTTAGTTTAACAATATATGAATCACATGTGTAGATCTTTCTTTACTAACAATGCTATCTCCATTAGTTTTCTTGTTATGTATGCAATATTGTTTTTCTCAACAAGTCAACACTTTTCATCTGCAAATTACATTTTTATCTTATGTCTTCTTCTCTTCATAATCATTCTTAATAATATTTTAGTCAGATGACTCACACGGCAAATGGCCCAGTGGTCTTCACATTCACTCGGTCCTGGTTTCTGTGGTACGGTTGTGAAAATCGATTTTAGTAGGTCATTAAACATGCATCCAGTGACATAAATTTCATTGAATAGTTCTGTTGTTATTTTTTATTTAAACAGTTTATTAATATTTGTATCTCGTTCAGTGCTTCTAATTCTTCTCCCGTGGCATGGCCAGGCTCTACTGTTTTCGTCTCTTCGTGTTCTTAACAACATTTTATCGTCTTCATGAAGTATTGGTGGTCCAGCCTGATTTAAATTTTATTTGTTAATTTGGGAACGTTCTGTCACACACAAATAAATACAGAAAATCGGTCAAAAAGTTTTTGAGCAGTAACAGCCAGCAATTGTAAAACAATGAGGAAATCAGAACTTCATGAAACTTTAGCAGAGCACATTTTTTTTTGGGTCTGAATAAAGTTGATTAAATCAAATTAACTTTTAATAATTTATTATTCATAAACAACAATTCATGAGTTTTAGTATGTTTGAAAGTGCAGAAAACAATGCGGTGATATCTGGACCGGATTTCCTATTAGGCATATTACTACATAAACCAAAAAAGAGCATGAGAATGTTTGACGCAGGCTTCCTGCAAGTGTCCAACTGAAGTGGTAGTCGAATCATCCATAAGGAGTGAAGAGTAAAATGAATTAATGACTGTAAGAACTTTGCTTAGAGCATTCGAAATTGCTAGGACCTACGAATAAAGGGAAACATTATTTCCCCCCGTGTAATCCTCTTTTTACTGCACGTTTCGGAATAAAAGTACATATATAGGAACACGTAAACCTGGCTCTTATGTGATAGAAGAAAATAAATTAATATCCCATTATAAAAAAAAATACATGCTTTGTGTGCCTTTGCCCTAAAAAAAACCTACCTTAATTAGTCGTTTCTCTTCTACAGTGAGGTGCAGAGGTTTGGAAGCGAGAGCGCCATAGTATCCTATTGGTTGTCTTCCTTCTGGCCTGGTTCTATTCTAGTCCTCGGTCTCCCCAAAAAACCACAAAAAATAATTTTTTTTTAAAAGTTCTTTCGAACTTCCTCATGAGTCTCCCACTTTAATCAATATCGCTCATTTATATTTATACGGATTAATGTTTGTGAAAATGGTTGCATAATCAATGACAATTAACCAAGAAAATGTCGTGACATTAGCCAAAGAAGAAGAAGACAAGTATTTAAATAAATAACACGGTATTTAATCAGTTTTACAAATTACGGTTCACAAGAAACAAGGGACGTTTCGGGTTTTACCCTTCGTCAGCCACAAACAGGTGACAAAGACAAAAATTACATATAGGTACTACAAAACTATACGATGATGAGAAATATACAACAAATGGGCGATACAAGCAGATGGAAAAAGTGATGAGAGAAAAAAAAAAGAACAATAATAATACAAGAAAACCGTAAAATCTAAAAGAAATACTGAAACAAGAAAGTAAATAATCAACGAAACGAAAAAAAGAAGAATAAACAAAACTGTGGAACTAGTAAAAGTTAGCTTAGCTCGATCCAAAGAATCTGTGGAAGAAAGCGGTAGTCTCTTGTCACAGAAATCACAAGGAAGTGACGTACGATAGCGACAAAACAAGAGATATAAAAAGATACGAAACGAACCAAAACAAAAACATAAAAAGATAGATCTAAAAGACAACGAATAAAGAATGAAAAAGAGAAAAGCTACCAGAATTTATGCAAAATGATGTTGTATATTCAAACCATCGGGAGCTAAAACGCCCATTTTAAAAAATAAGGCGATTCTCCAACGAAAAGCGAGTCTTGTCATATAATCCTAACTTAAACCTTCTAAGGTCACCAATGTTATCGTTATTTCGACAGTCATTGCACGAAAATGACAAACTCTATCATTCAGAAGAGAATAAACTAAATTTACATTTAAAAATACTTGTTTGTTCTTGGGATTTGGGTTGGAAAAGAAAACAAACAATACGGTGTTTTTACGAAGACATGTGTTGAAACAAAGATCTACAAAGTCATGTGTACTGCCGAATAAGCGAAAGACCAGTATTTTTGTTTTTATGTGTTATGTGCCATGGTGAACAAACACATTTAGGATGTATGGATTTGTGTGTGTGTGTGTATGCTCTGTGAATACAATAACTAATATGTTCGACCATCATCATCAGCAACTGTCTCCACATCGAAGATCGGCTGCAATTTATCTCCAGCGTCTTCCGTCTCTGGTCATGATGGTGCACTCTGATGGACTCTTTCTCGTCTATCTCTTGATGCTATCTTCCTATTATAGCGTGGTCTTCCTCTTGCACGTGCGCCTTCAACCTTACCTTCTATTATGGTCTTCAGTAAGGTGTTATGTCTTTTTTTTTTACAATGCCAAAATATTTTAGATGTCTAATTTTGATCTCCTTCATTAATTCTTTTTTCGTTCCTAGGTTTTCTAGGGCCTCTGTATGTGTTATCTTCTCTTTCCATGAGACGTGCCCCATTCCTCAATGTATCAACATCTCAAAAGCCTTAATTCTTTCTTCTAATTGCTTGTTCATTGTCAATGCTTCTACACTATACGGTAAGGAAGAATATATGTGTGTATATATATATATATGCTCGATACACTAATTAAAGTATTTGTAACATGTTCATCATCTTTATTACCGCTGTTATATTTACTGTCATCATTATGTCTTCTCCTTAAAAGCTTTCACATGTGAACAAAAGCATGAGATTGAATCCGCTCCATAAGCGCGTGTCTGATATCAGAATATGTAGCAGTTTATTAAACTGCTCTCTATGTTATCTCATCAAATCAGAAGATGAAAATGATTGTAACATTTCAGTTTCTGTAACTGACAATACAGTTTCCTTTTTGTTAATGTTTATTGCTTACAAATAACAATATTATGTCTTGTATGTCAGTATATCATTCAATAAAGTCGTTATCTTCAAGACCTTTTGACTCTTGTGTTCGTTGTAGGCAGTCTTCGCACAAACACACACTGTCGCATTAAAAACAATACACACACAAACATACACTTATAAATGCCACTTCGAAATGAAAACAGTAAGGACAAAATAAATACACACACACACAGGCAGACAGACGTTTACCTTTTTAGTGAACTTTAACATTATTTTACATTTCTAATATTAGGAGCCGCGGTGGCACAGTGGTTAGTGCACTGGCTTCCTAGCTTGGTGGTCCATGGTTCGATCCCCAGTTGAGGTGGGATTTTTTAGACCGCAAACGGCTCTGGGGTCGACTCAACCTCATGAATTGGGTACCAGAGTAACTCTGGGAAGGTTAAGGCGGCAGCGTGATGCTGACCACATCACCCCTAATGTGCCGATGGTCAAGAAAATATGGGCCTAACACCATATTCCCAAAATGCCCCAATATAACGGGATCCTTTATCTTTATCTCTCTTTCTAATTTTGCTTATTTTCTATGTGCGTGCTTGTGGCTTGTTGTTTTAAATTTGTTTGTTAAAACCAGCTTTGAAACAATGTGAAATAATTCGCACAATTACACCAGGCCCGTTACATTTTGTTTCCAACATTGAATGTGTGGGAATTAAAAATAATGTTAGAAATTGAGGCGTGTTTCTCGAGTACTAGCAGCAGGGCCGCACAAAGCGATACGGGACCATTTGGATGGGGCCTCTGGACTTAGAATTATTTAAAATTAGGCATCATTAATATATGCTACTACACTGCGTTAAATGTAAAACAGTTCATACATTTATTATTTATATTTTGAAACAAATACTGTTGATGTAAAACTATACTTATAAAGAAATATGTCTTGCCAATGTTTTCGCAAGCTCTTTCAAAATTGTATCGGAAGTTGACATTTTTTGCTTCGACACATTAGCTGAGTAATATTGCAAGTATGTTGAGTATGTCTTAGCATGTGTCTTCTTTTCTTCCTACACACTCAGACGTCTACTTGAATATTTAAAAATAAGGAAGCAGTGGTTAGCTTGAGGATATTTGGATCTCCATACAGTTTTTCCAGGAATGGTATTGGAGACAACCTTATGTGCTTTCTCTGTTCCTCATTTATTGTGCATCTTTGAAGCAGATGTTCAGCAGTCATTTTATCAGTGCCACATTTACACTCATCTGTGGTTCATATTTTTCGCGTGCTGAATAGATGGCATCCCAATCTGTTGTTGCCCGAATGGAGTCTGAAAATTATCATTTGTTTTCTTGTGCTGAACTGGTGATATGCATCGCTTTGTGTGTGATCTGGATGCTCTGTATCCAATTTGTTTCTGGCATATTTGACCTTAGATACAATTTGATCAATTTTAATTTGAAAGGTTCTTTTCCCCTGAAGCCACTGCGAGTGAAATTGTCAACAAATATGCGTAGAGCAATTTAAAACAACAACAACAACAACAACAACAACAACAACAAACAAACAAACAAAAGGAAACCCAGTAGCTCTCTCACTAAAAGCAAATGTTGTCAAAGGATTTTTTAAAGAAAAAGAATTAGTTTCAGTGCTTCCACTTCCTCGACCAACATAAGATCATCTAAATCTGCTGTATTTTGTTTTAACATTGACAAGTTCCTTGATCTGAATGAGCTTGACGTATATTAGCGCAAATCAACAGCATATTTTTGTAATTCCTCCCATGTAATTGGCTGAAGTCTACCAAAAAAGTCTCATAAAATCAACATGTTTATTCAGCTCCTTGAACTGCACTAACCACTGCAAAGCCGTGTCTAAGATATGGTTGAAGCGATGTACCTGGTAACCTTCTTTTAGATCAGTAATGGGATTATCAGTAGTCTCACATCTTAAAGTGTCTATTTCCTTGTTTGAATTTTCTTATTTTAAATCCTTAAGCTACCTACCTCCAAGTAATTTGCATGCTCATCTGCACTAACTGCTTGACGTCTTACGGACCTGCACGCCCAGTTCTCAATCATTTCAAAATAAAGTTCGTTCGTTCGTTCAAAGACTGTTTTGCTATACTTTATCAGCCAATGCAAGAACGCTTTAAATCAAAGGTTTTCAAACTTTTTTGGTCCGCGGCTCCCTTGATCTGTGCATAAGTCACCGCGGCTCCTCTCTATACTATATTTATTGATGGACCTTGGCTCATAATATCGAGCCCAACACTTTTCCCAAGCCACGGCGACGCCCTTAGCCGAGGGCCGCGACGCCCCTAGGAGCCGCGAAGCACAGTTTGAAAACCTCTGCTTTAAATGATGAAAGAGCCGTAGCAAAACCCACGTTTTTTCTGTAGTTAGTTGCTGACAGAATTTACTTTAAACAACAAATCATGTCAGAAAACCAATGAAACAATGAACGTGTAATCTTTCATTTCGTTGGTTAATTATGTAGCTTAACGCCTTGCCTGAGCATCATCTGATGCTTTTGCTATTTTTGAGAGCAGGAAAGTCAGCACATCCCAAACCAAGTAAATCAAATAGCAGTTTACCATCTCTTCTTGACTGTGCAAATGACTGGGAGATGGCAGTAGACCTACCTGGGCTAGGGGCATATCCAGAGAGTATAAGAAAATCTCGAAGACGGCCAGATATAGTGCTGCATTCCTCATTGTCGCAAGTATGGAAAATAGAGAATGTTTGAGTGTAGACAGAATATGAAGGAGTAATGTGGAAGTAGAGAAAAAAGAGTCACTAATGAAATTATGGGAGAGATATGACTTCTGGAGAGTAGTGAGATATGTACTGATCTCTAAAGGTTTATTTCTCCACCATACTTCGACTGTGTTTAAGATGTCAATCTCTCACCCGTCCTCCAAATGACAAATAGAATAATCTACCACAGTAAGGACACACATAAAACATCAAGTGACAGAATAGAAGAGATTCTGACCACAGATCACATATAAATATGTTTATTAAAGAAAACCACAACATGAATCAAGAAAAATAAGAAATTTCTTCACGATTTCTGAAGGCTAGTGAATCACAACCACAGATAAAACTAACACACCACTTCCCTCAATCACACCAGCAAGCGTCTCACTCCAAACTACCCGCACCCGTACACTTCCTTACACTAATGTATTATCTAATTAAAGGGGTTTGGTCCCCAGCTCTCGAAAATGAGAACGACTGGTTCTCTAATGTTGACAATGCTTGGCAGGTACTCGTCTTCTCTGCTAGGAAAACTCACACAGTTCTACCTAAGATAGGTATACAAAGGCTATGGAGATAAGCTCCCTCTGGAACAAATTAATAAATCCTAGGGGTTAACACTCTTTGTTGCGGGTGGCCACCACAAATAGGCAAATAAAATTAAACAAAGGCTGAGACGATTGCGCTCACTGATCGAGATATGTAACTCCAACACGAATCAGTGATTACAGCTGGCAAAACGAATATATATATGAGGGCTGCTAGGGATGCGCCTCTATTTGTTGGCTAAAGGTGACTTGAGTTTCAGGTTAGTGTCTATTACTGGCAAGGTGACGATTATCTGCAAATTCTCCAATCTACTCTGGGTTTACTGGCTATCAATGAGTCTGACAGTGTTGCCGACACGCTTGGATGGCAAAAGTGGCAGTCCGTCTGGCTGGAGATGTATATCCTGCTAAAGGCTGTGAGTATGTACTCCAAAGCGATAGGACGTAAATGGGTCTGACGAAATTGCCCGAAGATTGGACGGGCAAAGGCAACTACCCGTCTGCCCTGGCGATATATATTAGCAGGAGAAATATTTATGAGGTAGCAAATATCAAGAAAATGCCAGGTGGGCCCTTGGCGCCGTAAAGTGCCCCAAATACGAGTAAGAGAGCATAAATTACAGGCTGTGACTACGCTCTGCAAAAATACAAAACAAGTCAAAAACATCATTAACAACCGTACAGCCAGGTCCTTATAGTTTACCAACAAATCCCCCCTACATTCTATCTTTCTCTCACTAGATCAAAACACACCACACACCTTCTCTCACCCTCTCTGATTGGCCTAACAATTCACCCAGGTAACCCCAGCCCTGCGTGAACGCGTTTCAAGCCGCGCAAAGATTTCCCCCCCCCCCCCCCACGGCGTCTAAAGGCTAAAATATTACACCCCCTCCTGCCCTCCCCACTGTGGTAAAAGGCGAAACCCAACCATTAATGATCCAACCATTACATGTAAATTATAACCTATAAAAAATACCGAAATGAGAATAGAGTGTGGGCCCGAGTGGTATTTACCCAACATTAGAAATGCCACTGGGTGAACTTACAAAATAGCTGTGCACTCAAACCCAATATATATCATGTAGCAAAAATCTTTGCAGACTTATTTATATAAATGCCTGTCGTAAAATACAATCTGTATGTACCACACGCTCACATATGTTCTCGCCAAAGTTCCCCCAATTTTAAGATGAGTAACCACTTTTATAAATTCAAATAATATATATATAGATAACATAAGGAAGCTGTGTGGAGTCATTGTTGTTCGCGCCGCCAGAAATACTAGCTTTTATAACTCGGTCTCTAAAGGGTTAACGCATAAAAACGATCGTTAGATTAAATGCCAATGTGACGTCACAGACTTGCACGCCTTACCCAAAACATACGATGAAGGTTAGAGATATTTGCATATTGGGTCAAAAGTTTGAACGTGTACTACCGCATTGTTGTGGTTTTCTTGGAAAAGTGAGAGAGAGAGAGGGGGAAATAGTACGGAGTCCTTTTTAAACTATCGTCTGCATTTTCGAAACTGAAACTAACTGTCCAAATCGAACGATAGGAAAAATAAAGGCTAAAAGACGATTAAAATGCTACTAATTAGTTATTAAATATATAATATTATTTAGTCTAATATATTATCTTACTGTAGAAAGAAAGATATATTATTGGCATAAATATAGAGGAAAGACGAAAATGGTAAAAATAATAGACAGAAGTGTGAAACCTTATGTATTTGATGACAGACGGTAGACGAAGTAAATATTATCATTCTGTATTGAAATGACTTAGAGAATACTAGCGATATGGTAGAATGAAGACATATATAGATGTGTATAGGGCTTCTTTACTGATGCTGGCCATATTAAGGGGTGTCTCCTGATTTGAAAATTATTAGGTTAACTTTTCAAAAAAAAAGACGCGTAGGAGCGGAAGTCCCCTGATTGGTTGCTTAGAATAACTAAGGAGTATGAATAAATACACTGAGGCCCAAGCTTTCCTTGCCACTTGCAAATAAAATATTCACTTGTGTAGTTATTGACGAATTCAGACAAGTTGTGCTCATATGCCTTCGCAGTTCTGATGTCAGCGGGCGATCTGTATGACCATTTATAGCCTGTATTTAACTTATATAGTGAGATATTTCAATATTACGGGTTTCCGTAAGATCCTGAAGTGAGCCAGTCACGTGTATGTTCGAGAAAAGTACCAGTGTGAGGCCATATGTCTGATTGCCTTGCAGTATCCAACATCAAAAGCGGTACCTTGATGTGAGAGGGCAGATTCAGGGGCAGGACATCGCAGAATTTTCGACAACTATAGAAAAGCTAAGCCCTGTGTTTTGGGGCCTTGTTAATTCACAACATGATCCTCAACGAATATCCTATTAAACAGAGTCCTAAATATGATGACAGTATTAATCCCACAAATCGGTGCTTATTCTTAGAGGAAATACTTCACTAAAGAACAATTTCAGCCATAAAATCTACATGATCAAGATACAAAAGACTCTATTAGTTGAACTTGTATTTGTGCAAATATATTTAATTAATTTTTGACGTTTAACTTCATTTGACTCACTCAATTATACTTAATACATTGTAAAAAATTTTATCAGACCAAAATTCAATAGTGAGTTGTTAAATGACTTGTTAAGTAATTTTAAAGTGTGGTTGTTGTTATTTTATTTACATACATTGCATATACCCTAGACATCTAGCTACACAACATCCATACATCAGTACATATAATTGTGAAAATATACATAGCAGGTTGGGGTCATTGGTGGAAGCAAGACAGGTTCCCTGACATTATATTCAGAATTATACTTCCTCAGGGGCTTGCGCAGCTGACTTCACTCCTGTTACACATAATATATATTTTATTCATATCAACCCACCACAATGCCCAAATGGAAAACCAACTTGGAAAAAAAATGATATACATTCAGCTCACACTTCTTTCTTTCGAAAAATCCCTCTTTTGGCGTAACTCTTAGTGGAGTTTAAATTGGTAGCGGCCTTAAAAAAAATATCAGAAACTCCCGGTCACACAAAAATACTTTACTTTAAATTATATATATATAAAGTAACACGGGATCTCGACTTTATATGATGAGCTAGAACCCCAATAAATTAACTAAGTAAATGTGCTTACCAAATTTAAGAATCAAAGTACACATACAACTGTTATTAGCCTTCAACTGAATAGCACTTTGTTAGGTGGCAAGGATTCCTCTAGAGACAAATGGTAAAGAGTGCTAGGGACGCCTAGCTTAAATAGTAAGATAGAGTCCGCAGGTGGCTGAGCGTGGCTTCTGCACGTGCACGAGATGAAACAAATACAGACGTAAGACCTAAGGAAAGCTTCTCAGGCCGCCGCGAGAGACGGGGAAAAGCGACGTAACATTAGCAACACGTTTCCGTTCCACCCGCGCCCTGCGTTCAGGTTGAAAACCCAAGGCCGGCATAAAATAAGGGCAGAGAATTCCCCTCGTTCTGACGGGTACTCTGTAAGTGAAAGAAAACTGAAACTAGCCACTCACCATGGATCGCTAAATAAACGGCCTTTGGCAAAAATGCCGCTATTCCACGTAGAAAGGGGTTGACTTAGCCTGGCCCATGCAAGATTGACACGGCTAATGCCAGAATTAAGATATTACGAGCAATGAGACAGAAAAGTGGTCGTAGACAAGAAATAGAAAGAAAACAGGGCAGACCACTCAGACCAAAGTGGCAGACATTTCAATCAAATCATGACACTCATCATCGCACCAGATTGTAATGATTGAGCTGACCGTGTCATTTGAATCCAGATTGGACGAGCAACACTCGTTCAAAGTGGCCAAGTATAATGATCTAGCCACGGACTTGAGACACGATGGGTTCACAGCAAGGGTCATGGCTGTTGAGGTTGGCGCAAGAGGTTTCGTGGCGGCTTCATTGTATGATCTACTTAAACTGTTGGGGTTGAGGGGACAGTCAAGAACAAGGGCGCTTAAGAGGCGCAGCAAAACTGCGGAAAAGGCATCGCGCTGGCTGTGGAACAACCGCTACGGGCTGTGGAACTTGGGACAGCACTTTGTTTTCAGCATTGGGGTTACTTTCACAATTGCCTCCAGCTGGCAGATAATAGTAGTGAATTTGACAGCTGCAACCAAGGTGGAGTTGGTTCAATTCTCTACACAAGACAACAGGAGGCTGACACTTTGAAGTCATGACCCAAGTGGGCCCGCCCCCCCTGAGTGTGTAAAAGAGATTAAGGAGCCAAAACACTTGATCGACGGGGAAGGGGGGGGGGGGACTTTTCTGAGGATCAGATTGCCTCCTTGTTGGATCGCTCTATATAGAGTTTCTTATTACAAGCACATCATTGAAATTACCTTCTTGATACCTTATAACCTTTAACACTCTGATGTACAAGAAATACACCAACATTGTTTGACAGAAAGGCATTACAGAAAGACCGTTTGGAAAAAATTGCTCGTATCTTTGTTAATGCTGAAAAGCACGTAAAGGTGCCGAATTTTTCTAAAAATATCATTGCGCCGCACACGTTTTGGCCATACACGTTTCTTACGACTATATTGTAATTGTGACAAGGACTCGATGTAAACAAACGCTCTTGGATTTTCTTTTAAAAGCAGATTTCCTCTGATGTTATTTCCATTGTCATAGCCCTTCCCTGGGATATTCATTAATTCATTCATAACCCTCAGCTCCCCAAGGAACATAGGCCATCAACAAACACATGCCAAGTCCTCCTGTCACGTGCCGTCATCTCAAGTTCTTTCCATGTTCATCTCATCATTTTCACCTCTGTTTCCAGCTCTCTTCTCCATGTGCTTCTTGGTGTACCTCTGCCTCTCTTGCCCTGGGGGTTCCAGAACAAGGACTGCCTTTTCATGGTATCAACAGGTTTCCTCAGTGTGTGACCTATCCATCGCCATCGTCTTCTTCTCATCTCTTGTTCCATTTGCGCATGTCTGGTTCTTGTCATCAGTTTACATTGGTAACCTTGCCATACCATTTTAATCCTTCTATTCTACGCAAGCACCCGTTTAGGAAAGTCTGTAGCTTTTTAGTGGTTGTTTTTGTTGTTGTCCATATTTCAGAGCCATATAATAATAATAATAGTTGCCCATCGCAAGCGAAGATGGCGACAGCTTCAGACTTGAGTTGTGACACATCTGTGCCGTGATCTCATGTGACTAATTAATCCTATTTTGGCCCTACAGGCCCTGCCACATACGGGGCACACATGGTTAGAGTCGATAGTAGTGTTGCTGTGCATTTTGTCCTTTCTTGCAGCACGCTTGCCTTCTGCCTTATCAGCTAAATTCTGTTCTGCAATGCGAGCACCTTGAGTTATGTTTGTCCGCCAGGCACAGCGATCCTGTGCGATAGTCTCCCAGGAGGAGACATCAATTTTGAAGCTGCTCAACGATGCTTTCAGTGTGTCTTTGAAGCGTTTCTTTTGTCCCCCTGCTGTTCGCTTACCCGTGGAGAGTTCGCTGTACATCAACTGCTTTGGGATGCGTTTTTCGGGCATGCGAACAACATGTCCGGCCCATCTAGTTTGGGCCCTCTGCAGCAATGTGTAGATGCTTGAGATATGTGCTCTGTTGAGGACCTCAGAATTAGATACTCTATCATGCCACTTGATCCTGAGGATCCTGCGAAGACAGCTCATGTGGAAATGATTAAGCTTCTTGGCATGTCTGCTATACACTGTCCATGTTTCACAGGCATACAGGAGGGTAGTGAGTACTATTGCATGATATACTTTTATCTTGGTGGCTGCACTAATTCCTTGTCGATCCCAGACATTTACTCTTAGTCTTCCGAAAGCTGCACTTGCCTTTGCAATTCTGTTGTTGACCTCGGAGTCGATATTCGCATTTTTGGTAAGGGTACTGCCTAGATAAAGGAAGTTGTCTACCACTTGGAGACGTTGGTTCTTTACTGTGATATTTGGTTCACAGTAAGGTTTCCCAGGAGCAGGTTGCAACATTACTTCAGATTTCTTCGTATTGATGGTAAGGTCAAAGTCATCACACGCTACAGAAAGCCTCCTCATATTGTTCTGCATGTCCAGTTCTGTGCAGGTGTTGAGGGCACAGTCGTCCGCAAAGACGAGGTCAGAGATCATTGTTTCATTCACCTTCGTAAAGGACTGTAATCGTCTCAAATTGAACAGATTCCCATCTGTCCTGTATCTGATGTGTATGCCGTCGCTACTGTCATGCGTAACGTTTGACAGCATGGCAGCAAATATCATACTGAATAGTGTCGGGGCGAGCACACAACCCTGTTTGACACCATTTGTGACGGGAAAGGGTTCAGAAGGTTCTCCATCATTCAATACGCGAGCCATCATACCTTCATGAAACTGGCGGACAATTGAGATGAACTTATCGGGACAGCCGAATTTCGCCATAATTTTCCATAGTCCGTCCCTATTGACAGTGTCAAAGGCCTTGGTCAAGTCAATAAATGTAGTGTATAGGTCACTGTGCTGTTCCTGGCATTTCTCCTGAAGTTGGCGAGCAGCAAATATCATATCGACGGTCCCGCGGCCTGCTCGGAAATCACACTGACTCTCTGGAAGTAAGTCCTGCGATTCGAGATGAACAGTCAAGCGATTGAGCAGGACTCGAGCCAGGATTTTGCCCGCAATAGATAATAGGGAGATTCCCCTATGGTTGTCACATGATTGATGATTTCCCTTTCGCTTGTATATGTGAACGATGGTGGCATCTTTTAATTCCTGTGGTATCTGTTCTTCATCCCATACTGAGTGGAAGAGGTCTGTTAGTCTCTACAGCAGCATGCTGCCTCCAGCTTTATAAATCGCAGCAGGAATAGCATCTGATCCAGGGGCTTTGCCGCTGGACAGTAGACTGGCTGCTTTCTTGACCTCTTCCATGCTGGGTGGAAGGTCAAGTCTGACATTGACTGTAACTTGCGGTATACTTGCAATGGCCTGGTCGTTGACGGTTGATGGACAATTTAAGATGGCGTTGAAGTGGTGTGCCCAGCGTTCCAAAATCTGCGTTTTATCAGTGAGCAATGCCATGCCATCAGCATTTAGGACCGGTGATGATTGATTCGATTGAGGGCCATAAATTGCTTTCAGGGCATCATAAAAGCGCTTTGAGTCATTTATGTCTGCATACCTCTGTATCTCGTCTGCTTTATTGCTGAGCCATGCATCATGCATCTTCCTGAGCTTATTCTGGACAACTCTGCTTATATTGGTAAAGGCTGTCTTTTTGGATGTTGAGGAAGGGTTGCTTTGATAGTCTCTGTGCAAGCGATATTTTTCAGCCAGCAGTGTTTTAATATTTTCATCATTCTCATCAAACCAGTCAGGGTTCTTGCGTGTTGTATATCCCAAGCTCTCAGAGGCTACAGAGTACACAATGTGCTTTAAAGTGGCCCATTTTTCCTCTATAGTGGTTTGACCGAGCTCAACGTTCCTCAGACGCCTGTCCAAGTCCCTTGAGAAGCTCTCTGCGGTTGCTTCGCTTTTAAGTTTTGTGATGTTGATCCTCTTCATGGGTTTCTGACTCTGGTGTCTTCGCTTGGGCTGTATGTTAAGGTTGAGTTTTGATACAATCAGCCTGTGGTCAGTCCAGCATTCGGCACCACACATGGCCTTGGTCACTCTCACGTCACGTCTGTCGCTCCTTCTCGTGATGACATAATCAATGAGATGCCACTGTTTGGATCGGGGGTGCATCCATGTTGTTTTATTTCGAGTGGGTAGGCGAAACATGGTGTTCGTGATGGACAAATCATGTGTGGCACACAGGCTGAGTAATAGGAGCCCATTACTATTACATTTGCCTATGCCATGTTTTCCAAGTATTCCTTCCCAGGTGTTGTGGTCAGTGCCTACTCTGGCATTGAAGTCGCCGAGAATAATAAGTTTCTCAGATTTAGGAACTGATGAGATGATTGAGTTAAGTTCGTCATAGAACTTTTCTTTTGTTTCCTCGGGGTTTGTCATTGTTGGGGCATATGCACTGATCAGTGTGGCACTTCTGTTGTTTCCTAGTGGGACATGAAGGGTCATTAGGCGATCATTAATGCCCTTAGGAGATTTGACAAGTTTTCGTACGATATGAGATTTAATGGCGAATCCAACACCAGCCTCACGCCGTTCCTTGCTGTCCCGGCCACTCCAATAAAATGTGTAGCCACCTCCAATTTCAGTAATCTGACCTTCTTCTGGTAGTCGCGTCTCACTTAGGGCTGCTATATCGACATTATAGCGCGCCAGTTCTTTGGCCACAAGTGCAGTCCGTCTTTCAGGTCTGTCGGCCAGGGTATTGTCGAGTAGTGTTCGCACGTTCCACGGGGGTTTGGGATGTCATGTATTGGTAGTACCTCTGGTGAAGGAGCTGTCATGCCCTTTTCAGGGCAGCTCGGCCACCTCTGGTCCAAACCTGGCATCCAGCTCTCACCTGTGGCTCCTCGTAGCTGTCAGCATGCGACAGCGGCCACCCCCCGGGCAACGGCTTTGACAGGCCGGCTAAACTAGGTGAGGGTAGCCGACTGGTTATAAACCTTCGGTGAGTTAGGGTCTGCCTACCCATGCATGCAAAGACTGGATTCGATAGACTGCGCGGAAGAAACCATCTATTGGTTCAACGGGCATGACGGCGATTACCAGCAACGCGCTGTGGAGCGTAAGGAGCACGGCGAGGCACGTAGAACGCCCTGGTCATCCACTGCATCCTGTGTTGTCTCCAGTCGTCTCGATAATATCTTGCCACTGGAACAGATAACTCCGGACGAGAGAGTGAGAATGACGATTAGCGCAACTCTTCCTCACTTTAATCCAGTTACAGCGCAAGTCACAGCTTCAGACAGATACATACAGACACTACACTCAAAGACCTGTGGCGATGGGGGAGTGGCGAACCAGAAAGCGTGGATACACTCAAGCTGCAGCCACAATCCTGCACACAGGCGGCTCAGGCCATAGGGTCGTTTCTCGCTGGAACTTTGAAGCAGCGGCGAGATCCGGCAGCCCCCTGAGCGACTGAGCAGCCCTCTTTAGGATCACTCTGCTCACCTCCATGGCATGAGGAAGGGGCTAGAAAAGGTGCCCTGAACATAGCCTGCTTCAACCTACTCTGACCAGCTTGACGCGGCTGGAGGGTATCCCAATCATGCGTTCGAACAAAAAGTAAGAAAAAAATGAAGGTGCTTACCTTCGGCACGTGGAACGTGCGAACACGAGCCATATAATAGTACTGACTTGACATTTGAGTTGAAGATTCTTATTTTTGTGTTGGATCCGATTTATCTTGATCTCCATATATTTCCCAATGCAATGAAAGCTCCTTTTGCTTTTTTTGTATTCTTATTTTGAGATCACTGTCTGCCCCTCCAACTTTGTCTGTACTGCTGCCAAGATATGTGTACGATTCTACATCTTGTAGTGATGTTTCTTCAAGTTCAACCCTATTATTATTTCCTGCATTTATTCTCATTAATTATGTCTGTGTATTGTCAGACCAAATTGCTGACCTCTCAAAGTGTTTTCACTCTGTCCTGCATCTGATTACGGTTTTGGTACAGGACAACCAAGTCATCAGCAAATTCTAGATCATCTGACTGCTTAGTCAGATTCCACTGGATTCCATTTCTGTTGTGTGTCGTCGATGTTTTCATAACCCATTCTATTGCTAGTAACAAAAGAAATGGAGACAAGAGGCATTCCTGTCGCACTCCCGTTCTTATCTCAAACGGTTCTGTACGTTGTCCTTTATGACGAACTCTGCATGTCATGTCTTCATAAGTTTTTTTTAAATTAAATTAATGACCTTCAGGAGAACTCCATAGTGCTTCATCAATTTCCAAAGTGATTCTCTGTCTACACCGTCAAATACCTTTTCGTTGTCGATAAATCCAATGTATAGTGGTGAATTCCTTTCCAGGCGTTGTTAACTATTATTCTCAAAGTGGCTGTCTGGTCTGTACAGAATCTGTTTGTTAGAAAAATACTTGTTCATCAGTTTCTTATCTATGGACTCTTCTAATCTCTCGAGGATGGTCCTGTTTAATACTCTTCCTGGCACTGATAGTAACATTATTCCTCTATAATTTGTGCACTTTTTAAAGTTTCTCTTCTTAGACAGTGTCGTACGGAATGTTAATTGTTTTATTTGGCCCGTCTGAGTATATAGAGTGGATGTCGACAGATACGCGAGAAGGTATAGAAATAGAATTTTCACAGTGGTAGAATTGAGGAAAAAGATCTGTCTCTGGAGTGATTAGGTAATCTCTTCCAGCCTATCCGTACGACTGTACTTTATTGCTAGACAGCTTTTATCTCCCTATCAGGAATAGATAAGTTAACCTACACACACATGCTATGTGATAACAAGACACACAAACGTGAAAACTAATAATAAATGGGTATGGGTCCGACCAACACACAAAGGTAAGTTACTTTGTAGTTTATTATCATTAAAACTCAACAACATCAAAATATCTAAAGGAAACGATCAAAGAGTCATTTACATGCATATGAAATAAATCAGAAAACGTGCACCTTCCCCAAATGGAGAAAAGAACCCTAAAATTATTAACCCAAAGGTTGAAGGTTAGCATTCTGTTACAGAATGAACAGTATTTGTACTCTATGAGACCCAGTAAAATAAACAAACTTTTAGACAAATCAGATATATGGATAGTTTTCCCGCAAACAAGAAAATACTCGCACACTCTTTATTTCTTACGAGTGCCTGAAAATATACCTTTATGTTTGTCTAATATTTATTTACTGTTTACAGGCCTCGGGTTTCCCTTCCTTATGTGTTATACATGTTTATACAATACCAAAAACCTACCCTCTGTCTTGTACTTACTGTTCTAAGTCTTCTATCATTAACTAGACTCAGTATTAAGTTCTTTGTCTTGTGTAGTCTGACCTGTACTGTATAATATGGGAACAACAGAAGGGATTGCGTCATTAATAGGCTGGACTGCTCATGGTAAATTTTCGGTATTATGTGTTGCGGGTCGCACTAATGACCCGTCATCGAAGCATCATTTTATGGTGATGCCTAGATGGCAAGGAGGATAGTATGATTCGCTTGCATAGCTAGGCGGGGTTGTAGCACGGAAGGTCCTGGGTTCGAGTCCTGTGTAAGCCACTCACGTCTGTTGTTTTTCTGTTGTTTAGTGTTCTACTTATTTATTTCTTACGAGTGCCTGAAAATATACCTTTATTTTGTCTAATATTTATTTGCAAACAGTGACCACTCTCACACTCTTACCTAATTGCCTGGTATGGTAGGTCTGTGATATCCCTTGGTAATAGAATTAGTCCATGAATATATTATTTAATTCACTTAATATTCTGTCACCTTAGTTGTCGCAGATCCAAATTGGCCCCAGTCCATCCCCCGAAATTAGTTCATGAGGTGGACGCCTAATATTGTTGCGTCTCCTAGAAGTGTTATTACAAATAGTTAAAAAAACTGAGAGAGTTCTTGAGATTCACTCTTTGGCGGGAAAATACTGCCAGTATTGGGAAAATATATGGTTGCTAGAACTTTGTTCATAGGCTGATGATGGTTCTTCTATCGGCCAACTTGTGGCTAGTAAAAATATATATCTCTCTGGGTTTTGTAAGTCCAGTTATAAAAAAACAAATTTATTGTCCTGCAATACTCTCTGGCGTGTGCCCGTTCACAAATGAAATTGGTGACGTACAGCCATGAAAAGGAGAAAATAACAAATCCAAAAAATGAAAAAGAAAAAGACCGCAGGCCGCCCTTGTGATCAGGTCTGCGAAGGATACAAGAAACATTTATATAAAAAATAGGCTAATCCTATATCTTCACACAGAGACGGGGACAAGACGCTCTCTTCTCCACTCCGTCAGTCCTGATTAAATTTAAAAAGCCCACCGTGTTTCCTTACTCCTACCCGTCCACAAATTCCGCTGGCAGCTGAGTTCAGACTGGTCTGAGTTATGTTAAATCGCCCGCCCCTGCTCGCCGGCATCAGCCTACAATGAAAATTATTATTTAATCTGTCCATACGCGCTGCCTAAACAATGATCGCCTGTCATTAAATCGCTGTTAATTGCCGGCATCTGTTGGCTTTGCCGTATGTGATTAAAATAATAGACACTATAAAAAATTTGCCCACATGAATTATAACGTTGTATCTATCCTTCAATATCAGTTTACTGTCTATACGGGTGGCGTGATTTAACGTTTTAATAGAATATCTGGTATGAAATCGCTACGCGTTATTTTATTTCACTCGTTTTACTAGCGAGAAATATCTAAGTGAAGAACAAATGTTAAAAGCTATCAATTCTTAAAATATTAGGACTATTATCCTTTTTACCAGAAAATTCAGAAATGAAAATTTTCCACGAACACTAGAAAACCATATTCCAGCAATAAAGACTGGTTCTAGGACTGCGCTAGACTATTCAAAATTCTGACTGACAACTGATGATGGAGTTAAGAAAACATCAGTATATATACTGAAGCACATTAAAAACGCACCACCTGTATAATCCAGGAACAGAGTGTGAAATGTAAATATAAGTGTGTACAAGTTTACATATTTGGAATCTTTATTCATTTTCCTATGAATCCATGCTGGTCATTAATTTGTACATTTGATTGTTATGAAATTCATTGCATTCTGTGCAGGCAAGGGAGAAAACCAAAAATACAAAAAAATGCACGTGCGTTATCCTGCTGGAGAAGCTGCAAGTCTGGATAAATTGTGAACGCAGGAGCTACCAGTGCATCCTGAACCTCATCTCGATATGTCACAGCATTAACATTTCCACGGAAGACGTGAAGAGGCAAGCGATGGTGAAAACTGAATCCTCCCCAAATGTGAATACTGCCACCTCGAAATCGGTTGACACAGCAATCTGCAAAGCGCTCTTCACACCGTCGCTAAATCCGCATACGTCCATCAGCAAAGGATATGTTGAATCTGTTTTCGTCTGTGAATAGGACAGCATTCAACTGCAGTCTAGTCCATCTGATATGTTGCTCTGCCCATTGCAGGCGCTGCTAACGATGTCTGTGAGTCAAGTTTGGCCCAAAATAAGGTCGTCTTGCAGTAAGGCCTGTATTTCTGAGTCGTCGTATGACTGTCATTCGAGAGACTTGCCCATGTCTACCCACTATTGCTCTTGCTGTTTGACTTGCCGGGAGAGTCAATTCCTTAGGTGACTCAGCACAATATGACGATCTTGCGCAGGGGTAGTAACTCGTGGTTGGCCACTCCGAAGTCTATCCCGGGCACTGCCAGTGGTTCCGTAACGTTCATTGAGACGTACAATAGTGCTGTGGTGGCAATTCATCCTTCTGGCAATGGCCCGCGAGCTCATTCCGGTCTCCAACATACCAATGGCTCGTTGGCGGTCGTTTTCAAATAGTCGTGGCATTTCAAGCACATGTACTGGGTGTTTTACCTCAACGGCCTTTTTATACCGAGTATACTGCCACAACGCGTACACATTTTCAGGGTCATAGCTGTTGAGAATCGTGTTGCACGTGTAACTTTCATCGTTTTCATGCAGTCTGTACACACACCCATGGGTTGAATCTTGCACTTTCCATTCCAGCAGCCATTCGCTCTCTACCGCATGGCAAACACGGGGAAAATCCATTCCCACAATTTTTTTTTGCCAGCTTCTCGGCATCAGTATATATAATAGGGGTGCGTTTTTAATGTGCTTCAGTATATATCATTAGGATTATCTGATCTCTGAATGCGTTAATTTTGCGTTCCGGTGTTACCCAGAATAAAGGCTTTACGGTCGGTCTTCGTCGAAGTTTTCGACCGTCATCAAAAGACTTACTGTTCCCTAACGGGTTTCTCTGTAAGAATGCCCGCTTCTGAAGATCAAAGAGCCCAGGGATTTCTAACTCCCCTGAGTACGAAACTTCAAAAGGGTCTGTGTTTTTGTCTCTCTCAAGTGTAGCCGTGTACATAGCTGTTCCTTTGGAAACAGGCTTTAAAAAACCAGATTAGCATATAAATTTCTACTTTCCGAGAAACAGATCAAATGTTAATTAGGATAGAGTCGCGTTACATGTCAAAATTAGTCACATGATTTTTATCCAATCGTAAGGCTCAATATTATTCAGCCGGCAGGAAATGTAGAAGAGACGCGAAATTTCCCCAACAACCTGGTTAGTTGAAAAAGACGCGTCTAGCTAGTAAGACGAACAAGTTTTGTGCTGATAACGCAGTGGTTTTACTGCATGAAAGTTATCTAGGTTGAAGAATTAGAAATTCCAGGAATGATGGCATGTTCTCTTCAAAGTGCATTGTTGTGTATTTAACTTCTATATTCGAAGTCTGTAAGTAGGAGCTAATTACTAATCAATTATTGACCCATTGTTGCAGATTTAGAAAAAGGATTCATGGCTGCAAGTTGCGCCTATGAGTCGAATGCAGAGATGATGGAATTTGCTCTGTACAAGCATAAATTGATCAAATTGCAGAATATGAGCATATAACGAAACCCCTTGAGAATAATGAATTAATCGGTCTGAAGTGGAACAGCTTATATGAAATTGGATCAACGCAAACTGGTATTTAAACAGAAAAAAGTAGACAGGAGTTGGATAGGCCTGATTCATACAAGTGTCAATTCCCCATGCTAGATCATTGAGAGCGACTTGCATTTTATATTATGAATGAAAAATGCATGTTTGTAACTTCACGCCATCATGTATATATTATGATTATTAAATAAAACGTTGACATCAAAAAGAGGTCGTATATTTGATTGCTAAGCCTTAACCATGAATGGAAGGCGGTAATGTCTGTGGAGGAACCTATAAATTCTTACTAACTGCTCACAAACTACAACACCTTAGAGGATAGTCCCCGAGCCTGGTAAAATCCCGTAAGACTGTCAGTGAGAAATTTCCACCTCTAGCAGTCTAGCTAGTTCTAGATCTAATACTCTCTGAAATTAAACAGCAACCCCCAATTCCCCACCCACAACGGCCACACATTTCAACTTGGTGCCGTATGACCAGTCCTCTAAAAAAGAGCAGAAGCGAAGATGGATCAATTAATGGAAAATTTCCAGCAACTTGGGGTAGAACAGCAGCAGCAACAGGAAAACAGATTCGCTCAAGCACAACCACTGCAGCCCCAGGACAGACAAAATATGGAAGGACCAACAATAATAGCGCTACAGAAAATTACTGAAACCCTACAGAAAAATGACAACTACGCGAAATTCACACAGGTTAGATCCATTGTTCAGCCGTTCGATGGAAACAAAAAAAATTTCAGAAGATGGTTGTCCGACATGGAAAAATTTGCGGCACTAGCAGAGGCAACAACGGATGAAGAGAAAAAGAAAATCGCTCTGTTAGGTTCTGATTCGTACGTGACTGATTTTTTAAGAAGGAGGTCCCAGCAGTACCCCACAGAAACCTACGAGTCCCTAAAAAAAGAGCTCACCCAGAGATATGGGGAAATAATAGACAAAATGCATGCTTGGTCAGTCCTTAGAAGCATGAAACAGGAAAGAGATGAATCGGTACAACTTTTTGGAGATAGATTCCTCAATATGGCAGAAGAAGCGTTTTGCGGAGAAATCCCTACCACACCTGATGTAGAAATACAGTTAGTGGGGATATTTGCCGATGGCCTTAGAGCGGAAAATATCAGAAGGCATCTTATTAGAAAAGACACCAAGACTATTGCTGAAACAATCCAAGCAGCAATACAGGAGGAAAATCTTCACCGAAGGTTCCAACAAAGAGTAGGTAGGGAACCCCGACCAGAATCTTCTTCTTCTTCTTCCGTCCTTAGCCACTGACCGTCAAAGCAGTCAGTGGCCATTACGCCTAGTGGCGTCTTAGGGCAACAGCAGATAGGTTTTCTTTGCCATTGTTTCCCATCACACCTATTGGCGTCTTTAGGGCAACGGCAAATCAATCCGTCTGCTGTTGTTTCCGTAATCGAAGTGACTGGCAAACGGGTGATCAGCCCGTTGGTCCGACCAGAATATAGGGACTATAATGAGCATGAGCCTATGGAAGTTGACCATGCCAAAATGCAAGTCGCTCTCAATGATCTAGCATGGGGAATTGACGCTTGTATGAATCAGGCCTATCCAACTCCTGTCTACTTTTTTCTGTTTAAATACCAGTTTGCGTTGATCCAATTTCATATAAGCTGTTCCACTTCAGACCGATTAATTCATTATTCTCAAGGAGTTTCGTTATATGCTCATATTCTGCAATTTGATCAATTTATGCTTGTACAGAGCAAATTCCATCATCTCTGCATTCGACTCATAGGCGCAACTTGCAGCCATGAATCCTTTTTCTAAATCTGCAACAATGGGTCAATAATTGATTAGTAATTAGCTCCTACTTACAGACTTCGAATATAGAAGTTAAATACACAACAATGCACTTTGAAGAGAACATGCCATCATTCCTGGAATTTCTAATTCTTCAACCTAGATAACTTTCATGCAGTAAAACCACTGCGTTATCAGCACAAAACTTGTTCGTCTTACTAGCTAGACGCGTCTTTTTCAACTAACCAGGTTGTTGGGGAAATTTCGAGTCTCTTCTACATTTCCTGCCGGCTGAATAATATTGAGCCTTACGATTGGATAAAAATCACGTGACTAATTTTGACATGTAACGCGACTCTATCCTAATTAACATTTGATCTGTTTCTCGGAAAGTAGAAATTTATATGCTAATCTGGTTTTTTATAGCCTGTTTCCAAAGGAACAGCTATGTACACGGCTACACAAGCTGCTTGCCTGTCTGAGAAGTATTGTGATTGACAGATGAGCTTCGCGTGAGTGGACGAGGCAAACACAGCCTGATTTGCTTTCCTGTTATGACTGACAGGTCACGCAGTTTGTAAACATTGCGTTAGCTCGTGTTAAAACAAAGAGGCGGGACAAAATGGTACGTTGCAGAAATAGACAGTGGGTATTAATACATGGTTTAGCTAGCAAATCAGATGGCAGCTATAAAGTTGTAATATGCTGTTGGATTACTGTAGACTCTTTTTCCATTACACGTAACAGGCAGCTTAACCAGTTATCCTTCCTTCCATTTTGCAAGTATCTCTTCCCTTTCCCAGACTTTGCCAAGTAATTTATTTAACATCTCTGTAGCCGTGTCAATATCTGCTTTGATGGCCTCTGCTGGAATGCCATCTGGTCCAGACGCTTTTCCATCTCTTAGAAGATTTATGGCTTTCTTTATTTCTTCCTTCGCTGGTCTTTCACATTTAATTTGTTTTTTGAAGCTGGTCTATTGAGAAGGTCCTCAAAATATTCCGTCCACCTCTTCATTTGCTCGTATATTACTAATCAGTTTTTCATTTTTGTCTTTTATGAGGCATATTCATCATGTGACGTATTCTTTCCAGAACGTTGTCTCCATTACAGCTGCTCTGAACGCATCACGATTCTGGGCAAGTCGACCTGCATCAGCCAAAGACAAGTTCAGACTCTCTGTGATGTCCTGGGTCCACCGTCGTCTAGGTCGACCCCTTCCCCTTTTTCCAGGGACCATGCCTTCCATCACTGTTTTTTCCAGACTATTATGTCTTTTTATAAGACCGAAAAATTTCAGCTTCCTTATTGCGATGGTATTTAGGAGCCAATGTTCCTGTACGTTTAGTGAGTGCAGTACTTCTCTGTTGGTCTTTTTTTCTGTCCAGGGTATTCTCAACATCCTTCTGTAGCATTTCATTTCGAATGATGTAATCTTTTTTATGAGGCATATTACTTGTGGCCAAACCAAATGTTTAAAGTTCTGCTTATGCTAATAGTTCAATTTTTCTTTAGCTTTTCTCTTCACATCTAAAAGCGTTATAAATTATTAATGCTCATAGCTGGTGTATTAGGTTAAGTATCGTCGGACACGTATCTAACTGGCATGAATATTTGCTCCTGATTTCTCACATCTAGAGTACAATCAAGAATTATGGCAAATACTTTGCCACTTTTGTTCGAAGAGTGATGTGCATTTGAAATACATATCACATGATACCAAAGAACAGTTTCTAACTGTTTTGAACAGAGCCACAAAATACTAAAATCTATCTATCTATCTATCTATCTATCTATCTATCTATCTATCTATCTATCTATCTATCTATCTATCTATCTATCTATCTATCTATCTATCTATCTATCTATCTATCTATCTATCTATCTATCTATCTATCTATCTATCTATCTATCTATCTATCTATCTATCTATCTATCTATCTATCTATCTATCTATCTATCTATCTATCTATCTATCTATCTATCTATCTATCTATCTATCTATCTATCTATCTATCTATCTATCTATCTATCTATCTATCTATCTATCTATCTATCTATCTATCTATCTATCTATCTATCTATCATCCGTCCGTCCGTCCGTCTGTCTGTCTGCCTGTCTGTCTACCTGCCTCGTTATCTGTCTACTTTTCTCCATCTCTCCAGAGAGATTATTTAGAACACGAGTACGTGAAAACGAAGAAGAAATTCATCAGCTTTATCTCGTGTCAATGATCTTGAATATTTTCTTTTAATACAACATCTTCTGTAGGACGTTTCATAAATTCTTCAAATAGCAGCGACTTTGCTGTACTGGCGTTGCTTATGCTATTTCTTGTTACAAACAAGGTTAATTAGCTTTTTAAGTGCGTCAACCAAAATAATTGTGAGCCAGGTCTGTGGAATTAGAAATCAATAGCTAGACATAGTTGCCAACAAGGTTCCGCTGGTTCAAATCCCTAATATACCCTGCCAACGTTTTTCCTTTCGTGTTTCCCTTCGTATTACTTGTCCTTCCAGTACTGATAATATAAACGTAGGCGAATGTTTTTTCGTTATTAATTTTCACATTTTCTTATAATCTGACACTTTATAAAAGGTGTCAAACGTGTCAAAATGCATTACTGACCGAGAGGCGGATGTAGCCACCCTAGGGAAATTAATGAGTGATATGTCTAACTGTGTTTTCCATATGTGAATGAACCTTGTTGTTCAGGACTATTCTTTTCAAAAAATAAGCAATGAAACTATATTGTAGACGATGTCAGTGCACACCGGATAGCTTGAGGAGCTTACATGAAAAATAAATGAAGGAAACTCCTGTTGGCCATCATAGAAAACAATGAATTAATATCACGGAATGATGGATCGACAACCAGGATTTAACCCATGTATAAATCAGACAGACACAGCAGTTGACATAAGTATGATAGCACCAATTCTTGTTAAGTGCAAAGTGGTAGATTCTGACCAAAACTAACTCAGATAAAATTTCCCTTGAAATAGCAATAAAAGACAAATGCAGGTTAAACAAAGAGCTGGGAAAGCCAATATTTAACACACAAAAATGAAACTTTATATTTTTCAACAAGAGAATGATAAAGTTAATCAGAATGAAGTAGACGATGAAAATGTAGATAATTTTACAGACAATCAAAAGGAAAAACTAATACAATTGCAGTTACACATTAAACATGCAAACATACTTAATTCCAAAACATAGGAAAGAATTAAAATTATTCACACGGACACAGCGCCATGGTGGCAAGCAAATACACAGAAAAGACAGAAAATTAAAACAAAGAAACCAGTCATTTAAACAAGTTGAAGAAATGCAACAGCAGAAAGTCTATAAAACATGATCAAATCAGAAAAGAAACAAATAGAATTATATTTAATGAAACCAAAAAATTACTGGGAAATATTACTCCAAATACTCAGCCCTCAAATACATTCTACTACAGAGGCATGAAGCAAATTAAAGGCTTATTAATGGGAAAACTCACCGGTATGTTATCGGGGCCGAAAAGGTAGCGAAAATAGTAACATTATAACCTACCACGCATGTCGTAAGACGTGACAAAGGAGGGTTGGGCATGGGGCCCGGTTACCCCATTCTGTAAACGATTTTAAACCACAAAAACTCAGACATACAACATGGACAGGTCAACTAATAAACACGTCAATTCAATCATCCAAGATAGAAGGTACTCCGGTAAGGAGGCCCATGATGCAACCAGAGAAAGTCGACAGGAGTCTGGGTTGCTGACTCGCCATTTTCATTGTAAGAGAATTGAGTGATTTGGCAATTGGAATGTTCGTACTTTATGTGAACAAAGGGAAACTGCACAGGTTGCAGAAAAAATGTGGAATTAAAAGAAAGATGTCTTGGGGATCTGCGAGACCAGGTGGAAGGGCATAGAGAGGAAGAAACAGATCACAGGAGAAATGGTGCTGTCCTGAGGAATCAGGAAGAAAGTGCCCATGACTACAATGAGAGGAAGCTCAGAAAACATTCAAAGTATGGGAAGCAAAGGGACCGAGAATTATAATAGCAACATTCAAAGCAGCCGGAAATAAAATAAAGATAAACAGTAATTAATATTGTGCACCAACCAATGTTATGGACCAATCAATGACAAAGAAGCATCAGTGAAAATTTTTTTTTACACCAGACTGAAAAATATAAAGGATACAGTGAAAAGAAAAGACATCACAGTTTTGTTGCTAAATGCTAAGTTAGGTGCAGACAATAGCGGCTTTGAAGAAATCATGGGAAAACACAGGTTAGAAACAAAAAACGAAATAGGGTAAATATTCACAAACTTCTGTGCTTCAAATCAACTGGCTTTAGGTGGAAAAATGTTTCCCTATACAAGAATACATAATGATTATCAGCACACCACAGAACAGAAAATTAGATTTATCATGTATGCTTGAACAAGAAGTGTAGGTCATCACTGCATTACATGTATGCTTGAACAAGAAGTGTAGGTCATCACTGCATTACATAAAGGTTTGTAGAGGAACAGATGTGGTATCAGATCACCATCTTCTATTAGCCAAAATAAAGATGAAACTCAAGAGATATACAACAGCACATATTCATAAACACCAGTTTAATGTAGGTGTTACACCACTTTTTGCACACCACAATGCGTCCACTATATTTGAACTCAGTTGTGCTCAAAACGAAGGTAGCAAATCGCAGAACGACGCGTGTTAAATTATGACGTGAGTGCGCTTGCAGGAGTACGGCATTCATACTTTGTGTTTATTACGTAATGGCTGTGTCATATATGGGTTTCGATAAATATCGCAAGTGTCCGGAGTATGTTCACAATGTGAAAGCACCAGCTGCCTTTATATATATATAAAGTCGCTGTGCAGTGAATCTGAAAAATATTTTAGAAATTACGTCACGAATGATGCAAATTTACGTCATGACATTCTGTGTTCCACAATCCCGTGTGCAGCATTACACAACAAGCCGTTGTTATTTTCACGTTTTCATTGCTGAAAGGAAATGGTGATAGCCATTGAAAACAGGGTATTTTTGGTGGAACATGTCTTTCGTTCACCAGACCTAACTCCGCCTGATTATTATCTGTGGGGTGCACTGAAAGGAAAAGTTTATGAAAATAATCCGCAAACAGTTAATGACCTAAAGGCAGAAATCGTCACCTAGATCCAGCAAATATCACCGGCCATTATCCGGAAGGTTTTCGAAAATATGAAGAGGCGAGTCAACACATGTCTTGAGGCCCGTGGTGGACATTTTCAACACATGCTGTAGACACAACTTCATCGTGTTAACAGCCACTTTACCGAATACAAGCCAGCCAAGAGCAGTAGTGTCTAGATAAATAATAAAATCTACGTTACAATTTTTTTGGCGTCTTTAAAGCCCCAATTGAAAACCATATTTCTGGTGACGTAGTCTCACCCGAGCGTAAATTTCACTGCACAGCGACTTTATAAACACCCTGTATATGCTTATTCTCGGCCTTCAAGGAGAGTATTTACTGTAATTATAAATGAAGTCAAACCAATGACAGTATTGCGACGGACGTTATTGAATATCCCAGAAGGGCCATGACTTCGAATTGTTAACGGACACACATAAATAATGGCCCAGTGAAGTTGGCCTTACGGACTGAATATTAATATGGATTACATTATGTTATAAATATGGATTCTCAAAAGTACAGTGTTAAGTCAGTTTGTTTTAAGTTTTCAATGTAAACTTTTTTCTATGGTCTAAGGGAGTTTACAAGTTATTATACTTTTCGAGATAGGTTTGATTTAGTGGTTATCTCCCTGACTTGACAGTTAGTCAGTTAAAGAATTCCTTTTCGTGGATTTTTCTCGAACAGTTTTCAAGAATGTTAGCTCGGGTGAGCTAATCTCACATCACGCGATTGTTTGCGCATGCGTGAGTGATCGAGCGGGAACTGACATGCGATATTTCGTGACAGTTTCGCTCTGGCGCTTGATCAGGGAGGTCAGCCATGTTTCTCTGTCTGTTTAAGCGGGGAACAAAGTCCTCTGTGTGATAAAAATGGTTGAGATTTTTGCCTTGTCATAATTCTGGCATATTTCCGATAGCCAAGGATGGCGTACGTTTTTTGTGGATTATTTCTAGGAGGACAGTGAAGGTAAAAATACCCTTTAAACTTTTTTTGTGTAGCTTAGAGGTTTGCTATCAGCCCAAGATGGTTGGCTGACATTGAGGTGACTTTCTCCTGGTGCGGAGGAGATTTATTTATAAAGAATTATATGTCTGGATTGCCAGAGAGGACAAGAAGATTATTTATGGTACCACTTAGCCGTGAACTCATTCGGCGTATTATATGTCTAGAGCCAGAACGACATTATACAGCATCTGTTATAGCGCCATGGAAGGCGAAAGATGATTATTAGTGCCCAGAGCCAGAAAACATTATATAGCATCTGTTACAGCGCCATGGAAGGCGAAACGATTATGATTATTGCCTAGGGCCAGAAAATAGTATACGACATCTATTGTGTCGCTGGAGAAGAGTAGGTGGAGAATATAGTCATACGATGTGTTTCCTTGTAACTCGTGACAGTGGATTGTTACCATGTACCTGAGCACTGTTTGCCAGGATGTCCTTGTGACGGTATTACGTTATTAAACGGTGTAGAACGAGAAGAAGTTATACCCTTTACTGACTTCTACATGTGTGTTGATGTGTGTAACCAGTATTGACTTTCCCGTGCCTTTCTGATCCTGAACTACACGCATTCGTGTCTGTTGACAACACACACACACACACACACACACACCCTGTCGGCCACCTGTGTAAGCCCGACATAGCTGTATGCCCTCATCAGCGTACTTTCTTCTGGAACATACTACATCCACACCAGCGTCTCTCTCACTCAGATTTGCAACAGTGCAGTTTGCAACAGTGATGGCCTGTGTGGCCTGCTGTCTACCCCATGTAACAGTGGTCGCCAGCAATACGGGGCAATAAACTGTCAGGCACAAGCTGTCCGTTGGAAGATCGAGGTATTCAAGTCGAGAAATACAGTGTTTCCATCTCATGTATTACCTGTACGTTGGACTTCTGATGTGCTGACTTCAAGTCGACAGCCCGGAGTTTCTGCATTAATCTACATTGTTTGGCTGCAGGACTGGATGTACTTTATTCTTGATTGTTGCTGTTATTCTCGAGGCCAGGATTTTTTTCGCCAGCAGATAAGTGGCTTTGTATTTATATCATGTACTTGTTATTCTTGTTGGTATTGTATATGTTGTTATACGCTGTCAATACTATTATGCACAATAAGTAAATAGTTAAGTAATTATATTTATATGTGAAGTAATTATATACAAGTTCTTAGGCAAAGACTTGTCACTCACTGAGGTGGGGAAAAGTGAGTTTCTGAAATAATAATCATTGCACAAGGTATTTATCTTATATAATCCAGTAGAATGTCTACTTTGGATTATTTCATTGCACAAGGGAAATCCCTTAACATGACTGGGGAAAAATTGGAAGAATTCGCACGTGGTGAATATGCCAAGGCGCAGAAGGCTGCAGAAAAGAGACAGAAAATGGAAGCTGAAAATATAAGATTGCAAATGCAGGCAGATGAGAGAAAATTCCAGATGGAAATGGAAAGACAAAAATCAGAAGCTGAAGAAAGAAAGGAAAAACTGAAGCTAGAAGCTGAAGAAAGAAAACAGAAGCTAGAAGCTGAGGAGAGAAAACAGAAAATGGAACACGAGGAAAGAATATTAGCTTTGGAGTTGGAAAAAATAAAGTTGGCAAATATGGGTAATTCACAAAATGAGTCAAATAATCAAACAACTTCAAATAAGGTAAATGCTAGTTCTTATAAGGTCAAATTACCTGCTTTCAACTCTGCAAGTGACGATATATCGTTCTATCTAAATAGATTTGCACTTTCATGCGAATCTCATAAAGTAGATAAGTTGCAATATGTTGCACAACTGATGGATATACTTAAAGGTGAAGCATTGACTGCTATAAGTATGATAGAGGGTCCTGACAAAAATAATTATGATGTTGTCAGAGCAGCCTTATTAAAGAAATATCAACTTAATGAAGACGGGTATCGTCTTCTCTTTAAGACTATGTTACCAGAAACTGGAGTAGAATTTTCAGATTTTATTTCAAAGATACGTCTTACGTTTTCACGTTGGGTTGAACTGTCAAAAACGGAACACATATATGAAGCTCTTATGGACTTACTACTTCGTGACAAAGTCATGTCATCAGTTAATGAGTCTTTTCTTGCCTTTTTACATGAGCGTAAGCCTACAAACTTGAAAGACATGGAACAATATTGTTGCCAATATGTCACTGCACACCCAGATGTAACTGTTGGTAATTCTAAAGTCAAAGAAGGTTTACCTTTGGCTTCAGCAGCACCATACGGTCCTAATTTTCATCGTAAATTTCAAGGTGCTCAGCGCAATTTTGATAGGAGGAGTAATCATAATTTTGGACAGAACCAAGTTGGTCCATCTCATAATGATTCTTCTTCTAGGAACTGGAGGCAATCTGGCAGTCCTCAAAATTTTAGTTCCAACAACTATGGAAATTTTCGTAGGGGTAGCTTCAATAGAAACTATCAAGCCTATAATAATTTTTCACGGAGACAACAAAACCCATTTAATAGATATTCTGAACAAAGAGGAAATGATAATCGCAACTATGGAAACTGGGGTTCAAATCAGAACAATAGTTTCAGTAGATCAAGTAACAATGATTTCAAAAGAAATAATAGTCGCGGTAGATCGCAAGACAACAATAATAGATCATGTCACCATGCTAACTCTGCTCAACAAGAGTCACAAGGAGTTGGTAATCAAGTGAACAATAATAATGGTACCTCTAGTGCTATCGCTTGCTCTGCTTTCGATTTTGAGAGAGCATCTCAGTGCCCTGAGTGCACAACTTTGTTCGAACCTACTACTATATCTACCTTGAGATGCGGTCATCCACTACCCGCTCTTCCGGCAACAGCTGCGCATGACGGAAGAGGGTCTCTAATACTACATAAAGGTTTCGTAAATAATGATCCAGTCTCAGTTCTTTTTGATTCTGGATGCACAACTATTGGGGTTAAACAATCTCTCATAGATTCTTCTTGTGCCACTGGAAAGGTGGTGAAATGTGTAACTTTTGGGGGAACTCTTGAAAAGTATCCGACTGCTATCATCCATATAGCTACTCCCTTTTTTACGGGACAGGTCCACGCATGTTTGCTCCCGAATCCCATTGCGGACCTTATCGTCGGACGTATACACGGAATCAAAGAATGTACCCCGCAGCAAATTGCTGTTTGGGAAGAACAAAACACTCACGCTGCTTATGCAGTCACTATAAGAGCACAAGATCAAAATATTTCTCCGACGCCATCTGGCGAAATTAATTAAGTGCTTAATCCGAATGTCCACTCCGTGATCTCACGTGAGTCCTTTGTCAAGCTGCAAAGAAATGATACTTCATTGAAAAAATTCTTTCTCCTAGTCAAAGATGAGGTTACAAATTATGACATAAATCTTAGATCTTGGTTTGCAATAAAGAATGGAGTACTAGTACGTATGGTACGAGATTCTGCTTCGTCCATACATTCGCAAATTCTGGTACCTATTGAGATGAGAGTTCATATTCTGCAACATGCCCACGACTCTCAGTGTGCTGGTCAAATGGGATTTTCCCGTACTAAATCGAGGGTTCTTGCTTCCTTCTTTTGGCCAGGCGTAAATAAAGATATACGAATTTATTTTCGCTCCTGCAAGATATGTCAGGAAGTTAAGTCGCGAGGTCCACGCCATGCTGCACCTATTCAGGCTTCGGATATTCCTATTCGCCCTTTTCAGAAGATGGCAATAGATATTATTGGTCCTTTTAAAATTAAATCTGCCAGAGGACACCAGTTTATCCTTACATGCATTGACATGTGTACACGTTGGCCAGAGGCTATACCTCTCAAGAGCATTTCTACTGCTGATATTGCAGATGCCCTTTGGCTAATATTTTCCCGTTTAGGATTTCCCAAAGAAATCTTATCAGATCACGGGACACAATTAGTATCAGACACTATGACCCAGGTCATGTCTACACTCCGTATTGAAAGGTCTTTAAGTAGTATCTATCATCCTATGTCAAACGGATTAGTTGAGCGTCTGAATAGAACGCTCAAGAATTTACTTGGGAAGATAACTGAGGATTTGTTATATACCCATAACACTGTTATACATTAACAGTCTGTTATTACATTTGCTTGACTCTATTATTACATTATGGTAAACAGTTTGTATTACTTTCTCGGGTACCGTCTCTAGTGTAACGGAAGAAGGTTTGATTATCACCATATAAAGGCCAGAAATTTACATGGCCACATTTGATAATTAGAGATTTAAATTAACTATTGTATATTATTAAATCCTACGGTTGTCAAACAGAGATTCTCATTTATATTGTTTCACAGCGTAAGCTTTCCCGGCGAGTCAGTGCCGTTTTATGGAGTGTCTCTACAGGTTGCCAGATATTTCAAGATTTGACGCTACTTTAGATGTCCGTGGTGCCCTCTTGTATACAGAATGTTCGGGGACTTCTGAAGTCATGTCTTATTTGTACTTACTAATTAGCTTGCATTATTGTACATTTGTATACGACATTGTGATAAAAGATAGTATAGTATGATGTGGTATAATATGTTAGTGTAAATATACTATTATATGTTACTATGTTGTAAGTATGATATGGTAATGACACCTCTATTCTTCTAATTTATCATTGCGAGACATGTTGTTATTGTATTTTTTGTTTGGGATAGATAAAGTCACACGTAGGAGATGTTTTCTAGCATTGTAATATTGCCAGCACCTTAGTGTGTGATTGCGGCAGCTCCTTTTATAATATTAGTACTATGAGAAAATATTTTCTCTTAGTTTGTGCGATTTTTTTTATTATCTCCCGACGCTCCTTTGTGCGTCAGTAATAGCCTGAGATGTGGCGTAGTATGTTTGGTTGCCCTTCATAGGCGCATCATTTATAGGTTATGAGCCTGTTGTCTGGGTTTTCATGCTCATTATGTATTTTCGGGGTGTATAAGTGAATTGGGATTGTCATGTACGCTGTTATATTTCTATGGTATTTATTTATGATATGCATTAGTTTGATAACCATATATAACTTTGTCTTTTCCATTCTTTGAGTATTGCTTCCTACATCTTTATACTTTCCTTTCGTATCCCATCTAGCCTTTGTTCACTCGTCACTTTCCTATTTTTCCTTATGATATCATGGCATTCTATCTGCATTCCATTTGTTTTCTCTTATTCCCCTTCTGTTTATGACTTTATTTAGTGGATACTTATGTCTACATATTTGTATGCTACCGCCCTCTTTGGTTTATGTATTGATGTATATTTTCAAAAAAAAAATATTATCATTTTTTTCCCTAGGGGTGCGGTAGACTGTTAAGTCAGTTTGTTTTAAGTTTTCGATGTAAACTTTTTTCTATGGTCTAAGGGAGTTTACAAGTTATTATACTTTTCGAGATAGGTTTTATTTAGTTTTTATCTCCCTGACTTGACAGTTAGTCAGTTAAAGAATTCCTGTTCGTGGATTTTTCTTGAACAGTTTTCGAGAATGTTAGCTCGGGTGAGCTAATCTCACGTCACGCGATTGTTTGCGCAAGCGTGAATGATCGAGCAGGAACTGACATGCGATATTTCGTGACAGTTTCGCTCTGGCGCTTGACCAGGGAGGTCAGCCATGTTTCTCTGTCTGTTTAAGCGGGGAACAAAGTCCTCTGTGTGGTAAAAATGGATGAGATTTTTGCCTTGTCATAATTCTGGCATATTTCCGATAGCCAAGGATGGCGTACGTTTTTTGTGGTTTATTTCTGGGAGGACAGTGAAGGTAAAAATACCCTTTAAACTTTTTTGTGTAGCTTAGAGCTTTGCTATCAGCCCAAGATGGTTGGCTGACATTGAGGTGACTTTCTCCTGGTGCGGAGATTTATTTATAAAGAATTATATGTCTGGATTGCCAGAGAGGACAAGGAGATTATTTATGGTACCACTTAGCCATGAACTCATTCGGCGTATTATATGTCTAGAGCCAGAAAGACATTATACAGCATCTGTTATAGCGCCATGGAAGGCGAAAGATGATTATTAGTGCCCAGAGCCAGAAAACATTATATAGCATCTGTTACAGCGCCATGGAAGGCGAAAAGATTATGATTAGTTCCTAGGGCCAGAAAATAGTATACGACATCTATTGTGTCGCTGGAGAAGAGTAGGTGGAGAATATAGTCATACGATGTGTTTCCTTGTAACTCGTGACAGTGGATTGTTACCATGTACCTGAGCACTGTTTGCCAGGATGTCCTTGTGACGGTATTACGTTATTAAACGGTGTAGAACGAGAAGAAGTTATACCCTTTACTGACTTCTACATGTGTGTTGATGTGTGTAACCAGTATTGACTTTCCCGTGCCTTTCTGATCCTGAACTACACGCATTCGTGTCTGTTGACAACACACACACACACACACACACACACACACACACACACACACACACACACACACACACACACACACACACACACACACACACACACACACACACACACACACACACACACAGACACACACACACACACACCCACCCACCCACCCTGTCGGCCACCTGTGTAAGCCCGACCTAGCTGTATGCCCTCATCAGCGTACTTTCTTCTGGAACATACTACATCCACACCAGCGTCTCTCTCACTCAGATTTGCAACAGTGCAGTTTGCAACAGTTATGGCCTGTGGTAAAAGTCTAGTTTACGGTCTGTTTGAGGCTGGAGATGTAGAGATGTAACGTTCTATTCGCTCCAGATGTATAACTGCCCGTTAGTGTTCGTGTGTTATAAAGATGGCAGAGTGGGCGTGTCATAATGATGCGGTGTAATCTAGGTCACCGGCATGAGGTGCCGCCAAGGTATAGTAGAGACACTCATAGTATCAGCATACATGTAAATACAGACGTGTAGTGCTTGTATAAGACTGTGGTTGATCGTGTAGGTGAGTGTATAGTAGTGCTGACAACACGAAGGCCGTATAGGCTCTTGGACGACTTCACATAGACTCACACAACCACAAGTAGAAGTCAGTGAAGTAGGGAATGCTAACATCAGGCATCCAGATCCCGAACAGCTTAGACATGTAACAATGTCTTGACCAATAATTACTGTTCATGCAATAGCTCTAATCCCTGACTGAGCCCCGTCAGGTAAGCCCTAGCAAATATATTGCCTAGTACGGGCGATATCAGTTATTTAACAAAGTCAATGCTATTGTCCTACAACTAGCCAAAGACTTCATTCTGGCCTCACATGCCAGGTACTTCATTCTGGTGAAGAAGATTGGCCGTAAACACGGACCAATATAATGACGACGAAATCAGGCCACAGGTCGCGGGCTTCGATAATCAGGTGACTCTCAGTTTACATAACCTTCTGAAAATAAATATATTTCTGCCAAACAATATTCCGCCTGCATTGCGGATCCATTAAGTTGATTCTTAGGCTTATATGTATAACAGGTCAACTTAGACCTAGTCTTTCAAAGATGTAGCCATACTGGGGTACAGTATATTAACTCCTCGTGAGCTTCGCTCACTATGTCGCCATCAGCTATAAATGTACCTTTAAGATCTAATCGAGATGAAAAAGATCGAATAATGTTTCAGTTACCTTCTCAAAGAATCCTTACACTCTAAGGTAACACAACACAGCCAATACTGGCATAAAGAATCACCCAGGGAAGGAAGAATGACAAAACAGTCATTCCCAGAATTTCCAAATCCCTATCGAAACTTGGCAGAGAGAAATCTACGGATCGGTACATCCGTTCTAAGCCTCAGGTACACTCTGCTTGAATCATCAGTCTCTCGGTCTTTGCGCGAAGACCTGCGCATGCCCAAAGAGCATAGACCAGATCGAGGCTAAACCAGACCATGCGTTTCCGCCCAAACGGGTGGTAAAGATACTCCGTATATGGTCCTATAAATAGACTTAAGATATGTCAACTATAAGACATTGCCTGAGACAGGACAACATAAGACAGGGGCAGATAATCACCAGTCAAACCTGTCACAGAAAGATAATAAACAGTTATCTCTCTTTGATCCCATTAAACCAAACATAAATTAGGTTGGTGTTTTTCTCAAAGGTCAAAAATGACAGCAACATTTTACCACACCTCCCGGGAAAAAAATGGCACATTTGTTTTTGGAAATACATCTATGAGCCAGGTGCATTAAGCTCATAACGCATGAGTAATGCGCCGATGAAAGGATCACCATAAATGTAACATCATAATGTCAGATCCAATCGACGCACAGTAGAGCGTCTGGTGAGAACAAAAAATCTCACTAGATAGGAGAAACTATTTTCTCAAAGTAAATATATCCGGGGAGGTGTCACCAACCAACTCAAATGTGCAGGTAATGTTACAAAAATTATATAACGAAAAAAATGTATATCAATATGTGTATAAATGGTGAATGACAATTTCTATTAAGAAATTACACCAACATCGAAATCTCACGACGTATAATGCCTATATAACCATAAATTCAAATGGTCAATCATTACTAACATTTCTAAAGTCTCTTTACAAACATATGATTATACATGTGTATAGTATAACTAAAAGGTGATGACGTCAGAAGAACAAGACGATGCTCTATTCCGGAGATGTCTTGTAAGCAAGATCCTCAAGGAACATCAGGACGTCGATAGTAGTCATCGTAGTTCTACAGCGTTCCAAGATATCACACCGGTTTGCTGAGAACAATACAAATAGCACAATTCTTAGAATGTTATAATGTACCATAGTCACTTAATATATATCTAAACTATAAATGTGGCCGAATTAATGTTTTCGACCTTTATTTCATGTTACACAAAACCTTCCTCTGTTTTACCAAAGATGGTAACAGAGAAAGCAAGTAATCAATACATAACCATGAGTTTAAACAAAGTGACAACAAGTGTTATAGAAGCATGATATTGTAAGAATAGATCATAACTTTAGATATTTAACAGCAGATCTAGACAAAAGAGCTAAGTAGCTTCATGTGGGCATAGCGAAAATATGTCTGCCATCACATTATCCGAACCACGGATAGCTCGTACCGTGAAATGAAAAGGTTGAAGAGCAATAGCATATCGAGTGGATCTCGAACTCTTCAAATCCTTACTCTGCATAGCTGTGAGAGCTTTTTGGTCGGTTTCTACTATAAAATGCGCGCCGAGAAGGAATCTTTGGAGTTTAAGAATTGCCCAGACCATAGCTAGCAATTCTCGGTCTAGAACAGAATAATTCCTTTCTGCCGCATTAAGTTTTCTCGAGACATACATTGCAGGATGCAGAGTCTCAGAATACTCTTGCATCAGTGCCGCCCCGATCCCTAGTGATGATGCGTCACTACGAAGGACAAATGTCTTATCGGCTGTAGGTAGTCTTAAAATAGGAGGAGACGAAAATAATGACTTAATCTGATCCAATGAAGATTGACATTCTTGGGACCAACGCACCATATTAGGAGATCCTTTCTTCAATAGGGTTGAGAGTGATGCCGTAATAGAGGAAAGATTCGGAATGAATCTTCCGTAGAACTGTATTAGGCCCAAGAGACTACGGATCTGTTTCTTAGTCTTAGGAATAGTGATGTTCAGTATCTTAGAAGTGTTGTGGTCTTCTGTCTTCAAGAGACCATGACCAACACGATGACCAAGAAAAGAAATCTCACTAAACCCAACATAGCCTTTAGAGGGTTTAGCTGTCAAATTATGCTCACGTAGAGTAGACAACAGTTCATATAATCCCAGATAGTGATCTTCCCAAGAATCGCTAAAAAGACAGATATCGTCCAAGTATGCAATCACATCAGAACGATATGACAAAATTCGACGCATCATGCGTACGAATGTAGCTGGGGCATTCATAAGGCCAAAAGGCATAAAGTTCCATTGGAACAAACCCCTAGGTGTGGAGAAAGCAGTGAAAGGTTTGGCTCGTTCGGTTAGAGGAACTTGCCAGTAACCTTCAGACAAGTCAAGCTTTGTAAAGAAACGAGAGTTGGAAAGTCTAGTAAGTAACTCATCCAACAGAGGCATAGGTTCAGCATCGAACTTCGTTACTTGATTTAGTTTACGGTAATCGACGCAAATGCGTATGTTATTGTCTTTCTTTCGGACAATAACCATAGACGACGAGTATGCCGAATTGGATGGTTCAATTATTCCTAACTTTATCATTTCATCCAACTCTTTCTCGACCTGAGTATGGAAGTGGATAGGAATAGGATAAGGTCTGACCCTAATAGGAGTATGGTCAGTCAATACAATGTCATGTTCAATGACTGTAGTGTGTCCAGGAATGTCCGTGAGAACATCCTGAAACGTTTGTAACATGGAAGAGATTTGTGACTGTTCCTCAGTTGACAATTTAGGTGAAATTGCAACATTTTTCCATGATTCCGTAGAATGAAGTGGAATCATTGGAAGAGGAAGATTAACGCAAGAGAAAGTAGATTCCTCATCCTGTATGACAGACAGAGATGAGTAATGACCACGAGCGATTGAAGCGTCGTCCGTGGCTTGAAAGATAGGTTGTAAGTACTCTGGACGTTCATAAAATTCCGTAAGCATATTTATGTGAAAAGTTTTATGCTTTCCGTCAATATCGACAACATAGTCGACATAAGAAATTTTAGATACAATCACAAAAGGACCTTTCCAACCAATAAGAAGTCTATTTTCCCTGGAAGGAAGTAATACGAATGCTTGTCTCCAGGACAAAGTTGACGTGGGCATCTATTTTTATTTGCGAACTGCCTTGCCTTTTCTTTAGCAAATTCAGATGCGGAAGTTGCTAATTTGCAAGCTTCAATGATTTTCTGCCTGAGAGCAATGACATATTCATAAGAAGATTGAGTGTCATCACTGATATCATCGGCAGCTATCAAATCGTGAAGCAAGGACATTGGGCCGCGCGGACGCGCGCCAAAGACGAGCTCGAAAGGAGAAAACCCGGTATGATCATTAGGAACCTCTCTACAAGCAAAGAGAGCAGCGGGTAAGACTCTGTCCCAATCCTGAGGATGATCCTCAGTTATTTTCCCAAGTAATTTTTTGAGAGTTCTATTGAGACGTTCGACTAGTCCATTAGACATATGATGATAAATACTACCCAGTGACCTCTTAATATTAAGAGTAGACATCACTTGCGACATTGTCTCAGATATCAGTTGGGTGCCATGGTCTGACAAGATTTCCCTAGGGAATCCCAACCGCGAAAATATCAGCCAAAGAGCGTCTGCAATATCGGCAGTCGAAATGCTCTTCAGAGGTATGGCCTCTGGCCATCGAGTACACATGTCAACACATGTAAGAATAAATTGATGTCCTCTGGCTGATTTTATTTTAAAAGGACCAATGATATCTATCGCCATTTTCTGAAATGGACGGATAGGAATGTCCGCAGCCTGGATAGGTGCTGCATGGCGAGGACCTTTCGATTTTACTTCTTGACATACTTTACACGAGCGACAATAAAGACGTATGTCCCTGTTTACGAATGGCCAAAAGAAAGCGCAAGAACTCTCGACTTCTTACGTGAAAATCGCATATGACCAGCGCATTGGGATTCGTGAGCATGTTGCAGTATTCTAACTATCATGTCTTTCGGAACAAGAATTTGTGAATGTATAGACATGTCTGAGTGTTGTACCATACGCACTAGTACGCCATTCTTCATAGTGATCCAAGATTTGTGATCTGTGTTCTGATTTGGGTCACCATTTTTAACCAGAACGAAGAATTTTTTTTACGAAGTGTCTTCTTGTTGACTTTTGATAAAAGAGTCACGTGAAATCACATCATGATCATCTTGATCACGTACCTCATCACCTTCGGTCGATGAAGTCTGAGGCATATTCTGTGCCTGTGCTCTCGTGATAACTGCATTAGCAGCTTCCAAGTTATGTTCTTCCCATGCAATAATCTGCTGCGGGGTACACTCTTTAACCCCGTGTATACGTCCGACGATAAGATCCGCAATAGGATTCGGAAGCAGACACGCTTGGACCTCTCCCGTAAAGAAGGAAGTAGCTATACGGATGATAGCAGTAGAATATTTTTCTACTGTGCCACCAAATGTTACACATTTGATCACTCTTCCAGTGGCACAGGAAGGATCTACAAGAGATTGTCTGACCCCAATAATGGTACATCCAGAATCAAAGAGGACTGAGACTGGATCATTATTCACTAGACCCCTATGTAGAATAAGAGATCCTCACCCGTCATGCGCCGCTGCGGCAGGAAGAGCGGGCAGAGGATGACCGCAACTCAAGGTGGATATAGTAGTAGGTTCAAATAAAGTGATGCACTGTGGGCAATGAGATGCTCTCCCAAAATCAAAGGCAGAACAAGTAATAGCACTAGCGTTAGGTTTACTATTGTTTTGTTCATTACTAACTCCTTGTGACTCTTGTTCAGCACAGTTAGCATGATGACATGATCTATTATTAATGTGCTGCCATCTACCTCGATTATTATTTCCTTTGGAATTATTGTAATTACCCCTATTGCTATTATTATATTGGTTTGAACCGCAGTTTTCACAATTGTGATTGTGATTTACACCTTGATGAGAATATCTATCAGACTGATATTGCTGTCTTCCTGAAGAATTATGGCGAGGATAGTTTTTATTGTGGCTACCCCTTCGAAAGTTACCAAATTTGTTGGAACCATAATTATGAGGGCTATCAGATCGCCTCCAATTCCTAGAAGACGAGCCTCTTTGGGATGAATCACCTTGATCCTGTCCGAAGTTACGCTTATTTTTATTATCAAAGTTGCGCTGAGTACCTTTAACTTTACCTCCGAAATTATAATTGTGTGGAGTTGCAAAAGCCACGGGTAAACCTTCTTTAATCTTAGTATTGCTAATCGTTTGTTGTGGATGAGCAGTGACATATTGGCAACAATATTGTTCCATTTCTTTTATGTCCTTAGGTTTACGTTCGTGTATAAAGGCAAGAAAGGACTCATTGACAGATGACATTACTTTGTCTCTAAGTAACAAGTCCATAAGTGCTTCATAAGTATGTTCAGTCTTAGACAACTCAATCCATCTAGTGAAAGTAAGACGTATCTTTGTAATAAAGTCTGAGAACTCTACACCCGCTTCTGGTAACATAGTCTTAAAACGAAGACGGTAATCATCTTCTTTAAGCTGATATCTTTTCAAGAAGGCTGCTCTGACAACTTCATAGTTAGTCCTTTCATGTTCTTCTATTGCCATTATAAAATTTAATGGTTCACCTGTAAGTAAATTCAACAGTTGTCCAACATATTGTGCCTTATCTACTTTATGTGTTACGCAATTAAGTTCTAGTCTATCCAGATAGAACGTTATGTCATCTTTTGTAAGATTAAAAGGAGGAAGTTTGACCTTATAGTCATGACCTTTTGCGTTCGAAGAAGTTGCGTTAGAACTACCCATATTCATCACTTTTAATTTCTCTATCTCCAAAGCCAAGAGTCTTTCTTCGTGTTCCATTTTCTGTTTTTCTTTCCTCTCTTCTGCTTCTCTTATTAACTTCTTCTCCTCAACTTCTCTTTGTGACTTTTTATCCTCAAATTCTCTTTGTGACTTTTTCTCCTCAAATTCTCTGTTTAGCTGCGCTTGAATCTTTTTCTCCTCAGCTTCTCTGTCTAGCTGCGCTTGAATCTTTTTCTCTTCAGCTTTTTGTGCTTTGGCATATTGAGCAAGCGCAAACTCCTCCAATTTCTCATCAGTTTTGCCAAGGGCTATCCCTTGCGCGATAAAGTAATCTAATGTAGACATCCTGTCTACAAATGTGCTGTCAATATCTATGAAATAGCAACACAAGTTATCCCAACATCATTGGGAGATAAGTCTTTTACAAAGACCAAGTACAATTACCGTGTTTATAAAGTCACCAATAATCAGCTCAGTATATAATTTGCATCATATAATAACAGTACCTGATCAGGTATACATGAAGACTGTATATATCAACAATATCACGATAACTAAACAAAGACAAGCATCTAAACACACGAAAACATTCGCAGAGGTCAAAAGAAAATAAAGCTTAACTAAATCAAATGTTGCAAAAAATTACAATGATAACTGCGAAAATTTCACAATAATACAATGACAACACAGTGTATAAACAAAAGGGTGTATAGAAATTAACAATAGAAAAGAGAAGGCAGACAAATACAAACAAATTGAATAAAAAACTAAAGTACGGAGAAAAATAACGAAAACAACACTAACACATCTCGTCACAGCTAAGAAAAAAAAATAACAACAAAAGTCGCTTGCAATTTCCACTGTGGGAAATATGCACAATCCCTATAGAACGCTTACAGTAACCCTCGGTTGAGTGGAATATTTACTGTAAGACCCTCCAATCTATGAACACGCAGAAAAAAAATACACACTAACTAAACCAGTAAACAAAGAATAAGTAAACAATATAATGCATATAATGAATGTGTAACGAGAAAGGCTCAGTTGCACACAAAATAAAGGCTCAGTTTAACACGTAAAATAGGCCACTTATCTTTAAGCGCAATCCTCTACAACCGCAAAGATGCAGTTCAATGCAGTACACTTGTAAACACACTGGTAGACTTTCCACCGTTGAAGGTCACCGTAACTTGACAACAGATGTAGTAGTCTCCAAAGTGAAGCTATCAAACCATACTCGACTTCAGTTGAGAATGTTTGAAGAATGTCTTAAGTAAACAACAGGTTGAACTGTTCTATGTTTACCATCCGAGCTTGCACGTAAAATTGTGACGTGAACTTTGACAAATATGTCCTTCGACGACTGTCACAGTGTTAAACAACTTCGTCAGCAACTGTGGTCTACGTAGCACTCCTGTAGCAGCTGTGGTCCATGTAGCAATTCTGCAGCAGCTGTGGTCCATGTAGCGATTCTGTATCATACATAAATGTTTACGTCGGTCAGCAGACGTTGACCTATTTCCTACTGTCCTGTGTAGCTGACAACTAACTGTCAATCTTGTCTTCCGGATGTATAAAACCAGATGTAGGCAGGAAAATACGTGTCGTTGACAAAAAAACCCACGAATCTGGTCCACCAGATGTAAAAGTCTATTTTACTGTCTGTTTGAGGCTGGAGATGTAGAGATGTAACGTTCTATTCGCTCCAGATGTATAACTGCCCGTTAGTGTTCGTGTGTTATAAAGATGGCAGAGTGGGCGTGTCACAATGATGCGGTGTAATCTAGGTTACCGGCATGAGGTGCCGCCAAGGTATAGTAGAGACACTCATAGTATCAGCATACATGTAAATACAGACGTGTAGTGCTTGTATAAGACTGTGGTTGATCGTGCAGGTGAGTGTATAGTAGTGCTGACAACACGAAGGCCGTATAGGCTCTTGGACGACTTCACATAGACTCACACAACCACAAGTAGAAGTCAGTGAAGTAGGGAATGCTGCTGACGTTTACAATATTTATTCGTGACGTACGATAATATGATGATGGACGAAACAGTCAATATTACCAGATCATGGACAGTATATGTGTAGTTATGAAAGTTAACATCAGGCATCACAGATCCCGAACAGCTTAGACATGTAACAATGTCTTGACCAATAATTACTGTTCATGCAATAGCTCTAATCCCTGACTGAGCCCCGTCAGGTATGCCCTAGCAAATATATTGCCTAGTACGGGCGATATCAGTTATTTAACAAAGTCAATGCTATTGTCCTACAACTAGCCAAAGACTTCATTCTGGCCTCACATGCCAGGTACTTCATTCTGGTGAAGAAGATTGGCCGTAAACACGTACCAATATAATGACGACGAAATCAGGCCGCAGGTCGCGGGCCTCGATAATCAGGTGACTCTCAGTTTACATAACCTTCTGAGAATAAATATATTTCTGCCAAACAATATTCCGCCTGCATTGCGGATCCATTAAGTTGATTCTTAGGCTTATATGTATAACAGGTCAACTTAGACCTAGTCTTTCAAATATGTAGCCATACTGGGGTACAGTATATTAACTCCTCGTGAGCTTCGCTCACTATGTCGCCATCAGCTATAAATGTACCTTTAAGATCTAATCGAGACGAAAAAGATCGAATAATGTTTCAGTTACCTTCTCAAAGAATCCTTACACTCTAAGGTAACACAACACAGCCAATAATGACATAAAGAATCACCCAGGGAAGGAAGAATGACAAAACAGTCATTCCCAGAATTTCCAAATCCCTATCGAAACTTGGTAGAGAGAAATCTACGGATCGGTACATCCGTTCTAAGCCTCAGGTACACTCTACTTGAATCATCAGTCTCTCTCGGTCTTTGCGCGAAGACCTGCGCATGCCCAAAGAGCATAGACCAGATCGAGGCTAAACCAGACCAGGCGTTTCCGCCCAAACGGGTGGTAAAGATACTCCGTATATGGTCCTATAAATAGACTTAAGATATGTCAACTATAAGACATTGCCTGAGACAGGACAACATAAGACAGGGACAGATAATCACCAGTCAAACCTGTCACAGAAAGATAATAAACAGTTATCTCTCTTTGATCACATTAAACCAAACATAAATTAGGTTGGTGTTTTTCTCACCGTCAAAAAAAATGACAGCAACACCTGTGAGGCCTGCTGCTTACCCCATGTAAACACACAGTATACAAAATAACTAAATTCATCAGCGGAAAACGAGGTGCAAACAATATTACATTAGTAAGAGATAAGCAAGGAAATCTCATTACGACAGCAGAGGGACAGGAAACAAGATGGGCAGAGCACTTCAGAGAAACTCTAAACAAGGAACCACCAGAGACACAGTTGAATGTTCCTGTGGCTAAAAACGATCTAGATGTAAATACAGACATTCCACGAAAAGAAGAAATCATCAGAGCAATCAAAGGGTTAAAGAATGGAAAAGCTCCTAGCCATGATAACTTAAATGCAGAGCTATTTAAGACAGACCCTGAGCTAGCAGCAGAACTATTAGAACCACTATTTGCACAAGTCTGGAAAACGGGGACAACACCATCAGAGTGGAACATAGGAATAATTGTCAAATTGCCCAAGAAGGGAGATCTTGCAGACTGCAATAATTGGAGAGGAATTACTCTTCCCTCAGTTCCTAGCAAAATACTAGGCAGGATAATTATACAGAGAATTTCGAAAGCAGTAGACCACAAACTGAGGAAAGAACAAGCAGGATTTAGAAAGAAGAAAGATTTGTAGATCATATATTCACTCTCAGGAACATTATAGAACAGTGCTCAGAATGGCAAAGACAGCTGTACATTAACTTCGTTGATTTTGAAAAGGCTTTTCACAGCATACATAGGGATATTTTATGGAAAATACTGAGGGCTTATGGAATTCCAAGCTGTATAGCGTCAATCATAAAAAGCCTCTATGCCACCTTTACGTGTAGTGTTGGGCAGAGCAACCTAACCTTTGAGGTGAAGACAGGAGTACGACAGGGATGCCCCTTATCAACCACTCTATGTTTAACAGTCATAGACTGGGTGATGCGACAGACAACAGAGGGCATTCCAAGAGGAATAAGATGGACTACATTTTCTACATTAGAAGATCTGGAATATGCAGATGACATTGCACTACTAGCACATTCACATCAACACATACAGGAAAAAACGGATGGACTTAATAAGTTTAGCCAGCAGGTGGGCTTGAACATCAATTTAAGGAAGTCAGAGGTCATGACGCTCAATGTGAGCAACCCTGAGCCCATATCAGTAAGGAATCAGCAACTGGTACAGACAGACACCTTCACATACCTAGGATGCATAGTAACACCAGACGGCGGGGCAGGCAAAAACATCAACATCGGAATGAATAAGGCAAGAACAGCCTTCTTTTAGCCTAAACAACATCTGGAAGTCCTCTCAATACAGAACAAGCACAAAATTAAGATTATATCAGAGCTGTGTGCTTTTTGTGCTTCTCTATGGTGCGGAATGTTGGAGAGTTACAGAGAAGGAAATGTCGAAATTGTCCTCTTTTCACACAAAATGCCTAAAACAAATTCACCGAATCTTTTGGTCGAATACCGTCACCAACCAAGATCTGCTTACTCGGAGCAAGCAAGAGGACATGCACACCATCATAGCTGGCAGACGCTGGAGCTGGGTTGGCCATGTCCTCAGAAGAGATCCCGATGCCATCACAAGAACAGCTATGCTTTGGACCCCTGAAGGAAAACGAAAGAGAGGCCGACCGAAAACAACTTGGCGGAGGACTGTGGAGGCTGAGATGCAAAGAATGAACCAGAGTTGGGGCACTGTACGAAGGATGGCCACCGACCGAGCAAAGTGGAATCAATTTGTTGTTGCCCTACACGACACCACTAGGCGTCATAGCTACTGACTGCTTTGACGGTCGGCGGCTAAGGATCAAAGAAGAAGATGGATCCTCAAAGTATAAGTGGAAAGTATAAAATAAATGCGTGCTGTTTCTGTGCGCTAGAAGTTCTGTCAGCTTATTCACAAGTTGCCACTTGGCCGCATTTGAACATTTTTCTGAAATTATTAACAATACCCCTAAAAGCACGCAACAAATTCATTGATTGCCAAAAGAACCCGCAACATTAATTGGAATGCCAAGCCGGTGGATTTTTGCCTTGCTTTGAACCAGCTATAGGGAGGACCAGCCGTTGATTTTTGGCGGTCTTCTAACGGTAGTTGGATAAGCCGTTGATTTTACTGCAATTGATTTTGCTGCATCACTCAAGAAACTGATCCTTAACAGCCAGTGAATCATTATGTGAATTTCGGGGGACACTTTTATTAGCTACCACATACAGAACGCTAGCTTTTCTTACAAGCACCACGGGGGCTCGTTCCATGTTTTCATCTCACCACCACGATTTTGCACGACATCAACTGAATTTGTAGCCGCTGCTCACGAGACTTACGAATCAGAGCTGTACATACTGTCTTTACACAGTGCTGTTGTAATAGCTGCCCTTTCATCAGGGTGACCCTGTTAAGGTCTGTTTGTTGTAAGCTAAGGATGTAAACTTTTTATACTATGGTCTAGGGGAATTTACTGGCTGTATTCTTTTTGGTACAGTCAGATTTAGTTGTTACCTCTCTTGTCTTGCCATTCGTCTATTTAAGATTTTCTAGAACAGTTTACGAACAGCTCGTGTGAGCTAAACTCACGTCACGTGATTATTTGCGCATGCGTGATGAGTTGGCCTGGGCGTTCTGAGCTGAGAAGGTGTTCAGCGATCCTTCTCGGACGGTGTAAACGGGGAACAGAGTCCTCTGGGTGATAAAAATGTTTGAGATTTTTTCCCTGTTATAATTCAGACATATTTCTAAGAGCCAAGGATGGCGAATGTTTTTGTGTTTATTCTTGGATGGCAGTGAAGGTAAAAATACCCTTTAAACTATTTTTTGTAGCCAAGAACTTTGTATTATCATGCTACCAGCCCAAGATGGTTGGCTGATATATTGAGGTGACTTTCTCCTGGTGCGGCGGAGAGTTTATGAGAATATTGATATTGATATATTGCTAAAGATTTACTTGACATGTTTTGTCAGTGGAAACCCAGAGAACAGTAGATGTTTTGAAGCCCGCCTTTTATGCGGCTATATTGCCCAAGATTTACTTGACATGTTTTGTCAGTGGAAGTTCAGAGAACAGTAGATGTTTTGAAGCCCGCCATTTATGCGGCTATATTGTCCAAGATTTACTTGACATGTTTTGTCAGTGGAAACCCAGAGAACAGTAGATGTTTTGAAGCCCGCCATTTATGCGGCTATATTGCCCAAGATTTACTTGACATGTTTTGTCAAAGGAAGTTCAGAGAACAGTGGATGTTTTGAAGCCCGCCACTTATGCGGCTTATTTAGCCAGAGTCTTACATGGCTTATTTCGTCAGAGAAGGTAGAGAAGAATTACTGACGTACTGCTAGCACTGCGATACCTGCAGTCCGTCCAGAGTCTCTGTTGTATTAGATGCAGTGAACTTATGTTATCTACATGATGTTGAAGTGCTTGTACCTTGTCCTAATGACAGTATGTTTGTTTGATGTCAACGTGATGTTATCGTAATAAATCGTTGGAACCGTGCAAGTCGTTTTCAACCTTCCTGACTTCTGCATGTGGTACGAGAGGGTATGCACTATGGATGATTGAATCTACGAACCTACCTATACGCATTCGCATATTCTGATGTAAATCTATAAACACTTGTCGGCCATACATAAACCGGACCCATACTGACATTGACTTGTCACTACACACCACCACATAACAACTACTACTTGCAACAGTTACCAACAACCATAACAACAGTTTGCAACAGTGGTTTCAACCTTCCTGAATTCTGCATATGTGCTGGTGTGTGTGTGAACATTGTTGACCCATCTTAGAACTACATGCATTCGCGCTTACTCATGCCTATACACTCACACACCTGTCGGCCACCTGTGTAAGCCCGACACAGCGCTGATTGTATCCATCAACGAACTGACCTCATCTACACACACACACTTTACAGTAGTGGCCAGTCCTCCTTTACCAGCGAAGGCTCATTGCACACTTTACAGTTTATTTCTTTACACCTTTTCGTTTATACACTCTGTGGGCGATTGTTTTGTTAGTTATTAGCATCTGTCATTACAAGTTTTGTAACGTTTTCCTTTAGTTCTGCTTTATTGTTTTGTTGATTTCTGTGAACCTTTTCATTTGTTATTTATGTCGGGTCTTTGTCTGTCTTGTCTGTGTTATCCATTTTGTTATACACTGTCAAGATTATATGCACAATAAGTATATAAGTGATTAATTATATTATTGATAAGTAATAACTATACAAGTTCTTGAGCAAAGACTTGTCACCCACTAAGTTGGGATAAAGTGAGTTTCTCATATAAGATATTTACACATGTTATTGACCTCATATAATTAGTCATATAAGATATTTACACAGGTTATTGACCTCAAATAATTAGACATAATGTCTACTTTGGATTATTTCATTGAACAAGGGAGATCCCTTGGGATGACTCCCGAGGAGGTAAAAGATTTTGCACGTGTGGAATATGACATGGCTCAGAGGTCAGAGGTGTCTCCTATAATTTATTTCATTGAACTAGGGAAAAACCGTGATTTGTCTACTGAGGAACTAAGAGAATTCGTAAAAGATAAAATGGAGATGTATGAAATGGAAAGGAGAGAAAGTCAACAGAAAAGAGAGGCTGAAGATAGCAAAACTCAAATGCAAAAGGAGGCTGATAGACAGAATATAGAAGAGATATTGGCTAAAGCGAGGAGAGAGGGAGAATTAGCTCAGATGAAGAGAACAAAAACATTAGCTCTTCCTCATGAGAATAATTTAAGACAATCTCAACTGGAAAAGGAGAAAAAGGAGTTGGAAGATGAGATGAGCTTAATTAAAAACAAATATCTATGGAAGGAACAGACTCTTATTAGAGAGCTAGAACAAGTAAAAATGGACTGTGAGAAATTAAAAGTTGAGGCTCAGGAACGGGAAAAGTCCTATAATAAAACACTTGTTGGTCTCTTGGGTGATAATAGTAATCTCGGTCGCCAACTTAAAGAGAAGAATACAGTATTCTCCGAGAAGGTAGAAGAACTTATGACTAGTCAGCATAGTGCTATGGAAGCACTCAAACTTGAGCTTGTTCAGGAGAAGGCTAAGGTTTTAGAAACTACATCTCAGAAGGAAAAATTGAGAATGGATCTAAGAGATAGAATTGCTAAAGAAAAGACTCTTACTTCTGAGTTACACGACTTAAAGATAGATTATAATAGGCTTCAGGTTAAAACCAACGAGAAAATTCAGAAAGCTGTTGCTAGAGAGAAAGCTGTTGCAGAAGTAGAAATTTCAAAACTTCGTAACAGAATTGATAGATTGTTAGATATTGTTTTAAACAACAAGATGTTGTCTACTACCAAGGCCGATATATTTAGACATAAAGCTGATGGTCAATATGTTACAAATGCAAAGAGTCAGCCACATGCACTCAGTGCTTACAGTAACACTAAACATGGTGTAAACAAATCTTTCCGTGGCAAATATAATTTCCCACGTAATAACGATACTGCCTCTAATAGGAGTGATTCTTGGCGTCAGGCCAACAAAAGTAATTTAAGTGTCAGTCTTTTGGATCACGGTGAGGACTTTGATAAATGTCATGACAAGACTCCTCAGACAAACCGTGCATCGACTTTACAAATTTCTGATAAATTGGTGACAGAGAAAAAAACTATTAGTACTTGTTCCCAAAATGAGACCCATTATGTGCGGATCAATAAAGATTCTACCATTCCGGTTATTCATCATACACAGAACAAGCAGTATGATCTATCGTTTAAGCACATTGCCACAGGCAAAAATAGAATCAATTTTGCTAGGAAAGATAATCGTAATTTTGGACAGAACCAAGGGGGTCCATCACGTTATGATTCTTCTTCAAGGAATTGGAGGCAATTCAACGGTCCTCAACATTTTAGTTCCAACAATTATGGAAATTTTCGATGGGGTAACTTCAATAGAAACTACCAACCCTATAATAATTTTTCTTATAGATCACAACAAAATCCATCTAATAGGTATTTTGATCAAAAGGGAAATAACTATCGCAACTATACTAACTGGGGTTCAAATCAGAACAATGGTTCCAATAGAGATAATACTTGTGATAGACCGCGATATGACGGTAGATCAAATAATAGATCGCATTACCATGCTAACTTTGCTCAACAGGAGCCCCAAGTTACTAGTAATCAAGGTAACAATAATAAGAGTGTCTCTAATGCTACTGCTTGCTCTGATTTTGATGCCGAGAGAGCATCTCAGTGCCCTAAGTGCACAACTTTGTTTCAGCCTACAGCGTTGACTACCTTGAGTTGCGGCCATCTTCTACCTAATCCTCCTACATTGTCTACACGGAGGAAGGTTTGATTATCACCATATAAGGGTAGGAAGTTTGCACGGCCACATTTGATAGCTAGGAATGTGAGATTAACTATTGTATATTATAAAATCCTACGGTTACCAAATAGAATTGTGTCATATGTATTTTCTCACAGCGAATCAGTGCTGTTATATGGAGAGTCTCAACAGTTTACCAGTTATATCAAGATTTGACGTCTCCGCTTACCATTTCGCATTGGACGCTACTTTAGATGTCTGTGGTGCCCTCTTGAGTACAGAATGTTCTGGGACTTCGGAAATCATCTCCAGATAGTTAACATTATTGTACTTTAGAATACAACATAATGTTGAAAGATATTATATTATGATATGATATAGCCTTTTGATGATAAGTTGTTGGTGTCACTATACTGCTGTAGATTACTATGTTAGAAGTATAATATGTTAATGACACCTCTAATTTTGTAATTAATCATTGCGAGACATGTAGATATTGTATTTTTGTTGGGATATATGAAGTCATATGTATGTGAGTTTTCTAGCATTGTAATGTTGCCTGCACTTTATTGTGCGATTGTGGCAGCTCCCTTTTTTATATAATGTTAGTACTTTGAGAAAATGTTTTCTCTAAGGTTGTGAGATATTTTTTTTTCTCTCACCCGATGCTCCATTGTGTGTCTGTATAGCCTGACATTATGGCGTTATATATGTTGATGCCCTTCATCAGCGCATCATGTATGCGTTATGAGCCTGTTGTAGCATGCTCATTATTATTTTTCTTTGGGGTGTATGTAAATTTGGATTGTCATGTACGGTGTTATATTATTATGGTATTCATTTATATTATGCATTTGATTACCATGTCTTCATTTTGTCTTCTTCATTCTTAGGCATTGCTTCCTTTCATCTTTTCTCTTTCCTTTCGTACCCCATCTTGTCTCTGTTCACTCGTCACTGATCTACTTTTCTTATGTTATCTTGTCGCCCTATCTGCATTCCTCTTGTATTTATGATTTTTTATAGACAATACTGAAGTGTAGATATTTGTATGCTACCGCCCTCATTTGTTTTTATTCGTTGTAATTTCCCCCGCCCCCCTTCCCCCCCAAAAAATTATGTTATCATTTTTTTCCCCAGGGGGTGCGGTAGACTGTTAAGGTCTGTTTGTTGTAAGCTAAGGATGTAAACTTTTTATACTATGGTCTAAGGGAATTTACTGGCTATATTCTTTTTGGTACAGTCAGATTTAGTTGTTACCTCCCTTGTCTTGCCATTCGTCTATTTGAGATTTTCTAGAACAGTTTACGAACAGCTCGTGTGAGCTAAACTCACGTCACGCGATTATTTGCGCATGCGTGATGAGTTGGCCTGGGCGTTCTGAGCTGAGAAGGTGTTCAGCGATCCTTCTCGGACGGTGTAAACGGGGAACAGAGTCCTCTGGGTGATAAAAATGTTTGAGATTTTTTCCCTGTTATAATTCTGACATATTTCTGAGAGCCAAGGATGGCGAATGTTTTTGTGTTTATTCTTGAATGGCAGTGAAGGTAAAAATACCCTTTAAACTATTTTTTGTAGCCAAGAACTTTGAATTATCATGCTACCAGCCCAAGATGGTTGGCTGATATATTGAGGTGACTTTCTCCTGGTGCGGCGGAGAGTTTATGAGAATATTGATATTGATATATTGCTAAAGATTTACTTGACATGTTTTGTCAGTGAAACCCAGAGAACAGTAGATGTTTTGAAGCCCGCCATTTATGCGGCTATATTGCCCAAGATTTACTTGACATGTTTTGTCAGTGGAAGTTCAGAGAACAGTAGATGTTTTGAAGCCCGCCATTTATGCGGCTATATTGTCCAAGATTTACTTGACATGTTTTGTCAGTGAAACCCAGAGAACAGTAGATGTTTTGAAGCCCGCCATTTATGCGGCTATATTGCCCAAGATTTACTTGACATGTTTTGTCAAAGGAAGTTCAGAGAACAATGGATGTTTTGAAGCCCGCCACTTATGCGGCTTATTTAGCCAGAGTCTTACATGGCTTATTTCGTCAGAGAAGGTAGAGAAGAATTACTGACGTACTGCTAGCACTGCGATACCTGCAGTCCGTCCAGAGTCTCTGTTGTATTAGATGCAGTGAACTTATGTTATCTACATGATGTTGAAGTGCTTGTACCTTGTCCTAATGATAGTATGTTTGTTTGATGTCAACGTGATGTTATCGTAATAAATCGTTGGAACCGTGCAAGTCGTTTCAACCTTCCTGAATTCTGCATATGTGCTGGTGTGTGTGAACATTGTTGACCCATTTTAGAACTACACGCATTCGCGCTTACTCATGCCTATACACTCACACACCTGTCGGCCACCTGTGTAAGCTCGACACAGCGCTGATTGTATCCATCAACGAACTGACCTCATCTACACACACCCACTTTACAGTAGTGGCCAGTCCTCATTTACCAGCGAAGGCTCATTGCATACTTTACAGACCCCAAAGGTCAAGTGTTCAGATAACTTATTGTACAGAAGTCCAACACTCCAAATATTGAAGTGCTTCGTGTGTGTGGCCCAGTTTACGAAAGCCTTCATTACTGCTGCTGGCAACATCTTCTGTCAGCCTTGATACGTGGATGTACGTGGATTTTGTTACAGACAGAATGTCGAGTGATCTTACAGCCTGGAACTAGCGTGACATCTCCTTCTATCTCCGGTTCATCCGGAGGATTTTTGCAGATAAGTGGTGTTTTGCTTTGTAGCCAGTGTTGTCCTTGATTTTATGTGGTAGTGCCCCTTCCATATCTGTATGTTTTCCGTATATGTATGTTTTTGTGTATTTTGCGGGAGGTTGTTTGGGTGTTTGGGAAAGCATACATCAGCGGATGGGCCTATTCCAGACTGTTCTGTAGCGACAGTTTATAATCTTTTCGTACAGAGGTCCAGCGACAAGTGCTGAGTGATTTTACGCTCTGTTCGAAATTATTATATTGAATTACTTGGTTAGTTGTGATTTATTTCTTCGTCATAATTGGTCGTACTTCGTGCGCCTCATCTGACTATCTTTTTTCACGTTACACATTGTGTATGTTCTGCGTTTTAGTCTTGTCATTATTTTAGTGGTCGCGATTGCTCTGTTTTATGACACAACATTTTAAAAATCTCTTTATTTGATCGTTGTCTCATTTCTTTGCGCCCCTATTGTCTATTACTGTCTTGGTTCGTGCTGTCACTATTCCATTTTTGACTGTTTTTCCATTGTTGATCCATATGACTATTTGCCAGTTGTTATAATTTTACGACTGAGAACTTATATGTTCTAGAAACGAACGCATTTATTATTATATAGCTATTAATATATAATTTGTTGGCATTTATGGTTCAAGGAACCTAGAGTATATTAATTGCTGAACATTAATTAACTTTAATTAAATTAATCTATCTCGATATTACGACTGAGTGAGTCTCACACTTGTTGGGCATCATGTCTACTTTGGATTATTTAAATGAGCGAGTAAAGAGTCTTGGCATGGAGGCCGAGACTCTTAAAAATGTTGCTCTTTCACAACTACTGGAGGAACGAGAGGAAAAGAAAAGATTATTGCGAGAGCAGAGAGAGCACACAATATGGAACTTGATGGAGAGGTCGAACTTCAAAAGGAAAGATTGGCACATATAGCCGAACTTGAAAGGGAAGAGAAAATCAGACTAGCGGAATTGGCACACGAAAGGGAAAGATTGGCGCATGACGAGAGAATGGCAGCTTTTGAGCTGGAGAAATTACGGTTAACATAACAGAACACACATTCCAATCCAGATAATGGGGGAATCGTACAGGAAGGACCGCACAACTAATTTTAAATTCTGTCTTCTAAATTTCTCACAGCGAGTATATGACATTTCATGTTTTTGCACAGTTTCGAAGCTTTATTCGGGAAATTTAATATTCATACTACATCATTGGCGGTTCACTTGGATGGATATCTCGCAAGTGATTCCCTAACAGCTGTCTATACTTTGGATGAGGCTAGCAGAAAGGATCATGACACTGCCAGGGCACTGTTGTTGCGCAAAAATCATCTGTTTGAAGAGTTATATCGACAACGCCTAAAACAGTTGACACAAGAAAGCAATAAGGATGTTGGAGAATTCATATCCTCTATTAAAATGTGCTTTAACCTTTGGATTGACTTAGCTAAAATCAAACATACTTTTGAAGCTTTGATGGATTTGATTTTACGGGACAAGGTGTTGTCTTCTTGCAGTTTGAATTTACTTGCGTATTTTCACGAACGCAAACCTGATTCACTTGCGAATATGGAGACTTCAGGACGACAATACATTACGGCTCACCCAGGAAAAATTGTGAGTAATATAAATTTTCAGTACCTGTGTTTTCTGCTCCTCCAACACATACAGATAATCAAAATAGGTATCACACACGCAGTGTTGACATAAATTTTCACCGTAACACTAGGTCATCTTTTAGGGGACTGTATAATTTTGGGCGTCGACGTTCTCCACATCGGGAGCAATTTCGTCACAATGATTGTGGTTCCCCACGACAGGATTATTTCCGTCCCAATGGTTTTTGGCGACGTTCCGAGAGCCATTATCAAAATAGAGGTAACACATCTCATTTTACTGGATACAGCCAATATTCACCTCAGTCACATCATTGTCATGGATGTAACTGCTCCCATATTTCAATGAGCAACAATCATGACGGGACACTCAGACGGAATCTCATGGTAATGATCGTTATAGCCGTTCACACATTATGGACCGTTCACACGGGAACGCATGTCACACTGATAACTCCAGTGCTGCAAATCATGGTGACACTGCTACGAACAATGCTAATGTGTGTAGTGTTGATTTGCAAAACAAATTGCAATGCTCGGAATGTAACGCTCTATTTCAGCGTGGAGTTACAAAAAGACTGAGTTGTGGTCATGCTTGACCCGCTCTACTGTCTGTTTCTTTGACTGATAAGTGGTGCGGGTAAATTCTAGAATGTTTATTCTTTTAGGAACCGTCCTCCCGACGTCCTGTGGTAAGAGTGCACTAGACTTCAGGCTTGACACTCTTTAATACAATGGCCTGCTGAGTACCTTCCAGGGTTGTCCGTGCATATTCCGTTTCAGGAATTATACTATTTATATATTGGTTTGGCCAGTCACACACAATCTCCCTGGCCCACACCACAGGCACTCATGAACAAGGCCTAACTTCTTGTCACGCTTCACAAATATTTAATATACATATTACTCCATTTGAGTATGATACGACATCTTAGCTTTTACTAGCACATGTCTCTACTGTCCTTGATTTCGCTCCTCTCAGTTTTAATCGAACAGTCAACTTACGTGCACAAGAATTCCATATACACTGCTAAGACTAATCTGACATTATACTATTAGTGAAAGCATAAAGCAGTGATGGTAATCGATCTTGCAGGTGACATATAAAAATGCCCAAAGGCAATTAACACATTTTACAAGCAGGTCCTACTGGACACATTCCTTGCTCACTGGTCAAACGACACAAGCAGAATGCCGGTTCGAGACGCTAGCTTGTCCCAGATCAGAAATGCCGTCTGCTGTTAATTCAGAGCAGCAGACACGACGTCACTTCCTGCAACCACGGGATACCGTGTGTAAACAATATATATCAGGAAGTGATCGACATGATATGATATTTACTCATATCAATAAGCTACATGTGCACCCTGGGTATGTAAATGATAACCCAGTCTATGTTATCCGAGACACTGGTTGCACGACGACCGGCGTTCGTCGATCCTTGGTTGATGACACATCAGCTGACCTTCATTTATCTTCGTTTATCCACTATTTTGGTCTACACTGTTCAATCTAATTGTCGCTTATAATTATGGTTTTAAGTGTAATTTTATCTTCAGTTTTTTAATATATTCAAATACTTATTTTTTTTGCTGTTGGTGGTGACAACTTACATAAGAATTGGTTTTCTTACTTCTTGACATTTCTGTGGTGGTACTGTACACCATGAGAACCCAAATCAGTGTTTCAACTGGTTTATGAAATGTGCACAACGGCTTCTTCAAATATGAGATCGAAGTATAACTCGCCTCTTATATTGTTTTCTAGAAAAGTGCTTAATTTCTTGACGAGCAGCTTTATCACCTTTATCGATATGGGTAACATCCCAATTGAGCAATGCACGTTCCTTTCTGTGGCGAGATGGAAGTTAGATAAAAAATAATAGCTGTAGTTCCCAGAAATGGAGAAGAGAACTCGTGAACAAGATGTAGTGATGGCACAGAACAAGTCAGGAAGTTAACTGCACAGTCTAGATGGTAGCTGTAGATGAGATCTGTGAAGTAAGTCACATTCTCGCTAGACCTATCCCATGCTCCAAGGGTGCCTCTGTTTTATGTGGAATGTAGCTCGTTAGTTATCTCTAACAATTTAAAATATTAATTAATTCTCTTAATTTCCAGAGGCAATAGCAAAATTTCGAACAGATACTGAATTTTAACAAAATCAATCAGCCTGCGATTTATTTAAAAAAAAAAAATATATATATATATATCTGTCCATTTATTAATTTAATATGGGTCCCAAAGATGCAGCAATAGTGAATGCAGTCAGCGACTCATAGCTTGACTGCTTGCATCAGGACCAGCGAACCAGAGCTGGTCAAGACCATACTCCACCTCCACGTGATGGTCCTGGAAACAGTCTGCAGCAGTGCAGTCTGGCTGAGCGAGTACGGATCGAAATGGGAAGGCAAACCCGGTCCCTAAAAAATGCCGTGCAGAAGTCGGATGTGTCGACCAAAAAGTGCAGATATCACAGCTTAGGCGCAAACAGACACAACGCAACCACTGTCCTTTTCAGGGCGAACGAGGAAGGAAGAAGAAGAATTAATTTAATATAGAAGGTCGTTAAGGATTGCAGATATGTATTTACAAAATCACAGGCTGAAAATTATAGTTTGTTAATGTCTTTGTCATCATTATGGTCATTGGTGACTTCTGGATCTTGTTTCTTCAAGGTAACTTCTACTTATCTCGTTCCGGTCATTAACCAGGTGTTGATTTCCAAGATCTTTATTTCACCGAACAGCTTGCCTAGTGCTACTATTCAGCAAATCGCAGAAGTGGTCCTTAATCACATACACTGCACTCTGTTATGCTTCAGCTCGGAAGCTTTTGTAGTGACTCTCTCGGATACGAAACCTGGAACATATTCACTGATTATAGTATCTGTTTCCTACACCAAAGACGATCATCTAATGATGACGGATTGCTACAGGTCAGAACCCACATTCAGACAATATAGTCCACGAGGCCGTGGTCATGTCAATCAAAGAAGTACGTCATGCAATCAATAAAATACATAGGCAGTCTACAAACATAATTTACAATTTTTTCTGAATTCTGTCTTGATTACTCCCCTTGGTCACAAGTTATACCTAAAGTGGTTTCCCTTTAAAGATATTACATCAACGAAATTTTAAATTAAAAGAAGGAAACTAAAAAAGCGAAGAAGCAGAGAAAGAATAAGACGAACTCGTTGACATCCAGCATTTAAAAGCTAAACACTGAAAAGGACTGTAAGCTCTTATAGCTAGAACTGCACAGTTCTGAGAAGGACTTCTAGCTGCGTCATACTGTTCAGGATTGTGCAGGTTATATTTAGTTGGAACAAATTTTCATTTATCAGCGCAGCGTTTTCGAGTACCAAGATAAAGATAATCAGCAGGTAATTCAAAGTCAATGCTAACATTAATATTAAATATTACAGCAATTACATAACACCAAAATACTTGTAACCCAACGATTAATACAAGTTTAACATACCCTTTAGACACAGTATTACGGATCTGAGCGTATCAGTTATGCAAGCTGCTCTCAAGCAGGACAGCTTTTCTTTTCTCAGCTATGGCCTGTGGTTATGTTGCTTCGACAAGCGTGTGTCAGTGCGCTGGACAGCTATGAGTGAAATTTTGAAAGTCCAAAATATTAATACCAAAAATAAATTTGTCTCGTTATGGCGAGACGCCCCCTGTTCAACCTAGTTGGTTATATAAAGCACATGTCCAAATATAAAAGACCTCTTTAATCACATTGAGTCCAAATATAATAAATCTGAGCCGGATTTTATACCCAACCTAAATCTAACCTTTTGCCTTCTCGGAGGTCCGCGCTTGAGTTAACTTTTCTGCTGGTAGCTTTTTTCTCTTTTTCGAAGCTGTTGTGCTAATTTTCAGACAAATTTCTGATTTCCTCGTCGATTACCAAAGATAATGATCTTCCACTGTCATAATTACATGTATTTGTAGTTGTTGTTCAATTCTGAAAAATAATTATCTCATTCACACCATTGTGATGAAGTCTGAATCCTATCTCGGCCTCATTCAAAACATTACACCGTACAGAAATTCCGAGAAGCCAAACAACCAATCAAAACGGCATCTCGGGTCACGCAATGCTAATAATTTGTAAGGCCTTTTAGTAGGAAGACGAGAAAGTGTAAATGTTGACAATATTTCGAAAGGCTCTGTGCAGTTAATAACGGTATTCAATGGTAATGAAAGACTCAATTCGATAGTAAGGATCATTCACTATTGGCAGATATGTAGATTTTCACTGGAAGTGGTGTAGAACCGGAGAAAATTTGTATTTAAGGCGTCGATGCAAGAACCATGTTGTGCTTTGCATTGTTTAGGCTGCTCCAGTGAAATGTTGGATTAATCTAGACATGAGAGAGATACTGAAATAAATAGAGCTTAGCCCTAAGAATAATATAAGCTTTGGATGAAGGAAATCCGTTCAGAGATAAAGAAACTAGAACGATTTCAAGTTTTTCATATTAGCACAGAACGCCTAAGATTTTCACATTTTCTAGTCTGCAAAAAACTATGGTCTAGATACTTTCTTGTACGTGAAACCTTGACCTATATAAGGCGGGAGGTACAAAGAGTTATACATTTGCGCACAATTCAAACTTCAGACACGAGCAAAATCGTCTACTACCAGACTCCATTGCCTTATGCAGGGTAACACAGTTCGTAGAGCCATTAAAAGCCGGTCTGCATGTATTTGAGGGTAAGACAGAAAGTAATTACATATGTAAATATAATTATATTCTGCCATCACCGGTGTCAATACCTTGTCGAGGTATGGCGGCTTGCGTACCCTGATTACCCCCAGAGCTTTGCCAGCGGGAATTTTACTCCTGGAAGGTTCTACCAAGCTGGACAGGCTTGCGCGGGCAGGGGTCAGACGAAAGCAGACACCCTGGTCCTCCAGGTTGGGGGTTTTAGCATAGGGCTGACATCCCTGTCTATGTAAAAAGAAACGAAGTTAGGGAAACGACAACAAATGAACAAACTTTGCTGCGGAATGGACTTCCGGAGTCTGAGGCTCGTATGACTGTCAGTGGTGAAAGTAGAAAGGAAGCCACTGACACGAGAACGGCCGTCCTGACCGCAAAACGTGAAACAGGAATAGGATTTTGGAATGTCAGGACAATGAATGAAACAGGTAAACTAAAACAGGTCACGGCAGAAATGAGAAACTATAGGTTACACATTCTAGGGATAAGCGAGAGCAGATGGACAGGGGCAGGAAAAGTTAAAACAGCAACAGGAGAAACAGTACTTTACTCTGGAAGAGAGGATGGATAGCACAACGAAGGCGTAGCCATTATTTTACAGAAAGGAATAGAAAGGACATTACTGGAATGGAAACCCATCAACAACAGACTGATAAGATTAAGATTGAGAGGTAGATTCACCAATACTACAATAATACAATGCTACGCACCAACGAATGACAGCGATGAAGAGGTCAAGGATGAATTCTATCAACAACTGCAGAAAGAAATGGAAGACACACCTAGATATGATCTTATTATAGTAATGGGAGACCTCAATGCGAAAGTTGGTACACACAATACATATAATGAAAGAGTAATGGGGAAATGCGGCAGTGGAACAGCACACGAAAATGGGGATAAATTAATAAGTTTCTGTAGTATTAACAACCTGGTCATTGGAGGAACACTTTTCCCACATAAAGAAGTTCACAAATTAACATGGGAAACACCAAATGGTCGGGACAGAAACCAGATAGACCACATCATGATTAACGGTAGATGGAGACATGCATTACAAGATGTGAAGGTAAGAAGAGGTGCAGATGTGGGAAGTGATCACCATTTAGTAGTAGCAAAATTGAAAGTGAAACTAAGAAGGGCTGGACCAATTGTAACTACATAGAAAAGGTTTGACATCAGCAAATTGAAGGACCCCCTTACCAGAAAAGCTTTTGCGGCTGACATAAAGAAACGAAATCAAGTTGCCAAAAGTCAGGAAAAGACATAGACTGATGATATAGACCAGAAATTCAACACCATTTCAACAATATATAAGGAAAGCAGCAAATCATGCTTGGGATTCCAGGAAAGGAAGAAGCAAGACTGGATAACACCAGAAACATTAAACACCATAACACTGAGAAAGGAAATGAAAAGAAAGAAAACAGAAGCGAAGTCCCCCAGGTTCATCATCTCAACCCATAACCCGTCATGGGTCGTAGGGGTGCCATGGTGGAAGCATCAGCAGACAGGGTCCTCCACTGCTCTCTATTCTCAGCAATGCGTACAAGTGTGGAGAAACCGTGTCCTGCCCATTCTTTGATGTTATCAGCCCAGGATTTTCTTTGCCTTCCTCTTCTCCGTTTACCTTCGACTGTTCCCTGGAGGATCGTTTTCGAAAGGGAGTCATGACGAGTTACATGCCCAAACCAGGCAAGCTTTCGACGTTTCACTATTGACAAAAGTGGTTCTTGATGGCCTGCATAGGTGTTTATCTTCTCTCTAACATAGACATTTGTTTTGTGCTCTTTATAGCAAATGCGCAAAATTCTTCTGTAACATTTATGCTCGAAAGCCTGAATCCTTCGCTCCGTATCTGCAGTGAGTGTCCAGCCCTCACACCCATACAAGAGAATAGATAATACAAGTGATTTGTATAATTTGATCTTCACAGGAAAACTGATGTTACTTTTCCAGATCACATTCAACCTTGTCATGGCAGCTGAGGCCATCTCAAGTCTTGTCTTGATTTCTTTATTTGATCTTCCATCACTACATATAGTGGACCCGAGATATTTAAAGGTGTTAACTTCTTCTAACGTTTGCCCATTTAACGTAATGTTGGTCGGAACATGTTTCTTATGGCTATTCACCAATATCTTGCTTTTTTCTATATTAATTTCCATCCCATATGTTCTTGTTACTTTCTCCAGTCTAGAGGTAAGGTCTTGAAGTTCTGATTCTGTTCCAGCTATCAGATCAATATCATCAGCAAAACGTAGATTACACAGAGGTCGGCCTCCAATCGATATGGTTGATTTATAATCGTAGAGAGCCTCCTGCATAATATGTTCTAGATAAATGTTAAAGAGCACTGGTGACAGGATACATCCCTGGCGAACTCCTACAGTTGTTTTAAAAAAATTCTCCAATGTCATTGCTTGCAAAAACAGCACTGCTTGCGTCCTTGTATAGTGCTTCAATGATATCTATGATGTTGGTATCAAAATTGAATTTTCTCATTATTTGCCATAAACCTTCATGCCAGACTCGATCGAAGGCTTTTGTGAAATCGATGAAGTTATGGTATAAATCATGTTGATGCTGGAGATGTTTTTCGATCAGTAATCTAATATTGAAGATTTGTTCTGAGGTACTTCTTTTTGGTCTAAAGCCAGCCTGTTCCTCTGACAAGATTTCTTCTGATTTCTGTTTTATTCTGTTCAAAAGTATCCTTAACATCACCTTACTTGGATGACTAATAAGGCTAATGGTTCTGTAGTTCTTGCACATTTTTAGATTTCCTTTCTTTGGAAGCGGTATTACTAATGACTGCGTCCATTCTTTTGGCCATTTTTTTGTACTCCATATCTTCTGGCAAATTGTTGTCATGATTTTTACTATATCTGGTCCTCCATATTTCAAGAGCTCTGCTGGTATATTATCCACACCCGGTGACTTCCCTCCTTTCATCGAACATATAGCCTCTTCCACTTCTTCCCGTAGTATTGCTGCATTTCCGAGTTCTCTGTTTTCGCACTTAATGTTGTTTAATATGCCTAAGTCAGTGTCAAGTTTACAGTTATATAATTCTTTACAATATTCTGTCCACCTTCTCATTACAGCTGTTTTTTCATTGAGCAGAGCCCCATTGCTATCTTCTATGACAGTTACCCTGGGCTGTTGGGGTTTTGATAGTCTTCTTAATGTGTCAAAAACTGCCTTGCTGTTACCTTTTATTAGCCCCGTATTAATGGACTTACATTGATCAGCTACCCATTTTTCTTTGGCCTGTTTCATTTTCTTTCTAATATTTTTATTCACCATACTGTATTGCCATGCTGCTTCAGGAACCTCTTTCTTAACCTTTTTCATTTCCCGTCGTGTATCACATAACTTCAGAATGTCATCTGTAACCCATGGTTTGTTTATTTTCTTTCTTTTACCAAGTATTTCTGTTGCTGATTCAATGAGCACGTCTTTCATGTTCTCTGTGATTGAGTTGATATCATCCTCCAAAAAGTTGAGAGCTGCGAATTTTCCTCCAACAGTTGCCTCAAAGATTCCCGCGATTTCTGGATCTTTCAATTTGTCTAAATTGAATCTTAACTGAGAACATCTGTTTTGATTATAGTTCTTTTTGAGTTTAAGCTTGAGCGTCATCAATACCATGTCGTGATCACTACCAATGTCGGCGCCAGGAAAAGTCCTAGTCTTGGCTTTATTAATGCTGTACTTGAATCTTTTGGATACAAGAATAAAATCAATTTGGTTATGTATCTCAGTTTTTGGGGCATGCCACGTTGTTCTTCTTGATAACTTATGAGGAAATAGTGTATTTGCAGGTTAGAACAACTATATAGCGAACAGTACAGTCAGCTGGACAAGGAAGTTAAACGCCAAACCCGAGCCAACAAAAGGAATTTCCTAGATGATCTTACAAGACAGGCAGAAGAGGCAGCACTGAGAAATGAACAAAGCACAGTATACAAAATAACAAAATTCATCAGCGGAAAACGAGGTGCAAACAATATTACGTTAGTAAGAGATAAGCAAGGAAATCTCATCACGACAGCAGAGGGACAGGAAACAAGATGGGCAGAGCACTTCAGAGAAACTCTAAACAGGGAACCATCAGAGACACAATTGAATGTTCCTGAGGCTGAAAACGATCTAGATGTAAATACAGACATTCCACGAAAAGAAGAAATCATCACAGCAATCAAAGGGTTAAAGAACTGAAAAGCTCCTGGCCATGATAACTTAAATGCAGAGCTATTCAAGACAGACCTTGAGCTAGCAGCAGAACTATTAGAACCACTATTTGCACAAGTCTTCAAAACGGGGACAACACCATCAGAGTGGAACAAAGGAATAATTGTCAAATTGCCCAAGAAGGGAGATCTTGCAGACTGCAATAATTGGAGAGGAATCACTCTTCTCTCAGTTCCCAGCAAAATACTAGGCAGGATAATTATACAGAGAATTTCAAAAGCAGTAGACCACAAACTGAGGAAAGAACAAGCAGGATTTAGTAAGAACAGAAGATGTGTAGATCATATATTCACTCTCAGGAACATTATAGAGCTGTGCTCAGAATGGCAAAGACAGCTGTACATTAACTTCGTTGATTTTGAAAAGGCTTTTGACAGCATACATAGGGACAGTTTATGGAAAATACTGAGGGCTTATGGAATTCCAAGCTGCATAGTGTCAATCATAAAAAGCCTCTATGCCAACTTTATGTGTAGTGTTGGGCAGAGCAACCTAACTTTTAAGGTGAAGACAGGAGTACGACAGGGATGCCCCTTATCAACCACTCTATTTTTAACAGTCATAGACTGGGTGATGCGCCAGACAACAGAGGGCAGTCCAAGAGGAATACGATGGACATTTTCTACATTGGAAGATCTGGAATATGCAGATGACATTGCACTACTAGCACATTCACATCAACACATCAAGGAAAAAAACGGATAGACTTAATTAGGGTAAAAAACTCAAATTTTCCTTTCAGAATCAAACAACCATGGTTATAGTGTTAGTATGGACTTAAAATGTTTGTCCACATAATGACCTCATTAATTATGCTAATTGCCCAATGGGCTGATCACCCGTTGGCTTGTCACACCGATTACGGAAACAACGGCAGATGGATCTATTTGTTGTTGCCCTAAAGACGCCGCTAGGCGTGATGGGAAACTACAACAGAGAAAATCAATCTGCTGTTGCCCTTAAGACGCCACAAGGCGTGATGGCCTCTGACTGCTTGGTCGGTCTTTGGCTAAGGACGGAAGAAGAAGAAGAAGAATTATGCTAATTAGCTATCCAATATGGCCGCCGTAGTGAATAAATTATACACCTTTTTTAAAACATCATAACTATGTTATTGTTATAAGGATCTGATTGAAACTTGGCAAATTGAATCATTATATATAGCGAGAGATCATGAACCAAAATGACAGAGATTGACAGAAAGGTTAATTTTTAATGAATTTTCAAAATTTATATTTCTGGAATGTTTGATATTTGTGCCTCATTATATATTCATGATGGTCATAAAACTAAAACTTTGAATTCAATTGTATCCATTTTAGGTCAGAATCTGTAAGATTATATGACAACCAACTATGTTAATTTTCATCTATGGTCAAAGATCACCAATTATGCTAAAAAGACAATTCCGAGAAAACAAAGAAAAACAGAAAAAGAACTCACAAAATGAAGTTTAATGAGCTCCTGTTGAATAAATGTCTCCTTCTACTGCAGCTGCAGTGTCTATGAATCCCCTTTTGAGTGCTCTCAGGGTCTTTCCATTGCAATGTCCTTACTTGCTGAATAGATCCTGTGCAGCGTTCTCCTGTATGCTTTCTTTGCCATGGGTTGACTTGTGTTCATGTATATCGAAAAATTCTGCAATGCACTGTGGCCTTTCCCAATAGAACGCACAAATGCCACCATTGGCACATTTACTTCTTTGTTTGTGAGTAGCTGAAGATGAAACATCAGAAGTATTGAAATTGGCACAGCTTGTGCACTTGATACTCATTTCATGACAAAAGCCATTCCGAGTCTCTTCGGCGATCTCACGAAAGAGAAGCGGACCAAAAACAATCTGGCGGAGGACTGTGGAGGCTGAGATGCAAAGAATGAACCAGAGTTGGGGCACTGTACGAAGGATGGCCGCCGACCGAGCAAAGTGGAATCAATTTGTTGTTGCCCTACGAGACGTCACTATGCGTGATGGCCACTGACTGCTTTGACGGTCGGCGGCTAAGGATCAAAGAAGAAGAAGATATAATTATATTATTAATATGTGCCTTATAGAAAGGGATAAGTATGTGTGAAATCACTGTGTAATTCTTGGAGAGAATTCAAACTTGTGTTAGCTCAATTTAATTGTGAAATGAAAGCTGATGGACGTGTAGATTGTGATGTTAGTTTTAGGAAAGTATTTTAAAGCTTGCTGGAATGGACCACCTTTTTGGAAAGATAGAAAAAAATGAAAGAAATTATTTTACTGTACAAATAGAGTTATAACATAACTCTTTCCACAAGGCCACCTGATTGTAAGGAAGCAAATCATGGACAAACTGTTACCAGAGAGTTACTGGAATAGAGTGCCATTAACTAAATGAATTATGCTATTTTTGACTTGCTATGATCCTCATGAGTACCCACATCTTATCTGATCTGTCTCATCTTACCTCCTGACTGGATAGAGAGTCAGTGAGTGATACTACGTAGGGTATATATATATATATATATATATATATATATATATATATATATATATATATATATATATATATATATATATATATATATATATATATATATATATATATGTTATATTTCAGGTTATATCCTGCCCTGAAGATTTTAATAAATTCTACGTGCCTAAGTCAGCTGGAGGAAGCTCTTGTTGTTCTGAGCCCTTGTGAAATGTCAGAGGGTCTTCAGCAGTGCCACCTTTAAGATTGGAAGAACTGCAGTTGTGCGATTCCTTCCAGTTCCATTGCTGGGCCAGGCCTAGAAGGACATTTCGAAGATAAGTAGCCTTGTTTGTAGCCTTACATAAAACCATACCACACAAAAGAAGTTAAGGACTTAAGATTATAAGAATTTAAATACTATGGAACATATACCCTACGAGTTTATTCTATACAAGTGAACATTGAAATGATGAAAAATAAGATTGTGGTGTAAGAACATAGTAACAGTTTTTATACTTTGTGAAATACTAATATTAACATTGTTCAAGCTCAGCACAGAAGAAAGACAGTTTTCATCAAAGATCAAGAAAACAAATGTAGATGAACTTTAATTAACTTTAAATGTAATATAAATACTCGACAGTGAAACTATATATATATATATATCTATTTTGAATGAATTTGATTTTATTTGAAAGTTATCCAACAGAACAAAGAAAGGTCCTGTACATAAATAAATTATAAATTGTGCTAACAGTTTTTATTGAATTATTAAGTTTGGTTCAACATTCTTAGTTGGTTAGTTATTTACCCCTAGCAGAGTCATTGTCTAAGGTTAGTCTGGGGAGGGGCGCCATAGGAACCTAAGATAGTACATTACCATCTCATCTGGGAACCTATACAGCTTGACTATACCTTTGATGTCGATACACCATTACTCTTTTCAGAGAATGGGGTATTTCTTGTAAGACCAATCTCTTATCTGGCACTATCCTGGTATCATCTGATTAATCTATTTGTCCAGGATATTATCATCATCATTATATCTTTCCTCTAGCTACAAGCATTAATCAAAAAGTTATTGTAGAATTACTGTTGTGCGATTCATAATTTTTCATTAGTTAACATGGCAATTCTAGAGTGTCTCGCCCTTATCGCTACATGTTCCTTCATCTGTCTTCAGACAAATTTATTTCTAGCATAGAATATTAAGAATGAGCTGGCTTGTACTTTTCCTATTGATTCTTTATTGTAAAGATCATCGGGATGGTGTCGTCAGATTTGTGTTCTTTTTTTTAATGATGACAACGTTGGCAGAAAGAGACAAGAGTTCGAATTCAGAACGAATAAACGACAGAAAATCGTTTATTTACACAGGGTAAAGAAATAAATCTTTAGCCTTTTCACACTTCAGCCCCGAACTACAAGCGAATTAATATTGTATAAATCAAATGGGCAGCATCAGTTTGTGTTAAAAGTGCACGGTATATCAAAATTAACTTTCCTTAATCGAATTAAAATAAACAGATAGACTAACGCGACTCGTAATAATAAATGCTCAGTGTAGTAGGAAATAACAGCTGTAATATTAGAAAAGTGCTCGATACCGGTAAAGATGATAATTAGAAATTTATAAACTCTTAAAACTCACAAAGTAATCATCTCTTCTAGTTCACATTATATTTCTAGAATGAAAACAAAATCAGGTATAATTAATTTTCGTGTTAACGAGTTCACACTTATCGCTACTGACGTATTTCAAACATTAACTGCCTTTAGTGCAGCACAGATAGCACACTCAACGTCAATGCAGTTAATTGACAGCTCGCAGCTTGCAATACATGGAGATATTTCCATAGTAGTCTTCAGGTTTCTTAGTACAAGTCTTATTTCCTCTCAAGTCTCTTAGTGCTAGTCTCAAGTCCTTAATAGTAGCTTTCAAGCCACGTCCGACTAAAAAAATCTAAAACAATTTATAGTCACAATCGGTTTTACTCAAACAATCACACAAATCATTAGAAGTAATAATAAAAAAAGAATAATCTCTATTCTTAGTATATTATTTACTGATTGCTTTTCACTTTATCGAATTCTGTTGACACATACATGTTATAAATTTAAACAAAACCATTGTTGGTTTCTCCGTATGAGTGCGTAATGAATGAAGACGGCGAAAATGGTTTGCCAAAATTGGCAAAATTCCGGAGTCGAGTCGTTGTGATGCCTTATCTCCGACTCGAGTCTGAGTGCATCGATGCGAGTCGACAATACTGGATATTTCCATTACTAATCTAGCTTGAATTAAAGGTAGCGAAAGAAACAAAAGAAGGACAAAAATAATATTTACTTTAGAAGAGACAAAAGGCAACAAAAAATTAATGGCAGAATTTTCATCTCGTCACAAGCAGTGTCTTGAAGCATTAATGGAAACCAACTATAGTTTCAGCAAAGTGAAAGTGTAATGAGTTCCTGCTCACTGCAAGATATTTGAAAATAAGATTGCTTATGGACTCACCAAAGAAGGAGCAAGAGATTTTATAGTGAAACCATGAACATATGTGAAGAGATTAAATAAAATATGAAATATAGCTTCAAAGCAAAATGGAAAACATTCAGAGTCAAAGATTAACAGAAGCAAGCTACTACTTTGCAAGAAGAGACTAGGTGTTAATTTTCACACTAAACTCAATACATAAAAAATCGGACATACAGGTATATGTCCACGTGGAAAGACGATGCAAACACAAGATCACGTTCTCTATAATGTCGACTCCATGAGAGAAACAGATTGAGAAACACGACCTTCATCAACTTCTCTTTGATCCTTAGCCGCCGACCATCAAAGCAGTCAGTGGCCATCACGCCTAGTGGCGTCTTGTAGGGCAACAACAAATTGATTCCACTTTGCTCGGTCGGTGGCCATCCTTCGTACAGTGCCCCAACTCTGGCTCATTCTTTGCATCTCAGCCTCCACAGTCCTCCGCCAGGTTGTTTTTTTTTTTTGGTCGGCCTCTCTTTCGTTTTCCTTCAGGGGTCCAAAGCATAGCTGTTCTTGTGATGGCATCGGGGTCTCTTCTGAGGACATGGCCAACCCAGCTCCAGCGTCTGCCAGCTATGATGGTGCTTCATCAACACTTGGGGCGAAAATCTGTATGGCTTACTTACTTACTTAATCGTTCCTCTTCTACCGTGAGGTGTAGATGTTTGGAAGAGAGAGCGCCATACTATCCTATCGACTGTCTTCCTTCTGGCCTGGTTCCATTCTAGTCCTCGGTCCTTCAGAGATTTAAAAAAAAAATGTGGAGGGAAAAACTGTATGGCGATGAGAAGAACCTGAGACGGATTACACGCTTTATTACAGATGAGGTTATAGGAGAGATAACTGCGACTAAGAACCGAAAATACTTTGTAATATACTGTTCAAAAAAAGAAACGCATAGATATCCGAGGGCGCGTTTTTATGAGTTTGTAAGTAAAATTTGGTGCTAGGGTATATAAAAACCAGCCTGAAATGTTCTTTACAGTGTCAAATGCACGCGTTGACCTGAATTGCTTCGTTTTTGTAATCGTTACAACGCAGTGGTCAATAGTGTTTATGACGCAATTTTTTACCACAGCTCATGTTGCGCGCAGAGCTGCTGGACTAGTTGCAGTCAAACAGAAAAGATATAACATCACGAAACTAAAGGACCCCCTCACCAGAAAAGCGTTCTTGGTCGACGTAAAGAGACGATATCTGATTACCAAAAGCCAGGAAAGAACAGAGACCGACGATGTGGACCAGAAATTCAACACCTTCTCAACAATATACAAAGAAAGCAGCAAGTCATGCTTGGGATTCCAGGAAAGAAAGAGCCAAGACTGGATAACACCAGAAACGCTAAACACCATAGCGAAGAGAAAGGAAATGAAAAGAAAGAAAACAGAAGCTAAGTCTCCCAGGTTAAAGGCAATATATAGTGAACAGTACAGTCAGCTGGACATGGAAGTAAAACGTCAAACCCGTGCTAACAAAAGGACATTTCTGGATGACCTTGCAAGACAGGCAGAAGAGACAGCACTGAGAAATGAACAAAGCACAGTTTATAAAATAACTAAAGCTATCAGTGGAAAACGAGGTGCAAACAACATAACGTTAGTAAGAGACAAGCAAGGAAATCTCATCACCACAGCACAGGGGCAGGAAACAAGATGGGCAGAGCACTTCAGAGAAACACTGAATAAGAAACCACCAGAGACTCAGCTGAATGTTCCTGAGGCTGAAAGCGACTTAGACGTAAATACAGACATTCCACGAAAAGAAGAAATTATCACAGCTATCAAAGGGCTAAAAAATGGAAAAGCGCCTGGTCACGACAATCTAAATGCTGAGCTGTTCAAGACAGACCCTGAACTAGCAACAGAACTATTAGAACCATTATTTGCACAAGTCTGGGAAACTGAGACAACACCAACAGAGTGGAGTAAAGGAATAATTGTCAAATTGCCCAAGAAGGGCGACCTTGCAGACTGCAACAACTGGAGAGGAATTACCCAGCAAAATACTAGGCAGGATAATCATCCAGAGAATTTCAAAAGCAGTTGACCATAAACTGAGGAAAGAACAAGCGGGCTTCTGAAAGAACAGAAGATGTGCAGATCATATATTTGCCCTCAGGAACATTATAGAGCAGTGCTCAGAATGGCAGAGACAGCTATACATTAACTTTGTTGATTTTGAAAAGGCTTTCGACAGCATACACAGGGACAGCCTATGGAAAATTCTGAGGGCTAATGGAATTCCCAGCCGCATTGTTTCCATTATAAAAAGCCTCTATTCTAACTTTACGTGCAGTGTTGGATCGAGTAATGTAACTTTCGAAGTGAAAACAGGAGTACGACCGGAATGCCCCTTATCAACAACATTATTTTTGACAGTCATAGATTGGGTGATGCGCCAGACAACAGAGGGCAGTCCAAGAGGAATTAGATGGACAACGTTTTCTACACTGGAAGATTTGGAATATGCAGATGACATTGCACTACTCGCGCATTCACACCAACACATTCAAGACAAAACCGATAGACTGAATAAGTATGGCCAGCAGGTTGGCCTGAACATCAATTTGAAGAAGACAGAGGTCATGACACTAAATGTGGGCAATCCTGAGCCAATAACAGTAAGGAACCAGAAGTTAGAACAGACAGACACATTTACTTACCTAGGAAGCATAGTAACACCTGACGGCGGAACAAGCAAGGACATTAACAACAGAATGAATAAAACGAGAACAGCCTTTGCTGTTCTCAACAACATTTGGAAGTCTTCCCAGTACAGCACAAACACCAAATTAAGACTGTATGAGAGCTGTATACTTTCTGTGCTTCTCTATGGTGCGGAATGTTGGAGAGTAACAGAGAAGGAAATGTCGAAACTGTCCTCCTTCCACACAATCTGCCTAAGGAAAATTCTCCGAATCTTTTGGCCAAACACCATGAGCAACCAAGAACTACTTATTCGGAGTAACCAGGAGGACATGCACACCATCATAGCTGGCAAACGCTGGAGTTGGATTGGCCATGTCCTCAGAAGGGACCCTGATACCATCACAAGAACAGCTATGCTATGGACCCCCGAGGGAAAGCGAAAGAGAGGCCGACCAAAAACAACTTGGCGGAGAACTGTGGAAGCTGAGATGCAAAGAATGAACCACAGTTGGGGCACTGTACGAAGGATGGCCGCCGACCGAGCAAAGTGGAATCAATTTGTTGCTGCCCTACAAGACGCCACCAGGCGTGATGGCCACTGACTGCTTTGATGGTTGGCGGTTATGGATCAAAGAAGAAGAAAGAATGTTGCGCGCACGTGAAAGCAACAAAATTTGGGGTGAAGAAATATTCATTGACTACGCAACTGAAACCCTATAAAAGGATAACGCTACACAAAAAAAAAATTCAGTTTATTTTCAAGTAGACATTTATGGCGTCTCTTGTAGTAAAGTAACTCCTTGTACCACCCCGCTAAAATTTCCCCGATTCAAAAATCTAGTAACGTAAATTCACAACCTATAAACCACTACTACTATATTTTAAAAATTGCCAAGGGCAAGGTCAAACTTACCGCTAAAAATTGGACAAAATAATTTGAATTTTCCACTATTACAGTTAAAATCTATAAATAAATTCCATGTTTGACCTTGGTCTCAAGGCCATTGTCAAATCAAACCGCTAACATTTAAAATAAAGAATTTGAATTTTCTAACGCCAAGCGTAAAAATACCACCCCCCCCCTTCCCCCAAACACACACGCAAACGCTCGACCCTTTCCAACATTTATGACGAAAGCCGTAAAGCTTGGGCACGAACCAACTTGTTACCTCGTTTTATAGGGGAGAGAGACGGTGGATTACAATGGAAATCAAGCCTAACTTGTGCGTTTGAAAAGAAACTCAGATAATTTATTTCTTTATAAATAACAGGGATGTCGTGAAGGGTAGCGCTAATATTGGTTAATATATATCATAAAATTTTCCCTTATAATAAATTATCTGGCCTTAGAAAATTATTTTATTAATATTTTAGTTCAGTGAACAGAGCACTATAAATTAGAAAAAAATTACCAAGATGAAAACGGAGACAAATGGGTAAAGAAAACCTATATAGGAAGATAGAGGACAGTTGTCCTTTTAATAATCACTTTTAATATTAAAAATTGACCCATTAATAACGAAGATATTGTATAAATAAAAATTGAGACAGACGAACAAACACACTTATCAACTGCTCAATTTGGTTGCGTGAGAAAAGTTAGAACTTTCTTGACACGCGTTCTGATTGGTCAAGGCGTAGAGTAGCTTGGGGCAATAAAATTAACATTTCGCTGGCAACTACCGCCATTTGAAATTAAAACTATCTAAAGCTGACATCAGCGGGAGAGCCTGTGTGACCAAAGCTTTCACCGTCTGGACACTTAAAGCAGTGGTAGAACCTATTAACTGCCAAAGTCAAGCTTGTGATATGTGATATTCTTGTTTGAGGGTAAGGCACAATAAGTATTTGTATTGATTTAATTAACATGCAGGCCACAATTTGTGTTACAATAGCCAAAATAGGAATGCCGTCTTTCGGAGTGAAAGAAAGGCATAAAATATTTGCTAGTGGCTTACAAAGGTTGCGCATGCCAATGCAGTAACCCAGAAGGGATATTGGTTTTTGCAGTGCCATAAATGTTTAAATATTATGTAAAATCATGTAGAAAATGTTAGAAAGAATTTATCCACAGGTTTCAGTGCTAGGTTAAGCTCACACTATCTATTGTGTGAACGACAAGTCATGTATAGGATGTTGTAAAGATATATTAAGGGATCACAAGCTATGTATTGTACACCCCTATCTATTGTATGGAAGAGACTTCTTGGAGGAGGAAACAAGAGCTATGTACTATCACTGAAGAAGAATGTTTACCCAGCAGTGGTGTTAAACAATGGAAGATACAGATAGGTGCAATGATCAGCACACCTAGCTGATCAGGGTGAGTTGTCACCGTGTTTGTGTGTGGAATTAGATATTAGATGAGATCTACATGGGGAGGGCATTTTCCTCTCATTACAGGTCATATACCAGCATACCTATTGGAGGCAGGAAACCGGGTGAGGGAAGAAAGTTTGGGAGGAACGCTCAGCCTTGTTGCCGCAGCTACCCCATTTCTTCAGCTCTAAAGCCAGTTGAATACATATGAGAACCCAAGGGCCAACAGTTGACACCAGTTTTATAAGTTAAGTCCGTTAGACCGGCACTGAGAGTGTAACATCAAATTATTCCACCACAACCATAAGCATAATAATAAATAATAAACTCACCTTGAGATGATGACGAAGACAATCTGTCCAACATATGAACAGTGATACGTACAAGCAGATAGACAGATCAGTGGGTGGAATTCTTACAGTGATCTTTATTCATAGAAATAAGATACTTGGACAGAGTTCCAGTTATTTATTTTAAATAGTGTATATAAACAAATTTATTGAGTTTTACAATCCCTGTCCAAAAGAAATTGAGGTACAGGGACATTAAATTGTAAGATAATTACCTAAACTTTAACAAACGTCTTACTCACTTTAATATTATTGAGTTACAGTTCTGTTTACATTTTATTTCATCCTTATATTAAATACATTACTCTAGACACACTCAGCCACACAACATCACAGAGCTTATTTTACACAGATTGAGATCTGAGAGGTGGCGGATAGGGACTCTGAGAATCATCATCATCAACAATTAGACTCAGGGAACTTACACAGCTTGACCTCACTCTATTTACCATTAATTAATAACACCAGTAACCTTATTTACCACATCTCTATCGATAAATTTAAGGAACATTGCTCTTGGCCGACTGTATGCAGGCGAAAGTCAAAGTCAGGTTGCCAGGCATTTAAACGTGCATCGGAGTACCATCAGTCGACTTTGGCACCGGTTCTAAGCCACTGGCTCAGTTGAAGACCTGTTTCGCAGTGGACGACCCATAGTGACAACAGCAGCGGACGATCGCTTTATTCGGCTTCGTCACCCCAGAGACAGGTTTACAACAGCTTCCTCAATTGCCCAGTCATTGCCTGCAGGACGTCAAGTGTCTGATCAAACTGTCCGGAATAGACTGCATGACGCTGGACTTTGGGCACAACGACCTCACCGAGGACCTGTCCTTACGCGCCGCCATCGCCAAAATCAACTTCTTTGGGCCAACCAGCATCGTCCCTGGGCAGCTGACAATCAATGGAGACGTGTCTGGTTTAGTGACGAATCTTTCTTTTTGTTGCAGCGTCATGATAGACGGCGTAGGGTCTACCGTGGGCGAAATGAACAGGCCCACATCAGACGTCTGATTTCATCCATGCCCAGGAGATGCCAGTTGCTGATCGATGCAAGAGGAGGCCACACACCATACTAAAGGGAAAGCCCGTACGCCAAAAAAACTCTCGTGACCCAGATGCAAAACAATTGTCAATTGATTGGTTGAACCCTAAGGTATTCTTGTGTGCAATTTGAACAATTAACTCATTAAATTAAAAAAAGTTATTGAATGTCAAAATTATGGCGATGTGTGTGCCCTCAGTAGCTATGCGTTTCTTTTTTTGAACAGTATAATGCGAGAAGAAGAAAAAAATAAGACCAGTTTGATAAATTTATAACAGGGGAAATAACTGATGGAATTGTTTTTCAAAACCAGTGGTTTCTTATGATGTTATACTCCCCACTGATGGTTTGATTTGAAGGACTATCTTCATTGCACAAGGACAACTGCATCAGTGCTCCGATCTCCTCTCTTAGATCACACAAGGAGGATCTCAGCACAATGTACGAACTCCGTAGCACCGGCGAGAATCCCAATGTGTGGATATAGGAATCACACATTCTAAAAATATTTTTGTGGTGGGTAGGTTTCTAATTGTTAAATTTTGCCAGGGCAGCGGCCTGATAGGCCTACTCTTTACGATTTCCAACTGCCGTGGGATTTTTAACGTGCGCAACCTGCACACGGAACCTCCTATTTTTTCGCCCTTGTCCGAGAAGGCTAGGCATCCGATCTCCCTATCCAGGAGACCGGGGGGGGGGGGGGGCGGGTGGTGGGGGGGGGGGGAGAGAATGACATCCTTAGCACTGGTTCTGAAAAAAAAAATTTCCATAAATTATATTCCTTCAACTGGGAATCGAACCCGGTACCTCTAGAACTCTAACGGACGCCATACCACTTAGCCACTCCGATCCCGACTCCCCACTGGGAGTGAGATTGGGTAGAATGGGTAGTGAGATTGGATACCAAGCCTTCTCGGAAAAGGGCGAAAAAAATAGGAGGCCCCGTGTGCATGCTGTGCACGTTAAAAATCACTTGGCAGTTAGAAATCGGAAAGAGTAGACCGTACGGCCCTGCCCTGGCAAAATTTAAAAATTTTTAAACCTACCCACCACAAAAATAATTATAAAGTGTGTGATTCCTGTATACACACATTGAGATCCTCGCCGGTGCTACGTATTTCATGCACTGTGCTGATCTAAGGAAGGAAACCGGAGTACCGACGGAGTTGTCCAAATGCAATGAAGATTGTCCTTATAACCTAACCAAACCAAATGGATATACAATCTAATATCTGAAGAATGGTCTTAAGAGTGAATGTATCTTCCATATTATTCACGCGAACGCGAAGTGTAGTGAAAGACGTGATGAGGATATCATCATATGATAACAATAAACATGGTGGCAGCGATGATAATTATATTACCCATATATAATTTATATCACGATCATGCTAGTTCTTTTAAACAGCAAGCACGCGCAAACCGAAATATATGTAAGGGATGAGTATAATAATAGCCTCTACAGCCATTACTGACTAAGGGAATGTGCCCCTGAGCTGATAGTCCTCAGCTGCTTTTTTTTTTTGCCTTGTGTTTTTTTTTCTCGACGTTTTCTTGTCCCTTCTCCTTGTTGCGAGAGCTTCTTTTCATCTAATCTGAGGTGGCGCCGCAGAGAGCATCGCCATTTGGTGCGATCGGCAGCTTCATCTTCCCCTATTGCTGGATTTATGTCCAGTGCTTTCATGTCTCTCTTGCATACATCTTTGAATCTCAGCTGCGGTCGCCCAACTGTTCTTTTGCTATCCGCCAGTTATCCGAAGAAGATATCTTTCGAGATGTGACCTTCTTCCATGCAGCGGACGTGGCCAAGCCAGCATAATTTACGCTCTATTGTTCTATGAGAAAATGTCAGGATTTCATGATTTGTTAACCTGACATCCGTGTGAAATGCTGATCTCAGCACGTATCTTTTAAATCTAACAACTTTTTCTCACGCCCCAATTATGCCCCAGCAATATACTTCTACGCATATTCTCCTTAAAACAAATACCAAACTATCAATAATTCATATGCAATGACCCTTTCCCACGCACAGGTGCTCATCGCTCAAGATTAAAATCGAATTCATTTTCCTAAATGCAACTTAGCTCTATCTACACTTCATTCCCTTCTCGTATTAATAAAATACGCTGTCCGAGCAAATTATATTACTTTGTCTTTGATTTTTGGTGTTATTGTCATAATTGTCGTTTTCATGTCCGCTGTTTATAATTACATCCACGAGATGTTGTCTGTTTACAGTTACATTTCATAAATTCAACAAAACCACTTTCAAAATACATTGTTTTGTTTTTGAGCTGTCATTTCTAGAATGACCTTCACACGAAAACCATGGTATATAACTTAAAAACTGTCACTCAAGTTTCCAACAACAATACAAAATGACCTGCACTTAATGCTAACTACAATACCAGTGCTGCTTTTTTTAGTATAACCAAATTACTTTGATTGACAGTTCACGATCTCCAGTTCAACTTGGTGTGAGGCTGACCTTCAGTTTCAGTTTTGCAACTATTAGATTGTGAGAAATAATTACTGGATGTTCTTACTATACGTTAAGTTCGAATTACAATGTATTACGTTATCCTTTATATTATCTAAAAACAATGCTCCAGACGGAGCAAACGCCATGTTGTATTATTCACCATTTCCTTATTATTTGTTAATGTTTTACTTTTTGACTCAGATGTTTGTTTATGCATCTGAGTGTAAAGGGCAATTTTTACTATCTTGCAATATAATACATTTATATACTTATTATGTTCGCAAATATTTGGTAATCAAAGTATTTCCTTTTTAAGTGCTTAAGGAGAAGTCATTTTTGAGTTACTTCCCTTGAAAGTAGTTCCGTCATCTTCGATCGGACTCCGCGGACGAGTCTAGGCCTACTGCGATTTATTCTTTGGCTGGGTAGGAATAGATTGTTCTTGCTTCAGTATATCTATGGCCTGAATTTATACGTAGTGTTTGTATGAGTAGGACGAGTCTGTCTTATATATGGATATCTTTACATTTCTAAGTCGAACTATGTTGGTTGTGGCTAGAAAAGGTCAAAGGCTATGCAGCGGAAGTATCGCTAGCAAGGGGTGTGATTCATGGCTGTCATCCTGTCTGGATGTAGAATTTTGTGGTAGCAGGCCTATCGCCGAAAAAGTGATCTATAAGTCAATGGGGAAAAGTGATAGTCATTTAGACATGTTGTATGTACTTTACCCCAGTGTTTATTCTCTTTTGCCAAGGAATGGCAAAGTTATATTTCGCATAGAAAGGTAAAACCACAATTTATTATGAACTTGGGCTTCGCCATCGTTGTCGATAAACAGATGCACAGTGGTACTTTTGAAAAGAATATTTATTCAAAGGAAGACGACATTCCTATGTATCAGCACTAGATTGTATGATATTATTCAATTACCTCTATGAGAGAAGCTATGAAGAAATGAGGACATTTAACGAATGACCAATTTTGGTCTGGGTCCTATAGTGAGTGAAACTCACGAGAGAAGAACAGCCATGTTGAAATTCATATACTTTGTATTTATCGAGTGAGAAAAAGGGATGCCTGTACTATCGCTCGATGAACCAAGAGATCACTGCTACATGTGAGAACCCATGTCTGGGATTCCTATATCTTTATGGAAAATATATATATTGAACTTTACGTGAAGGGATATTCACTAGACGAGGTTAGGTCTAGGAGCCTTCCTATATATTGGTTATGGTCTGACGTGCCCAGTCAGTAAAGCCAGATGATTTACATGATGGAACTCTGAATGCTTATTTACGAATGCTCCATTATGATATTTGCCAAGCATGAATGCTAACTTAAGATGATATTCCTGTGATCAACATTATGCTGTCTATGTCGACATTTGTTCCTGTAACCATACACGTACTGTCCAAGTGTGCGTCCCATTAAATGTTATAAAAAGACCACCGTAGTTCCAGTACTTCTTGAATTCGAACAGTGTGAGTATGAGTGATGTACTACCAACCTGTCAACTCTATCGAATCATTCTACCATTCGCGTTCTGACAGTCTCATACACACTCATTGTTTACACTCACATTCTTGTCGGAGCCTCATCACGTTCCAGGACAAGATGACCTGTATGACCAAAACTGTGCTGGGTTTAATGAGTTGACAATCGTTACACTTTACTACACCAGTCCCAACATCTACATTTATCAACTGGTGGACATTCACGTCATTTAACAAATAAAGCGTGATTCAGCAACTAGTAGCCAGTATGAGTAAACAACTACACAAGAGTTTAACAACTGGTGGCCAGCTTCCTGGGTCAACCTGCACAGTGACCATATTGACAAGTAAACTACTGAGACCAGACGTTCCTTGGGGTCTGTTACGACACACAAATACATCAGCGGTACAACTCTACAGTGATGTCAGCGTGACCTGTCCTGTCGACAGTATGCAGTAACTAGGTCAGCGTTTGTTGACATTTGGTTCGTTGGACATTTGCCATACAACTGACAGTGTTACACAGCAAGCTTGGTTGAAACATAGAACATTAATAAGATCTAATAAGATCAGTAATTTGCAAAAGTAAATAAATTCACTTTCTTAGTCTTAATCAAAGACCTTGTATGATAACTTTGTAACCTGTGGAAAATAGTACTTAACTATCCCAATCACTGTGGGAAACAAGCCTTACAAAGGTCTTGTATAAATCCTTATATAATAACAGCTATAAGTTGCTGGTTCACTCTATAATATAAGTGCAGTGCACCAGAAATAGTGTTTTATATCATCAACTGTGTACCTTTAGTAATAGCAATTAACTATCAGTTGATTCTTGTACATCAATTTATATGATCAACTATATTTAAAATAGTGTATGTCGATCAGGCACAAAACAAAACAGTTATACAGGAGAACATGAAAACATTTGCGGAGATGAAATAAATCAAATGGGAAAAACAATAAAAGATAAACCGCAAGAGGATAACAAATACAAATAACGCCACAGTATATAAATATAAATTGAGAATAGAACTGAAAGATAGAATAGGGTAGACCAACAAATTACAAACAAATCAAAACAAACTAAAGAACAGAGGAATATTACAAAAACAACAATGAGTACAGTCTTCACAGCTAACACTAATAGCAACAGCTGTCGCAGCAAATTTTCAATCAAGAAAATTGCACCTATAGAAACGCACACATCAGACCCTCTATTACGTGGGATACTCTGTTGTGTGACACCGCCCAACGAAAACAACAACCCGCTGGATACCAACAAATATCACATATGAATATTTAAACATAAATACATAAATGCATAAATAGTATGGCAATATGATGTAAATAGAGTGTTGCAGAAAGAATGTGTTGTAAAGAAGGCTCAGTTACACTGCCTAATAGTACAGTACTGTGGTACTTTATTAAACAAATACTTCTGGTCTAATTATTTTAAATTCAACACAGAAATAGAAGCTCCATCGTTGATGTGAATGATAACAATCGATGTAGGACTTCTCAGTTCAATAACATTTCCTTTCGCAAACACTGTCAAATATTCTCCAGTCCTGATGTGTAATGTTCTATGTTTCAACCAAGCTTGCTGTGTAACACTGTCAGTTGTACAGCAAGAGTCCCACGAAGCCTATAAACAAAATAAAGATAATGATGACTCTAATAATATGGCATGTGCCGCTTTTGATTTTGGGAGAGCATCTCAGTGCCCCCAATGCAAAACATTATTTGAGCCAACCACAGTGTCTACTTTAAGCTGTGGCCATCCTCTTCCCGCTCTTCCTGCGTCAATCGCGCATGATGGGAGAGGTTCTCTTGTCTTACACAAAGGTTTAGTAAATGACAATCCAGTCTCAGTACTTTTTGATTCTGGATGCACAACTATTGGGGTTAGGCAGTCACTCATAGATCCTTCTCATTCTACAGGCAAAGTAGTCAAATGCGTAACATTTGGCGGCACCATAGAGAAATACTCTACCGCTATCATTAGGATTGCTACTCCTTTCTTCACAGGAGATGTACACGCATGTCTTTTGCCGGATCCGATCGCTGATCTTATCATCGGTCGCATTCACGGAGTCAAAGAATGCACTCCGGAGCAAATTTCCGTTTGGGAAAATCAAAATATGCAATCTGCTAATGCGGTAGTCACTAGAGCTCAAGCTCTCAATATGCCTGAAACTTCATCTATTGAAGATAATGAAGTGCATAACCAAGATGATCCCTTGGTAATTTCTCGTGACTCGTTTATAAAAACAACAAGAAGAAGATCCGACTCTTAAGAAATTCTTCACTCTTGTAACGAAAGGTGATCCGAATAAAGATTCAAATTGTAAATCTTGGATTACAATGAAGAATGGCGTACTTGTACGTATGGTGCAAGACTCCACTAAGTCAAGTCATTCTCAGATTCTTGTACCCAAGAATTTGAGAGTTAAGATCTTACAACATGCACACGACTCTCAGTGTGCTGGTCACATGGGTTTTTCCCGTACAAAGTCAAGAGTTCTTGCGGCTTTCTTTTGGCCTTTTGTGAACAAGGACATACGGATCTATTGTCGATCCTGTAAAGTATGTCAAGAAGTCAAATCCAAAGGTCCTCGTCATGCTGCGCCTATTCAGGCTGCAGATATTCCTATTCGTCCATTCCAGAAAATGGCGATAGACATCATTGGTCCATTCAAGATCAAATCTGCTAGAGGACATCAGTTTATCTTAACGTGTGTAGACATGTGCACACGTTGGCCAGAGGCTATCCCTCTAAAGAGCATTACTACCGCTGACATTGCAGATGCTCTTTGGCTTATATTTTCTCGGCTGGGATTCCCCGGAGAAATATTATCAGATCATGGCACCCAACTGATATCGGATACCATGTCTCAAGTAATGTCTACTCTACAGATAGAGAGATCTTTGAGTAGCATCTATCATCCTATGTCCAATGGGATGGTCGAGCGACTAAATAGAACACTTAAGAACTTATTAGGGAAGATAACTGAGGATCATCCTCAAGATTGGGATAGGGTTTTACCCGCGGCCCTCTTCGCGTATAGAGAGGTCCCCAATGAACATACAGGGTTTTTCTCCCTTTGAACTTGTCTTTGGCGCGCGACCGCGCGGCCCAATGTCTTTGCTGCATGATCTTATAACAGCTGACAATATTGACGATGACACAAAATCTTCTTACGAGTATGTCATCGCGCTGAGACAGAAGATTATCGAAGCATGCAAATTGGCAACGTCCTCTTCTGAATTTGCTAAGCAGAAGGCAAGACAATTTGCTAATAAGAAGAGAACTTTACGACAACTTTGTCCTGGTGACAAAGCATTTGTTTTGCTACCTTGTCGTGAAAATAGACTCCTTATTAGTTGGAAAGGTCCGTACGATATAATATCGAAAATTTCAGATGTTGACTACATCGTCGATATCAACGGGAAGCATAAAACCTTCCACATCAATATGCTTACGGAGTTCCATGAACGTCCTGACTATCTACAGCCTATTTTCCAGGCAACGGACGATTCTCATGTCAAACATGGTCATTACTCATCACTGTCTGTAATACAGGATGAGGAAACAAGTTTTTTCGGATGTTAATCTTCCGCTTCCAATGATCCCACTTCATTCTAGTGAATCATGGAAAGACGTTACTGTTTCTCCTGATTTGTCTCTAGGAGAACAGCGACAAGTTTCGTCTATGTTACAAACATTTCAGGATGTCCTCACTGACATTCCTGGACAAACTCATGTCATTGAGCATGACATTGTTCTAACTGAACATACTCCAATTAGGGTTAGACCTTATCCTATCCCTATACATTTCCAAACACAGGTTGAAAAGGAGTTGGATGAAATGATAGATTTACAAATAATCGAACCATCCACTTCTGCATATTCTTCGCCGATGATTATTGTTCGAAAAAAAGACAATAACATACGTCTTTGCGTTGACTATCGCAAATTGAATCAAGTTACGAAGTTCGATGCTGAACCTATGCCTTTACTAGAAGAGCTACTTACTCGTCTTTCTAAATCGCATTTTTTTTCACTAAACTTGATTTGTCTAAAGGATATTGGCAAGTTCCATTATCCGAACGCGCCAAACCTCTTACCGCTTTCTCTACTCCCAGAGGCCTTTTCCAATGGAATTTTATGCCTTTCGGCCTTATGAACGCACCAGCTACATTTGTACGCATGATGCGTCGAATCCTATCGTATCGGTCAGATGTCATTGCTTATCTAGACGACATCTGTCTTTTCAGCGATACTTGGGAAGATCACTATTCAGGGTTAGTTGAATTATTATCAACTCTGCGTGATATATAACCTGACAGCAAAACCATCTAAAGCTTGTATTGGCTTTAGCGAAATTGCTTTCTTAGGCCATCGAGTAGGTCACGGTTTCTTGAAGACAGAAGACCATAATATCACTAAGATACTTAACATCTCTATCCCTAGGACTAAAAAGCAAGTGCGAAGTCTTTTAGGTCTCATACAATTTTATGGACGTTTCATTCCGAATCTGTCCTCTATCATGGCACCTCTCTCTACACTATTAAAGAAAGGGTCGCCTAACATGGTTCACTGGTCTCATGAATGCCAATCTTCACTAGAGAAGATCAAAACTATGTTTTCATCACCACCTATTTTAGTGTTACCTACAACAGATAAGACATTCGTTCTTCGTAGTGACGCTTCATCCACTGGGATTGGAGCGGCACTAATGCAAGAGTACTCTGGAACTCTGCATCCTGTAATGTATATATCCAGAAAACTTAATGCTGCAGAAAGGAATTACTCGGTTTTAGACCGTGAATTATTGGCAATGGTTTGGTCAATTCTCAAACTCCAAAGATTCCTTCTGGGCGCGCATTTCGTGGTGGAAACTGACCAAAAAGCTCTTACGGCTATCCAAAGTAAGAACTTGAAGAGCTCGAGATCAACTCGATACGCAATTGCTCTTCAACCTTTTCATTTTTCGGTACGAGCTATCCGTGGTTCAGAAAATGTGATGGCGGACATTCTGTCCAGATGCCCACATGATGCCACTTAACTGTTAAATATTGGATCTTTTTAATATGTATAACTTTACAACAGTTATTTTTTGTTTCTTTACTAAGATACACATTTGTAATTTAATAATAGAATGATGGTATCGCTACTTAGCGGTTTATTGATGTTAATTCACCGCTGTTCTTTGATGATTGTTTCTTCATAAATCATAAATTTAAGATTATAGTGTGAATTTTTGGTATGCATTGTATAATTACCAGAATTGTATTATACGTACATCACACCTTCCTGGAAACATTTATTCGTAGAGAAACAATTTCTCTCAGATTTTGAGATATATATTCTCACCGGTCATATTAGGAATTATAGTTATTCCTGATATTTTCATCTGCGCAGTATTCTTGCGTTGTGAGCCTATTCTACGTTGCTCCTAGATGTATTTAAAAAAAAAATTTTTTTTTTTTTTTCCCGGGAGGTGTGGTAAGACTGTAAAGGGCAATTTTTACTATCTTGCAATATAATACATTTATATACTTATTATGTTCGCAAATATTCGGTAATCAAAGTATTTCCTTTTTAAGTGCTTAAGGAGAAGTCATTTTTGAGTTACTTCCCTTGAAAGTAGTTCCGTCATCTTCGATCGGACTCCGCGGACGAGTCTAGGCCTACTGCGATTTATTCTTTGGCTGGGTAGGAATAGATTGTTCTTGCTTCAGTATATCTATGGCCTGAATTTATACGTAGTGTTTGTATGAGTAGGACGAGTCTGTCTTATATATGGATATCTTTACATTTCTAAGTCGAACTATGTTGGTTGTGGCTAGAAAAGGTCAAAGGCTATGCAGCGGAAGTATCGCTAGCAAGGGGTGTGATTCATGGCTGTCATCCTGTCTGGATGTCGAATTTTGTTGTAGCAGGCCTATCGCCGAAAAAGTGATCTATAAATTAATGGGGAAAAGTGATAGTCATTTAGACATGTTGTATGTACTTTTCCCCAGTGTTTATTCTCTTTTGCCAAGGAATGGCAAAGTTATATTTCGCATAGAAAGGTAAAACCACAATTTATTATGAACTTGGGCTTCGCCATCGTTGTCGATAAACAGATGCACAGTGGTACTTTTGAAAAGAATATTTATTCAAAGGAAGACGACATTCCTATGTATCAGCACTAGATTGTATGATATTATTCAATTACCTCTATGAGAGAAGCTATGAAGAAATGAGGACATTTAACGAATGACCAATTTTGGTCTGGGTCCTATAGTGAGTGAAACTCACGAGAGAAGAACAGCCATGTTGAAATTCATATACTTTGTATTTATCGAGTGAGAAAAAGGGATGCCTGTACTATCGCTCGATGAACCAAGAGATCACTGCTACATGTGAGAACCCATGTCTGGGATTCCTATATCTTTATGGGAAAAAATATATATATTGAACTCTACGTGAAGGGATATTCGCTAGACGAGGTTAGGTCTAGGAGCCTTCCTATATATTGGTTATGGTCTGACGTGCCCAGTCAGTAAAGCCAGATGATTTACATGATGGAACTCTGAATGCTTATTTACGAATGCTCCATTATGATATTTGCCAAGCATGAATGCTAACTTAAGATGATATTCCTGTGATCAACATTATGCTGTCTATGTCGACATTTGTTCCTGTAACCATACACGTACTGTCCAAGTGTGCGTCCCATTAAATGTTATAAAAAGACCACCGTAGTTCCAGTACTTCTTGAATTCGAACAGTGTGAGTATGAGTGATGTACTACCAACCTGTCAACTCTATCGAATCATTCTACCATTCGCGTTCTGACAGTCTCATACACACTCATTGTTTACACTCACATTCTTGTCGGAGCCTCATCACGTTCCAGGACAAGATGACCTGTATGACCAAAACTGTGCTGGGTTTAATGAGTTGACAATCGTTACACTTTACTACACCAGTCCCAACATCTACATTTATCAACTGGTGGACATTCACGTCATTTAACAAATAAAGCGTGATTCAGCAACTAGTAGCCAGTATGAGTAAACAACTACACAAGAGTTTAACAACTGGTGGCCAGCTTCCTGGGTCAACCTGCACAGTGACCATATTGACAAGTAAACTACTGAGACCAGACGTTCCTTGGGGTCTGTTACGACACACAAATACATCAGCGGTACAACTCTACAGTGATGTCAGCGTGACCTGTCCTGTCGACAGTATGCAGTAACTAGGTCAGCGTTTGTTGACATTTGGTTCGTTGGACATTTGCCATACAACTGACAGTGTTACACAGCAAGCTTGGTTGAAACATAGAACATTAATAAGATCTAATAAGATCAGTAATTTGCAAAAGTAAATAAATTCACTTTCTTAGTCTTAATCAAAGACCTTGTATGATAACTTTGTAACCTGTGGAAAATAGTACTTAACTATCCCAATCACTGTGGGAAACAAGCCTTACAAAGGTCTTGTATAAATCCTTATATAATAACAGCTATAAGTTGCTGGTTCACTCTATAATATAAGTGCAGTGCACCAGAAATAGTGTTTTATATCATCAACTGTGTACCTTTAGTAATAGCAATTAACTATCAGTTGATTCTTGTACATCAATTTATATGATCAACTATATTTAAAATAGTGTATGTCGATCAGGCACAAAACAAAACAGTTATACAGGAGAACATGAAAACATTTGCGGAGATGAAATAAATCAAATGGGAAAAACAATAAAAGATAAACCGCAAGAGGATAACAAATACAAATAACGCCACAGTATATAAATATAAATTGAGAATAGAACTGAAAGATAGAATAGGGTAGACCAACAAATTACAAACAAATCAAAACAAACTAAAGAACAGAGGAATATTACAAAAACAACAATGAGTACAGTCTTCACAGCTAACACTAATAGCAACAGCTGTCGCAGCAAATTTTCAATCAAGAAAATTGCACCTATAGAAACGCACACATCAGACCCTCTATTACGTGGGATACTCTGTTGTGTGACACCGCCCAACGAAAACAACAACCCGCTGGATACCAACAAATATCACATATGAATATTTAAACATAAATACATAAATGCATAAATAGTATGGCAATATGATGTAAATAGAGTGTTGCAGAAAGAATGTGTTGTAAAGAAGGCTCAGTTACACTGCCTAATAGTACAGTACTGTGGTACTTTATTAAACAAATACTTCTGGTCTAATTATTTTAAATTCAACACAGAAATAGAAGCTCCATCGTTGATGTGAATGATAACAATCGATGTAGGACTTCTCAGTTCAATAACATTTCCTTTCGCAAACACTGTCAAATATTCTCCAGTCCTGATGTGTAATGTTCTATGTTTCAACCAAGCTTGCTGTGTAACACTGTCAGTTGTACAGCAAGAGTCCCACGAAGCCTATAAACAAAATAAAGATAATGATGACTCTAATAATATGGCATGTGCCGCTTTTGATTTTGGGAGAGCATCTCAGTGCCCCCCAATGCAAAACATTATTTGAGCCAACCACAGTGTCTACTTTAAGCTGTGGCCATCCTCTTCCCGCTCTTCCTGCGTCAATCGCGCATGATGGGAGAGGTTCTCTTGTCTTACACAAAGGTTTAGTAAATGACAATCCAGTCTCAGTACTTTTTGATTCTGGATGCACAACTATTGGGGTTAGTCAGTCACTCATAGATCCTTCTCATTCTACAGGCAAAGTAGTCAAATGCGTAACATTTGGCGGCACCATAGAGAAATACTCTACCGCTATCATTAGGATTGCTACTCCTTTCTTCACAGGAGATGTACACGCATGTCTTTTGTCGGATCCGATCGCTGATCTTATCATCGGTCGCATTCACGGAGTCAAAGAATGCACTCCGGAGCAAATTTCCGTTTGGGAAAATCAAAATATGCAATCTGCTAATGCGGTAGTCACTAGAGCTCAAGCTCTCAATATGCCTGAAACTTCATCTATTGAAGATAATGAAGTGCATAACCAAGATGATCCCTTGGTAATTTCTCGTGACTCGTTTATAAAACAACAAGAAGAAGATCCGACTCTTAAGAAATTCTTCACTCTTGTAACGAAAGGTGATCCGAATAAAGATTCAAATTGTAAATCTTGGATTACAATGAAGAATGGCGTACTTGTACGTATGGTGCAAGACTCCACTAAGTCAAGTCATTCTCAGATTCTTGTACCCAAGAATTTGAGAGTTAAGATCTTACAACATGCACACGACTCTCAGTGTGCTGGTCACATGGGTTTTTCCCGTACAAAGTCAAGAGTTCTTGCGGCTTTCTTTTGGCCTTTTGTGAACAAGGACATACGGATCTATTGTCGATCCTGTAAAGTATGTCAAGAAGTCAAATCCAAAGGTCCTCGTCATGCTGCGCCTATTCAGGCTGCAGATATTCCTATTCGTCCATTCCAGAAAATGGCGATAGACATCATTGGTCCATTCAAGATCAAATCTGCTAGAGGACATCAGTTTATCTTAACGTGTGTAGACATGTGCACACGTTGGCCAGAGGCTATCCCTCTAAAGAGCATTACTACCGCTGACATTGCAGATGCTCTTTGGCTTATATTTTCTCGGCTGGGATTCCCCGGAGAAATATTATCAGATCATGGCACCCAACTGATATCGGATACCATGTCTCAAGTAATGTCTACTCTACAGATAGAGAGATCTTTGAGTAGCATCTATCATCCTATGTCCAATGGGATGGTCGAGCGACTAAATAGAACACTTAAGAACTTATTAGGGAAGATAACTGAGGATCATCCTCAAGATTGGGATTACAGGGTTTTCTCCCTTTGAACTTGTCTTTGGCGCGCGACCGCGCGGCCCAATGTCTTTGCTGCATGATCTTATAACAGCTGACAATATTGACGATGACACAAAATCTTCTTACGAGTATGTCATCGCGCTGAGACAGAAGATTATCGAAGCATGCAAATTGGCAACGTCCTCTTCTGAATTTGCTAAGCAGAAGGCAAGACAATTTGCTAATAAGAAGAGAACTTTACGACAACTTTGTCCTGGTGACAAAGCATTTGTTTTGCTACCTTGTCGTGAAAATAGACTCCTTATTAGTTGGAAAGGTCCGTACGATATAATATCGAAAATTTCAGATGTTGACTACATCGTCGATATCAACGGGAAGCATAAAACCTTCCACATCAATATGCTTACGGAGTTCCATGAACGTCCTGACTATCTACAGCCTATTTTCCAGGCAACGGACGATTCTCATGTCAAACATGGTCATTACTCATCACTGTCTGTAATACAGGATGAGGAAACAAGTTTTTCGGATGTTAATCTTCCGCTTCCAATGATCCCATTTCATTCTAGTGAATCATGGAAAGACGTTACTGTTTCTCCTGATTTGTCTCTAGGAGAACAGCGACAAGTTTCGTCTATGTTACAAACATTTCAGGATGTCCTCACTGACATCCCTGGACAAACTCATGTCATTGAGCATGACATTGTTCTAACTGAACATACTCCAATTAGGGTTAGACCTTATCCTATCCCTATACATTTCCAAACACAGGTTGAAAAGGAGTTGGATGAAATGATAGATTTACAAATAATCGAACCATCCACTTCTGCATATTCTTCGCCGATGATTATTGTTCGAAAAAAAGACAATAACATACGTCTTTGCGTTGACTATCGCAAATTGAATCAAGTTACGAAGTTCGATGCTGAACCTATGCCTTTACTAGAAGAGCTACTTACTCGTCTTTCTAAATCGCATTTTTTCACTAAACTTGATTTGTCTAAAGGATATTGGCAAGTTCCATTATCCGAACGCGCCAAACCTCTTACCGCTTTCTCTACTCCCAGAGGCCTTTTCCAATGGAATTTTATGCCTTTCGGCCTTATGAACGCACCAGCTACATTTGTACGCATGATGCGTCGAATCCTATCGTATCGGTCAGATGTCATTGCTTATCTAGACGACATCTGTCTTTTCAGCGATACTTGGGAAGATCACTATTCAGGGTTAGTTGAATTATTATCAACTCTGCGTGAATATAACCTGACAGCAAAACCATCTAAAGCTTGTATTGGCCTTAGCGAAATTGCTTTCTTAGGCCATCGAGTAGGTCACGGTTTCTTGAAGACAGAAGACCATAATATCACTAAGATACTTAACATCTCTATCCCTAGGACTAAAAAGCAAGTGCGAAGTCTTTTAGGTCTCATACAATTTTATGGACGTTTCATTCCGAATCTGTCCTCTATCATGGCACCTCTCTCTACACTATTAAAGAAAGGGTCGCCTAACATGGTTCACTGGTCTCATGAATGCCAATCTTCACTAGAGAAGATCAAAACTATGTTTTCGTCACCACCTATTTTAGTGTTACCTACAACAGATAAGACATTCGTTCTTCGTAGTGACGCTTCATCCACTGGGATTGGAGCGGCACTAATGCAAGAGTACTCTGGAACTCTGCATCCTGTAATGTATATATCCAGAAAACTTAATGCTGCAGAAAGGAATTACTCGGTTTTAGACCGTGAATTATTGGCAATGGTTTGGTCAATTCTCAAACTCCAAAGATTCCTTCTGGGCGCGCATTTCGTGGTGGAAACTGACCAAAAAGCTCTTACGGCTATCCAAAGTAAGAACTTGAAGAGCTCGAGATCAACTCGATACGCAATTGCTCTTCAACCTTTTCATTTTTCGGTACGAGCTATCCGTGGTTCAGAAAATGTGATGGCGGACATTCTGTCCAGATGCCCACATGATGCCACTTAACTGTTAAATATTGGATCTTTTTAATATGTATAACTTTACAACAGTTATTTTTTGTTTCTTTACTAAGATACACATTTGTAATTTAATAATAGAATGATGGTATCGCTACTTAGCGGTTTATTGATGTTAATTCACCGCTGTTCTTTGATGATTGTTTCTTCATAAATCATAAATTTAAGATTATAGTGTGAATTTTTGGTATGCATTGTATAATTACCAGAATTGTATTATACGTACATCACACCTTCCTGGAAACATTTATTCGTAGAGAAACAATTTCTCTCAGATTTTGAGATATATATTCTCACCGGTCATATTAGGAATTATAGTTATTCCTGATATTTTCATCTGCGCAGTATTCTTGCGTTGTGAGCCTATTCTACGTTGCTCCTAGATGTATTTAAAAAAAAAAAATTTTATTTTTTTTTTTCCCGGGAGGTGTGGTAAGACTGTAAAGGGCAATTTTTACTATCTTGCAATATAATACATTTATATACTTATTATGTTCGCAAATATTTGGTATTAAAAGTATTTCCTTTTTAAGTGCTTAAGGAGAAGTCATTTTTGAGTTACTTCCCTTGAAAGTAGTTCCGTCATCTTCGATCGGACTCCGCGGACGAGTCTAGGCCTACTGCGATTTATTCTTTGGCTGGGTAGGAATAGATTGTTCTTGCTTCAGTATATCTATGGCCTGAATTTATACGTAGTGTTTGTATGAGTAGGACGAGTCTGTCTTATATATGGATATCTTTACATTTCTAAGTCGAACTATGTTGGTTGTGGCTAGAAAAGGTCAAAGGCTATGCAGCGGAAGTATCGCTAGCAAGGGGTGTGATTCATGGCTGTCATCCTGTCTGGATGTAGAATTTTGTGGTAGCAGGCCTATCGCCGAAAAAGTGATCTATAAGTCAATGGGGAAAAGTGATAGTCATTTAGACATGTTGTATGTACTTTACCCCAGTGTTTATTCTCTTTTGCCAAGGAATGGCAAAGTTATATTTCGCATAGAAAGGTAAAACCACAATTTATTATGAACTTGGGCTTCGCCATCGTTGTCGATAAACAGATGCACAGTGGTACTTTTGAAAAGAATATTTATTCAAAGGAAGACGACATTCCTATGTATCAGCACTAGATTGTATGATATTATTCAATTACCTCTATGAGAGAAGCTATGAAGAAATGAGGACATTTAACGAATGACCAATTTTGGTCTGGGTCCTATAGTGAGTGAAACTCACGAGAGAAGAACAGCCATGTTGAAATTCATATACTTTGTATTTATCGAGTGAGAAAAAGGGATGCCTGTACTATCGCTCGATGAACCAAGAGATCACTGCTACATGTGAGAACCCATGTCTGGGATTCCTATATCTTTATGGAAAATATATATATATTGAACTTTACGTGAAGGGATATTCACTAGACGAGGTTAGGTCTAGGAGCCTTCCTATATATTGGTTATGGTCTGACGTGCCCAGTCAGTAAAGCCAGATGATTTACATGATGGAACTCTGAATGCTTATTTACGAATGCTCCATTATGATATTTGCCAAGCATGAATGCTAACTTAAGATGATATTCCTGTGATCAACGTTATGCTGTCTATGTCGACATTTGTTCCTGTAACCATACACGTACTGTCCAAGTGTGCGTCCCATTAAATGTTATAAAAAGACCACCGTAGTTCCAGTACTTCTTGAATTCGAACAGTGTGAGTATGAGTGATGTACTACCAACCTGTCAACTCTATCGAATCATTCTACCATTCGCGTTCTGACAGTCTCATACACACTCATTGTTTACACTCACATTCTTGTCGGAGCCTCATCACGTTCCAGGACAAGATGACCTGTATGACCAAAACTGTGCTGGGTTTAATGAGTTGACAATCGTTACACTTTACTACACCAGTCCCAACATCTACATTTATCAACTGGTGGACATTCACGTCATTTAACAAATAAAGCGTGATTCAGCAACTAGTAGCCAGTATGAGTAAACAACTACACAAGAGTTTAACACTGAGCATTGCGCGGTCACATATACAATTCCCTGCCACAAAAATGTATGCCGAAGGGAGACATTTTCAAAAGATGAGAGGTGTGTGACCGGGCTAAGGTATAGCTGTCTACTAAGATGAATGCGAAACCCATCTGAGACTAAACCAAGGTAGACTTGTGATTATAGTACTAGCAAGGGTCACTGACCACTTAACCAGTAAACTGAAATCAACAGCTCCTAATGTCAATAAAATCTAGCATCTCAAAGTCACCAGAACAAAAACCATTAAAACTTACTTACTTAGTCGTTCCCCTTCTACCGTGAGGTGTAGAGGTTTGGAAGAGAGAGCGCCAGACTATCCTATCGGCTGTCTTCCTCCTGGCCAGGTTCCATTCTAGTCCTCGGTCCTTCAAAGATTGTCTAATGTTGTCCTCCTAGCGGACTCTGGGTCGTCCTGGGGGTCTGGATCCCTGGCTCTTTGTTTCCCACGCTTGTCGTGGTAGCCGATCTTCTCCCATTCTGCAGACATGGCCAAACCATCTTAGTTGGGACTGTTTTACTTGGGTCTGCAGGGGGTGGGATTTTAGGCCTTGACGTATCGTCTGGTTGCGAAACCATTAACTCTTTCCGTACGTAATTATTTTCAGCTCTGGACGGAATTATTTTTAAGCCCCAAAAATTTACACATACATAATTTACGTTTACTGACAATGTGTGTCTAATCATGAGTTAAGTATAACATATTATATATCAAATTAAAGTACATTGGATGAACAATATAAATCCATATGCCTTTCTAGCTAATTTTATGTTATGTTTATGTTATAACAGTTAACATCTTCTTCTTTGATCCTTAGCCGCCGACCGTCAAAGCAGTCAGTGGCCATCACGCCTAGTGGCGTCTTGTAGGGCAACAACAAATTGATTCCACTTTGCTCGGTCGGTGGCCATCCTTCGTACAGTGCCCCAACTCTGGTTCATTCTTTGCATCTCAGCCTCCACAGTCCTCCGCCAGGTTGTTTTTGGTCGGACTCTTTTTCGTTTTCCTTCAGGGGTCCAAAGCATAGCTGTTCTTGTGATGGCATCGGGGTCTCTTCTGAGGACATGACAACAGTTAACATGTACATGGAAAAAAGATAACTTGAAATTTTGAACAAAAATTTTCGACTTACGTAAGGCTTGTAACATAAATTGTTATCACAATACAGTTTCACTGCTCTCTTTGTGCAGGTAATCCATTTAGAAACACAGAAAAAGTAAGAAAGTTATGGTTGATCACACAGTTTGTTCATTGTTCACATATTAGTAACATATCCGGTGTGTTTTTCGGCCATTATGGCGATACAACAAAACACGATTAAAGATGAAGATAAATGTGAAAAAATTCCTTCAGCCGCAAATAAAAGACGTTGAAGCTTGTTGAAATTCGCACAGTTTTGTGTTTACTTCCGTTCGAGATAAATTCCGGGCAGTATAAAATATCAGTATAGAAAGAAACAACGAAATAAATCAGCATCTTTTAAAAGATCTTGCGGTCACAGCGGTCGGCCATTGCGTCTTTTAAAAGATCTTGCGTACGGAATCAGATAAAACACTAAATAAAAACAAATAAAAACAATTACATGTAAAACAATACGCATAATAAAAAAATCAAATCTTGTCATAAAGGAATTAACACTGGCATGTGATACGGCTCTGTAGTAGCAAGATGCCCTTAAACAATAATCATCGCTTATTAAAAGCATTAAGAAAAAATTTACGGTTTCCACCAAAAATGAAAAGCATACGTAAAACCTTAAAATTACAATTTGTAATATAAACACAATAATATACAGCTACATTCAACAACATGAAACATATACTGACATCCAAACAGTTATCTCACAAATTAAAACTGAGAATCATAAAGTGTTAAATATATTCTGCATTTCTGTATGGTGCAGAAACATGGACGATGAATAAGCATTTGGAAGAAATAATTGAGGCTCTTGAAATGTGGATATATAGAAGAATGGGGCGTATCTCATGGAAAGAGATGAAAACAAATAAGGAGGTCCTAGAAAATCTAGGTATGAAAAGAGAACGAATGAGAGAGGTCAAAGTTCGGCAGCTAAAATACTTTGGCCACATAAAAAGGCATAACACCTTGCAGAAGACCATAACAGAAGGGAGAGTTGAAGGCAAACGTGCAAGGGGAAGACAGCGCTATAAGTGGGAAGATAACATCAAGAGATGGACAGGAAAGAGTCTATCAGAGTGCACCACCAAGACAAGAGACAGAAGACGTTGGAGATCCATTACAGCCAACCTTCGTTGTGGAGATGGCAACTGATGATGAATATAAACACAATAGTAAAGAAAAACTACAAATGAAAACACTATACATAAGGCATTGTGCGTATTCGTGTGCATCAACACTATATGGCAAAGCCAAAAACATCCATAGTAATGTAAATAGTAATGGATAATAAAGACTAATACCCAAAAATTAACATGCAAGAACAAAACGCTATATCAAAAATGCCTGTCGCAGCAGGAAATATAGTATCATAAACAAAGTATAACACATGCTGAAAATAAAGGGTCCAGTAGACTAAATATTTGATACCAAAAAAGAAAAATGTCGACACAAGTCGCAGTGTGCAACCATTCAAAACCCAAAACAAAACATTAGAAAAAGGCAAAAAAAAAAAAACCTTATGCCTCTATCCATGTCAGATTTCGTCTCAACGAAATGTAAGGTGTGGGTAGATGGAAGGCGGGTCAAGGTGCACCGTGTTAACACTAGCAGGTGTTGGTGATGTATTTGCTAAAGGTGAAGAACCGTGAAGCTCTACAATAGGAATGTGCTCATGCTGATCCTCTGTATTAACAATCTCAGGTATCACGTCTTCGGAATGAGTGTATTATTGGAAAGGGAAAAGCTCCAATGATCCAAGTAGCTGGATCTAGTGGATAGGCCAGCGGTAAGGGTATACGTGTAGTAACCATTCTCGTGCAGTGGACGTGAATGTCCTCATGATGATTAAGAAACAATGCTAGTATGCATGAATTGGAAGACTCTGTGACATAGAAAGGCTGCTGGAGCGAACAAAAAGGAAAAGGCTGACGCGTGCATTGCTGCAAATGATCCTCGGACAGCAAAGCATAGTGTGTCGATTTCGCGTTAATGGCAATACCAGGATAATCAACCTTATAGTAGGCTAGCATGTTAGAGGAAACTGTGTGCGTAAGTGAGAATGGTAGCGGTGTTGGTAAATTGTGTATTTGATACAAACGAAAGACGTCATCCACCGAAAGTAAGGGGATGTCAGTAAAGGTGATTAGATAGTCCCGTTGAAAGACAGCATGGCAAGACAGTGTTTCATAGTAATCGAGAATGTTAGTCGATGTAATTAATGGAAGTTGTAGGGTGCGGGGCAATGCTTGGGCAATGTGGGAAAGCAGTGACTGAAGATCCGATGGCGAAATTAGAGAAAGGGGTAGTTTGTTGAGACGCAACGCATTAAGAGTGCGTGAAAGGACATTACTGCCATCACATGTGTCAATACCTTGTCGATGAATGGCGGCTTGCGTACCCTGATTAACCCCAGGGCTATGCCAGCGGGAGTTTTACCACTGGAAGGTTCTACTAAGCTGGACAGGTTTGCGCTGGAAGTGGTCAGACTAAAGCAGACACCCTGGTTCTACAGGTTGGGGGTTTTAGCATAGGGCTGACATCCCTGTCTATGCAAAAAGAAACGAAGTTAGGGAAACGACAACAAAGGAACAAACTTTGCTGCGGGATGGACTTCCGGAGTCTGAGGCTCGTATGACTGTCAGTGGTGAAAGTAGAAAGGAAGCCACTGACACGAGAACGGCCGTCCTGACCGCAAAACGTGAAACAGGAATAGGATTTTGGAATGTCAGGACAATGAATGAGACGGAAAAACTAAAACAGGTCACAGCGGAAATGAGAAACTATAGATTACACACTCTAGGGATAAGCGAGAGCAGAGGGACAGGGACATGAAAAGTTAAAACAGCAACATGAGAAACAGTACATTACTCTGGCAGAGAGGATGGACAGCACAATGAAGGTGTAGCCATTATTCTACAGAAAGGAATAGAAAGGTCATTACTGGAATGGAAAACCATCAACAACAGACTGATCAGAATAAGATTGAGAGGGAGATTCACCAACACTACAATAATACAATGCTAAGCACCAACAAATGACAGCGACAAAGAGGTCAAGGATGAATTCTATCAACAACTGCAAAAAGAAATGGAAGACACACCTAGATACGATCTTATCGTAGTAATGGGAGACCTCAATGCAAAAGTTGGAATACAATACATTTAATGAAAGAGTAATGGGGAAATGCGGCAGCGGAACAGCAAACGAAAATGGGGATAAATTAATAAGTTTCTGCAGCATTAACAGCCTGGTCATTGGAGGAACACTTTTTCCACACAAATAAATACACAAATTAACATGGGAATCACCAAATGGTCGGAACAGAAACCAGATAGACCACATGATGATTAATGGTAGATGGAGACATGCATTACAAGATGTGAAGGCAAGAAAAGGTGCAGAATGTGGGAAGTGACCACCATTTAGCCGCAGCAAAACTGAAGGTGAAAATCAGAACTGCTGGACTAACTGTAACTTCACAGAAAAGATTTGACATCAGCAAATTGAAGGACTCCCTTAACCAGAAAAGCTTTTGCTGCTGATATAAAGAAACGAAATCAATTTGCCAAAAGTCAGGAAAAGACATCGACTGATGATATAGACCAGAAATTCAACACCATTTCAACAATATAAAAAGAAAGCAGCAAATCATGCTTGGGATTCCAGGAAAGGAAGAAGCAAGACTGGATAACACCAGAAACATTAAACACCATAGCGATGAGAAAGGAAATGAAAAGACAGAATGCAGAAGCGAAGTCCCCCAGATTATAGCAACTATGTAGCGAACAGTACAGTCAGCTGGACAAGGAAGTTAAACGCCAAACCCGAGCCAACAAAAGGAATTTCCTAGACGATCTTGCAAAACAGGCAGAAGAGGCAGCACTGAGAAATGAACAAAGCACAGTATACAAAATAACTAAATTCATCAGCGGAAAACGAGGTGCAAACAATATTACATTAGTAAGAGATAAACAAGGCAATCTCATCACGACAGCAAAGGAACAGGAAACAAGATAGGCAGAGCATTTCAGAAAACTCTGATTACAAGGAACCACCAGAGACACAGTTGAATGTTCCTGAGGCTGAAAACGATCTAGATGTTAATACAGACATTCCACGGAAGGAAGAAACCATCACGGCAATCAAAGGGTTAAAGAATGGAAAAGCTCCTGGCCACGATAACTGAAATGCAGAGCTATTTAAGACAGACCTTGAGCTAGCAGCAGAACTATTAGAACCACTATTTGCACGTCTGGAAAACGGACAACACCAACGGACTGGAACAAAGGAATAATTGTCAAATTGCCCAAGAAGGGAGATCTTGCAGACTGCAATAATTGGAGAGGAATCACTCTTCTCTCAGTTCCCAGCAAAATATTAGGCATGATAATTATACAGAGAATTTCAAAAGCAGTAGACCACATACTGAGGAAAGAACAAGCAGGATTTAGAAAGAACAGAAGATGTGCAGATCATATATTTACCCTCAGGAACATTATAGAGCAGTGATCAGAATGGCAAAGACAGCTGTACATTAATTTCGTTGATTTTGACAAGGCTTTTGACAGTATACATAGGGACAGTTTATGGAAAATGCTGAGGGCTTATGCAGTTCCTAGCTGCATAGTGTCAATCATAAAAAACCTCTATGCCAACTTTACGTGTAGCATAGGGCAGAGCAACCTAACCTTTGAGGGGAAGACAGGAGTACGACAGGGATGCCCCTTATCAACCACTTTATTTTTAAAAGTCATAGACTGGGTGATGCGACAGACAACAGAGGGCAGGCCAAGAGGAATAAGATGGACTACGTTTTCTACATTGGAAGATCTGGAATATGCAGATGACATTGCACTACTAGCCCATTCACATCAACACATCCAGGAAAAAACGGATAGACTTAATAAGTATAGCTAGCAGGTGGGCCTGAACATCAATCTAAAGAAGACAGAGGTCATGACACTCAATGTGAGCAACCCCGAGCCCATAACAGCGAGGAATCAACAACTGGAACAGACAGACACCTTCACATACCTAGGATGCATAGTAACACCAGATGGCGGAGCAAGCAAAAACATTAACAACAGAATGAACAAAGCACGAACAGCCTTTTTTATTTTAAACAACATCTGGAAGTCCTCTCAGTACAGCACAAGCACAAAATTAAGATTATATCAGAGCTGTGTGCTTTCTGTGCTCTCTATGGTGCGGAATGCTGGAGAGTAACAGAGAAGGAAATATCGAAATTGTCCTCTTTCCACACAACCTGCCTAAGAAAAATTGTCCGAATCTTTTGGCCGAATACCATCACCAACCAAGATCTGCTTACTCGGAGCAAGCAAGAGGACTGTTAGGGTGTAGCGGGGTGTTTTATAATATTTTATAATGAGTAGTAGGTTTACTCAGGCCAAGTTCATATAGGGGTATGTAGTTAGTCCCCGCACACAGCCTATCTCCACCAACGTAAATGATACTGCCAAAGGCCAGGTTGGACAACTGCACATATATTTTAATGAACGACACGATGTTCGTCATGTATCATTTTGTAAAGCCATTATACATATAGGCATAATATAGTAAGGCAGTCCTCAGTACGTTTCCATATCGTCTGTCACTAAAACGCTGTCCTTGACAGGTTTAGGCATAAACTTTATTTACTTACGTTCACAATAATAAGAATTCCTTTCACACAATAAACTAGACGCATCACACGGAGATGTATGGATGAGCTAGTGGTCGAACATTGTAGGAATCGAGAGTGAAGTATAATAATTCTCAGGAGCTTGGAACACACACGTCCACCTGCCTTGAAGAACACACAGAGAAGAGACAGTTTGACAGTTCGCTAACTTCAACAGACGGCAACTCTAGGCATCTGCTACTGAACCCAAAAGTCATGACGTACTTCCTGTAACCAAGGGTCACCGGTCATAAACAAATATGACGACTTGTCGAATAGTATTGATATCGACATACATGTTATGAATTTTAATCATAACATTTATCCCCCCCCCCCCCCCCCCCCCCCCCCCCCCCCCCCCCCCCGGGAAAATAACGGAAACGAAGTTTTCATTATTTCCATGGTGTGAGTTTTAACATCACTGGAGTGAAAAGATGGTATCATCAAATTTCACTGTTAGAATGAAGTAGCATAGCACCCAGGTTTGTGCCTCAGAGTAAGCAATTAAACACTTAATGTGTGGACAGTAGCAAAGAATTCTAAAACCATTGACTACAAAGGACAGAAATTGTTTTAACAACAATGTGAGGTAGCTATCACAAAACATCCAACATCAAAGAGAAAAATGATGGTATCAGTCCAGGCACTCCCATACCGCACACCGTCCAAAAAACACCTATCTGTCACGTCAGGTAACAGTAGTCAATTAATCTCATATTAATTCATAGTCATAATGCAAAGCATTAAAATTAATACAATTATGTAATAGAGACAATAGATGACATGAGGCAGACAATCAACCAATGAAATGAGTGAATGCTACATTTTTGTGAATTGATAAAGGTTATGTGTACCTCAAAAATATATGTTATCAATATAACATATTAATGGTAAGAGAAGCAAGGTAATCTTGTATATGACACATTTGTGTGAGCAATAGATAAGACTATGCTTATGTGTTGTACCAATAGATAATAGTATGGCGTATTAGCCAATTAATGTTGCAAAGTCTAGTGTGAGTGTGACATAGATTTGTGTCAAAACCCAACAATTTCTAGTGAATTCACATTAATCATCACTTAATATTACACATAGTAGTTAAGGTCTATAGTGCACTGTCATTCCGCTAATTAATAAATGTTCATACACCGGTTTTAGAAAAATGCCGAAATACATCGTTGACAATGTCCATGATTGTTCTCCATGTCATAGTATGTCCGTACGAATCCAAATGTTAATACACGCAGTAATCAGCAATCGAAAACTAGTCAAATAGGGAATTTAATTGTTATGCTCCCTTGATAATTCGAGTCATTCATCTCAGAGTTATGTCCCTTAATATGGAGACGTTAGTTATTCCGATTAAAATTGACAATACATGTTCGCAAGAAAATGTCTGGAAATGACATCATTTCCAACATTTCACGTAATGTGTATACGTAGGCTTGTAAGTCGACCATAAACACTGTTATTAAGGCATAACATCTATACGGAGTGCGCTGCGTTCAACAAGATATTACACCATTTTGAGCTTTGGAGAATTCATCATCATCCGTTGCTGTGTGAACCGCTTACTCATATCAGCAATGTTTCTTTCTTTGAAAATGCAACCATGTAGAATAGTTTTCAGCATAGTTAGCATACAAAAAGTATTAGTGTCATACGACCACGTCATCATACACGTAATAGTTTCTTGATCAAGACATCATGAAGTTTGTTCATAGGTTAGTTGAAATTCTGTGAGTCACCTATATTCGTAGAGTTGATAGGTGATATAGGGTCTTTTATGCAACGAGACAGAACATCAGCCAAGACATTTCGGATTCCCTTAATGGCTTTGATGTAATTATCGTTTGGTTGAAGAGCGAGCGAGGCTCTGGTGGCCCTTTCGTTCTTGAATCTCGTTTTTTGAGATATGACAATGCTTTCTAGTCGGTTTCCAGGGTCAATCGGGCTCCCATCAGGTACCGTTGCAGCTTGGTGAAACAAAACACGATCGCCAGCAGTTCCCTTTCCACAATGGGATACCACTGCTCTGTGGGCGACAATTTCCGGCTGACATACATAGTTGGGTGCATGTAGCCTCCAAATTCTTGCATCAACGTTCCATCGATGCCTGTTGCAGAGGCGTCTACTCTGAGGGTAAAAGGAAATTGAGCGTCAGGTAATCTCAAAATTGGTGATTTAGAGAAAGAGCATTTAAGTAAATTTAAGGAGACATCGCACGCATGCGACCAAATGATCTTGTTTGGCGAGTTCTTCTTTACCAAAGAAGACAGAACTGAGGTAATATCTGAAAAATTAGGCAAGCATTTTCTATCAAAATTTACCAAGCCTAACAGACTGCGAACCTGTTTCTTAGTTCGAGGAATTTCAAGATTCAAGATGTTCGAGATAGTAGAATCCTCAGGTTTAAGAAAGCCACCTCCTACTTTATGACCAAGAAAAGAAATTTCAGTGAATCCTATTCTGGTTTTTGAAGGTCTAGCAGTAAGATTATGAAGACGCAAGGTATTCAACAAAGACTAAATTCCCATAACATGTTCTTCCCAAGTTTGATGGAATAGACAGATATCATAAATATAAGTGATTAAATCCTCACGTCACATAAAAGTTTACGCATCATGCGAACAAAGGTAGCAGAAGCGTTAACCAGACCGAATGACATAAAATTGAATTGAAACAATCCTAGAGGTGTAGCAAAAGCTGTATAAGGTTTAGCTTCGTCTGATAATGGCCCTTGCCAATAGCCTTTGTATTGATCAAATATTCACACTAAGAACAATTATAGAAGAATCAGTGGAAATGCAATCGCCACTTATTATCACCTTCGTCGATTTTCAAAAAGCCTTTGATAGTCTACACCGCCCATCATTGTGGAAGATACTTACAATCTATGGTTTTCCAACAAAATATGTGAATATGATCAAAGCGCTATATGACAATGCAAGATGTTGTGTTAGAACAAATAAAGGGAATACAGAATGGTTTACAGTAGAAACAGGGGTGAAACAAGGCTGTATTATGTCACCACTACTTTTTGGAATAGCTGTTGATTGGGTTATGAGAAACTATACCCACAATGAACAATTAGGTATAAAATGGACAAATGGAAAATTCCTGGGGGACCTGGATTTCGCAGATGATTTGGCATTCTTAAGTTCAACACCCAGACAATCCCAAGAAGCAGTAAATAATTTGTGTCATCTTTCGGTTAAAATAGGTCTCCAAATAAATGTCTCTAAAACTAAAGCTATGAACGTTTCTAACGAGACCTTTGATATCATCTTGAACGGGGAAAAACTACAGAAAGTTGAAAGTTTCAATTATTTAGGCAGTAAAATGACTCAGGATGGTGACACAACAAGAGAAATTCATACTAGAATTGCTTTGGCAGCTAGCGCCTTCAATAGATTATCTAACATTTGGAAATTACGATAATTGAATATACATACCAAGCTTCGTCTGTTTAATTCAAATGTTATCTCAGTGTTAACATACGGCTGTGAGAGTTGGAAAATAACAAAATCATTGGAGAACAAGCTGAATACATTCGAGAACAAATGTCTTAGAAAACTCATGAACATCAGTTGGAAAGAATTCAAGACTAATCGACAAATAAGAGAAGACTCTAGGCAGAAATATGTCTCCAACTATATAAGGAAAAGACGATGGTCATATATCGGTCATGTCCTACGAATGCAAAACAACAGAATACCATTGCAGGCACTCACTTGGGTTCCTGAGGGTAAGAGGAAAAAAGGAAGACCAAATGAAACACTCAGAAGAACAATAATAAGAGAAGGAAGAACGTTGGGATTAAACAATGTGCAAGAGCTAAGAGGAGTGGCGTCACAACGTACAACCTGGAGAGCACTGGTTTCTGCCTTATGCGCCGTGTTTGGTGCTTAAAGAATTTATTATTATTATTATTATTATTAATAGCCTTTTGACAATTCAAATTTTGTAAAGAAAGTAGCAGTAGCTAATTTGTCTAGAAGAGAATCTAACAATGGTAATGGTTCCGCGTCTGGAATAGTCAGGGCATTTAAGCGCCTGAAATCTATGCAAATACGAATAGATTTATATTTTTTCCTGATCAAGACCATAGGAAAACTGTATGGTGAATGTGACGGGGCAATGATATTTAACTTGATCATTTCTTTTATTTCTTCCTGTATCTGTGATTGTAAATGAATAGGTATAGGAATTGGTTTCAGTTTGATAGGTCTGAAATCTGTTAGCAAGATATCATGTTGAATGATATCTGTATGCCCAGGAACATCCTTGAGCACATCAGAAAAAGATTGCAGTAATTGAGAAATCTGCTCCTTCTGATGAGAAGCAAGAGTTGGTGCAATAGAAACATCTTTCCAACTCTCCGTAGCTAAAAGATGTAAGATTGGTAATGATAAAAGTGGTTAATTACCATCAGATAAGTTAGACCCCTCCACCTGTATTACCGCCAAGGAAGAGCGACGATCAACAGATTCGTCAATATCTTCAAAGACTGATTTTAGATGCAGAGGACGAGCATGCAATTGCTGTAACATATTGATATGAAAAGTTTTTTACTTCCCATTAATAGATTAAATAAAGTCAACATCTGACAATTTATCAATAATTGCATAAGGTCCTCTCCATGACACAAGTAATTTATTGTCTTTATTAAGTAGCAATACATAGGCCTCATCACCTGGCCATAATTGGCGCAGTTTCTTGTTTTTATTGGCAAACAAACGAGCCTTTAATTTCACCTTTTCTGACGCCTCAACTGCTATCTGGCATGCGTCGATAATCTTTTTTCTCAAGTTGACAACATATTGATAAGAGGTTTGAACATCTTCGCTCATGTCAGCTCCCACCAACAATTGTTTTAAAACGGACATAGGTCCTCTAGGTTTAGAACCAAAGATTAACTCAAATGGCGCGAACCCAGTGTGTTCGTTGGGAATTTCTCTGTAAGCAAATAAAATTGCGGGCAATACCCTGTCCCAATCCTGTGGATATTTAGTAGTATCTTTACCCAACATCTGCTTCAAACTCTTGTTGAGCCGCTCAATTTTACCATTCGAGGCGGCGTGATAGATTGAACTAAGAGAGCGATCAATATCGAACTCTTTCATCACCTGTTTCATGACGTCAGAGACGAATTGAGTTCCCCGATCTGATAGTATGTTTTCGGGAAAACCCAATCTGCTGAAAATTAAAAATAGCGCATCCGCTACGTCAACAGTTTATATCGTTTTAAGAGGTATCGCTTCTGGCCAGCGTGTGCATATATCAATGCAAGTCAGCACATATTTATGCCCTCTAGCTGACGTGACCTTTAATGGACCAATAGTGTCAATAGCCATCTTTGCGAAGGGACGTAAAGAAATATCCGATGCCTGAATAGGCGCATTATGTTTTGGCCTTTTAGTTGCCTCCCCTTGGCAAACTGTGCAAGTGCGACAAAAAGCCTTGACATCTTGTCACACCAGGCCCAAAAAAAAAATGCGACAAAACTCTGTTTTGTTCTAGTGACATCCAAATGACCAGCACAATTAATATCGTGGTCATGTCGTAAAACGAAAGATCGAAAACAAGCTGGTACCATGATCTGTTTTTTTACAGATGTAGAATCTTGAAAATTTCTAATCAAAATACCATTCTTTAAGGTGTACCAATGTTTAGCATTATCACCAAACATCACATCATCTGATTTTGCAACCTGAAAAAATTTCTTTAAAGACTCATCATTCTGTCTCTGAATGAATGAATCCTTATCAATAAGTTCCACCTGTAGATCATCATCATTTTCCTTCTCTTCTACATTATTTTCCTCTTCAGTCACCATCTCCACAGTTTCACTCTCATCATTCATCACCTCATCTACGACATTTTCAATTTGGTTGCGATGATCCAATTCAGCACGAGCCTGAGCTCTAGTTATGACAGCATTTGCACTGATCAGATGCTGTTGTTCCCATTTTTCAATATCTTCCTTTGTGCATTCACGAAGAACAGGAATATTTCCCAAGGTTATTCCGGCAATAGGGTTATTCAACAGGCACACGAGAGTTCTCCCTGTAAAGTATGGGGTATCCAAAATACTTCCGCAGTAGGATAGTATTCCACTGTGCCACCAAATGTAATGTATAATCTGACTGATCTACCAACGACCTGCACACACCAATCGTTGTGCATCCTGTGTCCCTGAGAAGTGACACAAGTTGGTTGTTCACAAAACCCTTATTAAATACCAGTGAACCTGTTCCATCATATGAGGACATGACTGGTAAAATATGTCCACATAAAAGCCTAAGGACTCCCTGTAGCTGAAACAAAGAATTGCATTCAGAACAATTAGTACTGTTAGACAAATCCACACTACATGCATTTGCATGAGATATACTTTTATTATTCTGAACTGGATTATTGTCACTAACATGTACGACAGCATTTGAACGTTCAGGATTCCTTGACTGTCTGAAGTTATTGTTCTGTTGGGATCGTCTGTTATTAAAAGAATTGTCATTATTTCTATAAAATGACCTTTGTCCTCTGCCTGATCTGGCATTATATCCTCCTCTGTTCTGATAATCATTAGGCCGGAATGATGATGGTTGATGATAATAACCATCATCATAAGAGTTATAATTTCTTTGAGGCTGTTGTGATCTTTTGTTAAAATTGTATCTGCCTCTGTTAGTGCCATATTTATGATCTCTATTTAGTCGATAGTTCCTGTCCAAACTGTTTGATCTCTGCCTAGGTGGATCATAGTTTACAGTCCTAGCAGATGCCACTGGCAAGGAATCATTAATGTTATTTTTATTAAGGTTCCTACCCGGATGTGCGATTTGATATTGGCGTCCGAACATTTCCATAGTGGATAATGTTTCAGGTTTGAGTTAAATTTTGGTAAATTGAGCTTAAAAGTGGAAGCATGGTCTTTTTTTCCAGCTTCACTATTCATAGGATTAACCTGTGGTTGTTGAAGACGCAATTTTTCCAACTCAAATTCTGCCATCCTAAGCTCTTGTTGTGCCTTTATTTCAGCCTGAGCTTGTTGTGCTTTTAATTCAGCCTGAGCATAGGCTACTTTTTTCTTCTTCAAGTTAATATTCTCTTCTTTTATTCTCTTGTTCAAGAGCTAATTCATCATGTCTCCTTTTTTCAGCTAATTGCAACTCTTCTGCTCTTCTTTTCTCAGCTAATTGCAATTCTTCAGCTCTCTTCTTCTCCTCTCTCTATAATTGTCTTTGATATCTGAGTTCATTTTCCTCTAGCTTCTTTAATGCGAAACCCTTTAAAGCTTCACCCTCAAGTCCAAAATCCTTTCCAGCCTTAATAAAAGATTCCAAGGTAGCCATGATTCACAATTATTGTGCTTTCCAATAGCTAAACAATAATGCAAATATTTGTGGCATTGGCTATTGCACGCCACATGTCAGAGAACAACCAAGAGTTTGGTGCTGGTGAGCGCGGCACGAAAAAGATTTATCGCTATGTGTATTGCGCACATGACGTAGACAGTTCGGAGATAAAAACGTACAGAGCTAGTGTTTACCCTGAAGGGTTGGCTTGTGTTTTCTACCAGATGGTAGATATTTGGAAAATGTTAAATGGACAATGTCTTCAAAGACATCCATGTTTACTGAAATGAAATTATCCAATGAAATGTGATCAGATAGTGTTTACGTGGAAACACTGGTTGGAGAATTGGACGAAATTAACCTGTCTTGCAATGCCATGTGATGATGTCCAGTATAAGTTGATTAAATGTTAAAATGTCAACAGAGTTTGCAAGTCGATATATTTCCCGTTGATTTGGGTCATTGGAATTACGGTTACCTAGTTTGATTGTGGCTGTTATGAACTTTGAGGACACTATATCTAACAATCCTAGACACAGTTGAAAACGAGCATACGACTCAACTGAATAGTATAAACTTATGACGCCACAGATATGGGAGGCTCAGTCCGTTGGAGTTGATTTAGTTATCTGCAAATATATACTAGGTTGTACTTGGGAAAGTACGCAAGATAAAGAATTTCTGGAATCACAAGAAATCGCAGTTTTATTGGGGAGAGGTCATGCCAAGACCTTGGACTGTTTTTGAAGACGTTAATGCCAAACGACATACACGGCATATTCAATTGAAGTCGCTTATCATGAATCTGATTGCCTAAATACATCTCCAGATAATCGTCTCTATATATTGCTATCACAAGGAGTTTTGATGAATCTTTTCGCTTCGACGCCATTGCACGGTAAATTTCTGTCAAGAACCGTTACAGCAAGGTCACCTTAACGGACTCTAACATCTTGAATTAAACTTACCAGTGGACATTTATTATATGAATAACAACTATCTTAACATGAATCGTGAGGATCGGTACGGTATCCATAACAAGTCTTTCAAGCCTGACGTCACATCAAGTCTCTGATGTCCGAGAAATCATTTCGTTTGTCTGCAACGTGCAAGAAGGATGATTAAATCGTTTACGTACGTCATCAAACAGATTTGCTGACCACATCGATTTCGTTATCAGGATCGTGTAACGTCTTGAACAGGACTCTCAGACGTTGTTTTGGAACTCAGACTTTACATTCTTTCGTTGACCCTGGTGTACTTCATAGATTCAAGGCTACTTTGCGAGGATGAATGCTTCTTGTCTACAGCGAGGATTGGCGGTCGTGGATTTTTTTATTCAGATAAGTGAATATATGTTGTGTAATGTCATGGTCTCCAGTCCTAAAAATGTCAGGCACATCTTGTTTTGTGTATCGTTTATGTTTTCTGTTTTCTTGTGAACGATTGGTGGGAACGACACTCAATTATATCCTTGGATGAATTTAGTTGTCGTCGTTCTTTAGATTTTGATTGTATTGATCTCTTTCAGGGATTCAGCATTTAGTGCTGTCGTATTTCCGCTCTGACTGAGATTAATATTTTCTTAGTTGTTTAGCTGTGCTGTCAAGTAACATACTGTCATGTATTTCTTATTTAGTTCAGTATGATTATGTTCGTACCCGTATGTCTTCTCTGACTTTCTTTTTATTATGTACATCAGTTCTATGTGATTGTATCTCGTCCTGTACCGTTCATTGGCAGTGGAAACAGTTGTTTTATTATATTGCAGAATTTTATGACTTTTTACACTGTTGTTTGTTCCTTATTTGTTTCCGGCCTTGTCTTTTGGTCCTTTGTCTAATGTGATATTATGGCATGCTTTTAAATAGGTATTAATGGCGGTATTTATTACTTGCTGGTGATTATATTATATTGCTATTTGCTGATATAGTTATATATAATAGTATTACAACTACGTTGGTAGAGTAGTTGGTAAGTACGAGTATCATATACTTCATAGACAAGTATATCACACAAAACGACTAAAGACTGTGTATACATTTGGTTTTGGAAAAAGGTTTGATTTACCTTACGACTAAGTATAGTCGTTTAGCTACAAGTGGGAGAGATATACATTTTGCATATTTATCACATTACTCTTTGATTCCATTATGGCTGACTTTGTAAAAGTTAAGCAGGATTTATGCAAAATGGAAAGGACTTTGGTTTCTCAGGCGATGATCTTATAGCCTTTGTAAATAAGGAAGTAGCTGAATATAAAGAAAGAGAAGACAAAAGAGAAGAGAGAGAGAAGAAAAAAGAGAAACGAGAGAGAGAAGAAAAAAAGAAGAGAGAGAGAGAGAGAGAAGAAAACAGAGAAGAGAGAGAGAGAGAAGAGAAAGAGAGAGAGAGAAAGAGAGAAGAGAGGGAACATGAAAGAATGGAGAGAATTCGTTTGGCAGAAATTGCTGCAGAACAGGCGAAATTTGAAAGAGAAAAAACTTTTGAGTTAGAAAAATTACGTTTACATTCTTCTGATACAAGGGAATCTTTTAGTACGGGATCGTCTAAGATTATAAATTTAAAATTGCCTATTTTTTCATCATTGCATGATGACGTAGGATATTATATTTTGAGATTTGAATCACGGGTTACGGCTTTAAATTTACCTAAAACTTTGTGGCTTGAACATTTTGTCGGGTTACTCACAGGTGAAGCTTTACAAATATTCTTTAGCATTGCCAATGAGAAAAGAGAAGACTATGAATCCATAAAAGCGGTATTCCTTCGCAAATATTGTTTGGACGAAGAAGGATATCGTCTAAAATTTAAATCTATTGTTCCCGTTGAGGGTAAAGTTTTCAAAGACTTTGTGTCTTGTGTGAAGATCTGTCTTAACAGATGGATCGAACAATCAAATATTACTAAATCTTTCGAGGGTATATGTGATCTCTTCTGAAGAGACAACATTTTATCTGCTGTAAATTCGGAAATTGTCTCATTCCTTCAAGAAAGGAAGCCTACGAGTGTAGGAGAGATGGAAAAATTAGCTCAACAATTTTCGGTCGCACACCCAAACTTGTCTTTAAGCAAAACGAGGGTCCTGGAAACTTTGCCTGCGTGTGCGGCTACTCATGACAGATCACGCACTCGTAGCATGGACCGGCGGTATAGGGAAGACTATCAAAACTCATACAGAGGAAGATATAATTTCCATCATAATCGCTCGCCCTCACGGGGTAGAGAGAGGCGAAACTTTAACCATAATAATAATAATTCATGACACAGAAATAAACAATATGCATATAATAATTACAATAACAAACATCATGTCTCAACACCATCGCGTAATGATTCTTCTCGCACGGACAATAAGGGGTACTATCGGTCTGACCGTCCAGTGAATCGGAGAGGACCATATTTTTCTAGAAGTCAAAGTAGAGCAAGATCACAAGCTCATGCTTGTCAGATTAAAGTTGATAAGGGTAATAATGACAATAATGAGAATAACACTCACGCCAATGCGTGTATTTTTTATCTTAAAAATAGTAATTGCACAGAATGTATGACGCTATTTCAACCTGGTTCGACACCACGCCTGAGATGTGGACATGCCCTGCCAGTTTTAGCCTTACAGGACAGGGTTGGCTCCCTCGTCATCCATAGGGGTTTTGTATTTGACAGTCCTGTTTCAATATTACGTGACAGCGGATGCACTACCATTGGCCTAAGGAAGGCACTAATTCCTTCTTCTTGCTTTACGGGGACTTCAGTGAAGTGCGTAACTTTCGGTGGAACTGTCGAATGTTATCCACTGGCAGATGTGGAAATAGACACTCCTTTTTTCGGGGAAGGTTAGAGTATGTAGTCTCGATCGATCTTGTTGTGATTTGATTATAGGTAATATAAAGGGAATTAAAGAATGTTCTGAACAGGATATTCTTAATTGGGAGAAAAATCATCCTTCCTTTGCTAACGCTATTACAACCAGAGCACAACAAGCTGCAGAAACAAATGAATTAAATTCTTCTCTACACACTCAACACATTACAACTTGTCATTACATTGACAAAAATATATTTATTGCTCAACAACAACAGGATCCTTCTTTGGGACATTTATTCCCATTAGCTAAGGCTCGAACTATTAAACATTCTAAAAATTCAAGACACTGGTTTCAATTTCAGGATAATATTATAAAACGATGTTTTGATGATTATTCTTTCATTCTCAGACAAGTTACAGTACCTACGTCATTTCGCGCACTAGTTTTGTCAAATGCGCATGACGTACCATACTAAAACATTTTTATTGGCCTGGTGTTAATAAAGACATTTCAACTTATTGTAGATCTTGCACTGAATGTCAAAGTGTCGCACACAAGGGTGCGCATCAATCAGCACCCTTACAGGTCACAGATATCGCTGTACGCTCTTTTTTTCAAAACGGCTATTGACATCATCGGGCCACTATCTGTAAGGTCTACCAGAGGTTTTCAATACACATTAACATGTATTGACCTTTGCACAAGATGGCCAGAAGCCATTCCTTTGAAAAATATTACCTCAGTGTCGGTGACAGATGCGTTGCTGGCTATATTCTCACGCATCAGATTTCCAGACAAAATCCTATCCGATCATGGATCTCAGTTCGTGTCAGGTATGATGTCCGATGTTTTCAACACACTTCGTATTCGTCATTCTCTTAGTGCTAGGTTTCACCCTAGTTCAAACGGGGTCGTGGAACGTTGGAATGGTACATTAAAACAATTGTTGGGAAAGGTGACTACATCATATCCTCAGGAATGGTATCATTTCATTCCTGCTGTACTGTTTGCGTACAGAGAGGTTCCTAATCATACAGGTTTTTCCCCTTTTCAGTTAGTATTTGGGGCTAACCCAAGAGGTCCAATGTCTCTCTTACATGATTTACTAATAGAATCTAAAGTGAATAATAATGGGAAATCCAGTTATCAATACGTTACAGACTTACGCCAACATCTTGTTGATACATGTCAGGTGGCAACTGAAGCATCTGAGCTGGCAAAATATAAGACCAGATCTCGCATTAATCGGGATAGTCGACTAACTTCTTTCTTAATCAATGACGATGTTTTTGTTCTCTTGCCACTCAAAGTAGATCACTTGCTAGTAACATGGCAAAGTGCGTTCAAAGTGGTTGCAAAGAGAACGGACGTGGACTACGTCATCGATATAAGGGGTAAACAAAAAACATTCCACGTCAACATGCTCCAACCATACATCACTCGTCGTCCTCAGTTACAATTCATTTGTGATGCTATCATAAAACAACCTACCCATCATGCATCTATCGCTTTGGTTGATGAGGTACAAACCAGCTTTGCTGATGTACCTTCCACGTTTCCGGTAGCACCTATCAAGTCTTCGGAAACATGGAGTGATGTTATAATCTGTACTGATTTACCGGCAGGTCATAGGGATCAGATTCGGTCTATGTTGGTATCCTTTCAAGATGTTCTGTCTGATCTTCCTGGACGTACCAACATTATCACTCATGAAATCAAATTGTCAGATTACCCTCCGATTTCATTAAGACCATACGCGGTTCCTTTACCTGTTAGAGATCAGACTGAAAGCAAGGTGGATGGTATGTTAAAACTGGGTATTATTTCACCGTCTGATTCACCTTTCTGTTTTCCTATGGTGGCGGTTCGAAAAAAAGATAAGTCAATTCGTATTTGTATTGACTTTCGTCGCCTTAACAAGGTGACCATATCCGATTCTGAACCAATGCCTTTGCTGGAGGATTTTTTGCCACGCCTATCATCCGCCACTTTCTTTAGCAAGTTTGATCTGTCTAAAGGTTACTGGCAGATCCCTCTGGCTGAGGTATCAAAACCTTTGACTGCTTTTGCCACTTCTCGGTGATTGTTTCAGTACAATGTCATGTGTTTTGGTTTACGGAACGCTCCAGCCACATTTGCACGCATGATGCGTCGCGTTTTAGGTAACTGCACAGATCTCATTTCGTATATTGACGATATTTGCATTTTTCATGATACTTGGGAAGAGCATGTCGCTGGTATACAGTCTTGCTCCAAACTGTCAGAATACATAACCTCACAGCTTGACCTTCCAAAATCGAAATCGGGTTCAGTGAGATTTCATTTCTGGGTCATAAGATTGGCCGACATATAATACAACCTGATGAGTCTACACTAAAAAGGGTACTAGATCTTGCCATACCAACTACAAAGAAACAAGTTCGTAGTTTGCTAGGACTCACAAACGTTTACCACAGGTTTATACCACGATTTTCCCTTTTAACTTCTGTCCTATCTGCTCTGACAAAAAGGGTATGCCTGACAAAATAAAATGGAACGAAGAGTGTGACCATGCCTTACATAACATCAAATCACAATTTTCAAAAAGTCCTATACTAAGACTACCAGACTTACGACGACCTTTTCTCGTTGTTACAGACGCATCTCTAAAGGGTATCGGTGGATGTTTGATACAGACCTTTGATTTCGAGTACCATCCTATATTTTACCTCAGCAGAAAACTATCGGAGACAGAATTCAGATATCCGATTGTGGAAAAGGAATTATTATCATTGGTATGGACTTTAAATAAATTACATAAATTCCTGGTAGGTACCAATTTTAAATTATACACAGATCAAAAAGCACTCACATATTTAAACACTTTTAAATCTTTAAATGCAAACAATAATGCAAATATTTGTGGCATTGGCTATTGCACGCCACATGTCAGAGAACAATAAAGAGTTTGGTGCTGGTGAGCGCGGCACGAAAAAGATTTATCGCTATGTGTATTGCGCACATGACGTAGACAGTTCGGAGATAGAAACGTACAGAGCTAGTGTTTACCCTGAAGGGTTGGCTTGAGTTTTCTACCAGATGGTAGATATTTGGAAAATGTGTAACCGTGAGGGCTGGTTACTGCATCCAAATAATTTTATATGACCGCTATAACAATCTATCCAGGTGATATGCCAAACCTTCACACCATGCAGACCTTTCGTCACAGGTGGTACATATTTCTTCTGAGTTTATTGATATTGCATTGCCTAGTGATCGTAGTGTTTACTGGTTTACTTATATATTTTGTGGGTGGTAACTGGCGACTGCCAGAGGTGGAGCTACCCAAATGAATGTTGGTTCAAGACCAGGTCCTTTCTACTCACGTAAGTTGTCAGTGATCATGTGTACCTTCCTAGTGCTTCCATACATGAGTAAGTAAACAGCAATAAGTCATGGAAAATGGTTTATTAGTAGACTAAAAGGCAATGTTCATACACGACTCAATAACCTGGCTATCAGCGGCCAGAACGCCTGTGTGTTACATGAAGCTTGAGCTCTCTGCAAAAAGGACATCAACATAACAACATGTCTGCTTGACTCCGCTAAAATGTCGATAGGCTTTGCCTGGAGTCTCGTTCTAAATTTCATAACTTAGCAAAGTACTTATTCAATTCGAATCGAGATCATATTAATCAAGCAAATACTTGCCCAATACACTGAAAACACATCTCCTGGAAAAACATAACTTGTGAAAACATTCAATCTTTCAGTGGTCAGGTATTTCCTCGACCAGAGGTTAACTACACAACCTTTTAAAAACCCGGGCCCGCACTAAGGCTGAAACACGTCTCCCTCACTTAACAGTGAACTCCGTGACTGAACTGTGTTCTGACTGCAATGGTCAAAAATAGCTATCGACGATCTCATTGGTCAAGCTCGACCAGTGATGTTTCGTTAGCAACTAATCTTGCTTAAGATCTTTAGCTATTCTTATATTACTGTTTAACGTGCTAGCTAGCGTTACACAGGTTATCCGGTGACAAATGTTCAATGGACAATGTCTTCAAAGACATCCATGTTTACTGAAATGAAATTATCCAATGAAATGTGATCAGATAGTGTTTACGTGGAAACACTGGTTGGAGAATTCGATGATATTAACCTGTCTTGCAATGCCCTGTGATGATGTCCAGTATACGTTGATTAAATGTTAAAATGTCAACAGAGTTTGCAAGTCGATATATTTCCCGTTGATTTGGGTCATTGGAATTACGGTTACCTAATTTGATTGTGGCTGTTATGAAACTTGAGGACACTATATCTAACAATCCTAGACACAGTTGAAAACTAGCATACGACTCAACTGAATAGTATAAACTTATGACGCCACAATATTATACAATGAATAAGTGAGCAATATATTCAACAATTATTTCATCACATCAAAATCACCCAACTGCATGTAATAATAGATATTATATTAGATGTTATACTACGAGCAACAAAAGAACAGAGATACAAACAAGATGACTGAATACAGTGACAAGAGCTAACTGAAGATATTGCAAATGCAGAAATAAGGCAGAAATATATGAATAGTGGAACAAATAAGCAAAACGCAGCTCTATCACACTTATGACAAGACAAGCACGAATTTACAACATATATGACATCTAATAAATGAGGGATAGCAAGGTTAGGCTAACAATATCACAAACAATAATGAAGGAAAACTGAATAAAAATAAATTACAATTAACTGTACCACAATAACAAACTTGCCAATTAACAATACTGCACAACTAACAAACAGTGGAAATAATAATCTCAATAGCAGCAGATAACTCACAGCTTTGTAATGCCGGCCCCGCTATTTGAGAAAATCATAAACCAAACCCTACAGAACGACCATGAATTTTCTCGACCATACAGACGAGGTATTGAAAAAATTCATGAGTCCCACCATCCTCCAACTATTCACACAAACATTTGGATACGAAAATACACAGAGGAAAAAAAAACTCTGGCAAACAAGACCACCAGCATCTCTCGCTGCATGTAACCTTAAATGTACTTATCTGTTTTGCCAGAAAAAAATCCTTCTGGTTTCAACGCCTCTTTCTCCAGGGATTGATGAAAACTTTCAGTGTAGACCAGGTTAGGTCTAGAATTCACAAACAGCTCACTCGAACAGGACTACGCTTTGGTCCGTCGTATTCTTGAAAATAGGCATCCTCGGGCATAAAACTTGAATATTTGAAAGTAAAATTCTGCAGAAAATACTTGATACTTGAATATGTTTAACTTCTGCAGTACACTGGAAACTTTGAACTGCAATTAATGTTCATATAACCTCACACAGGTTAGCAGACGACATGCACCGCCATCTTGGAAATTTTCGATACTTTCGAAGAATGAAATTCACTGACTTGAAACATATTTCTTGATAAAAGTGAGCAATATTCACTTCAGGATCTCCGGCTTGAAACTCCCATTTTTAGGGTGTAGCGGGGTGTTTTACAATATTTTATAATGAGTAGTAAGTTTACTCAGGCCTAGTTCATATAAGGGTATGTAGTTAGTCCCCGCGCACAGCCTATCTCCACCAACGTAAATGATACTGCCAAAGGCCAGGTTGGACAATTGCACATATATATTTTAATGTACGACACGATGCTCCCCATGTATCATTAGTAAAGCCATTATATATATAGGCATAATATAGTAAGGCAGTCCGCAGTACGTTTCCATATCGTCCGTCACTAAAACGCTGTCCTTGACAGGTTTTGGCATAAACTTTATTTACTAACGTTCACAATAATAAGAATTCCTTTCACACAATAAACTGGACTCATCACACGGAGATGTATGAATGAGCTAGTGGTCGAACATTGTAGGAATCGAGAGTGAAGTATAATAATTCTCAGGAGCTTGGAACACACACGTCCACCTGCCTTGAAGAACACACAGAGAAGAGACCGTTTGGCAGATCCCTAACTTCAACAGACGGCTACTCTTGGCGTCTGCTACTCGACCCAAAAGTCATGACGTACTTCCTGTAACCAAGGGTCACCGGTCATAAACAAATATGACGACTTGTCGAACAGTATTGATATCGACATACATGTTATGAATTTTAATCATAACAAGGACATGCACACCATCATAGCTGGCAGACGCTGGAGTTGGGTTGGCCATGTCCTTAGAAGAAACCACGATGCAATCAGGAACAGCTTTACTATGGACCCCTGAAGGAAAACGAAAGAGAGGCCGACCAAAAACAACTTGTCGGAGGACTGTGGAGGCTGAGATGCAAAGAATGAACCATAGTTGGGGCACTGTACGAAGGATGGCCACCGACCGAGCAAAGTGGAATCAATGTGTTGCTGCGCTACAAGACGCCATTAGGCGTAATGGCCACTGGTTGCTTTGACGGTCGGCGGCTAAGGATCAAAGAAGAAAGAAGAAGAAAGAGTACGAGGCGCGTTCAGAAAGTAATGCACCACATCGTTTTTCTCAGTTAATAATGAAGATAGAAGCATGACATTTTGCACACTTCAAATATTGCATGTACCAATTGTGTGCACCAAATTGCATCGCAACCGGCCAAATAATACGGCTGCACTAAACCGTTGAAATGGAGTGTGTTAGCAACTTGCGTTATAAACAGCGAATTGTGATAGAATTTCTCGTTGCAGAGAAGGAAACTACTGTGAATATTCACAAGCGTCTATGTGATGTGTATGGAAGTATTGCAGTCGACAGGAGTACAGTCAGTCGCTGGGTCAGAGAATCAAAGAATCAGGAAGTGGAGATACAGAGCTGCTTGATCGGCCGCGCTGTGGACGTCCTGCCACAGCCACCAACGCAGAAATGTTGAAATGCGCTGAGGGCATTATTCTTACTGATAGGCGAATCACTACTCAACAATTGGCCTTACAGCTGTCAGTCAGCATTGGTAGTGCAAATGCAGTTATAAAAAACTCTCGGATTTTCTAAGGTTTGCGCAAGATGGGTTCCTCGAAGTCTCACAAATGACCACTGATTGCAAAGGAAAGCAATTTCTTCTGAATTGTTGGAGCGTTTCAATGCTGATGGAGAGAACTTTTTGGCTAAGATCGTTACAGGCGACGAAACCTGGGCACATCATTTTGAACCTGAGACAAAAAGACAGTCAATGGAGTGGCATCATCCGCAATCACCAAGAAGAAAGAAATTCAAGACAATTCCTTCAGCTGGAAAGGTCATGATCACTGTCTTTTGGGACAGTGAAGGTGTGATTCTTGTGGACGTTATGCAAAGAGGAGAGACAATCAATTCGCAAGCTTACATTAAGACATTGAAAAAACTCAATCAACGTTTTCGCAGGGTTCGGCCGCACAAGAATCCAGCAGACCTGCTTCTCTTTCACGACAATGCGCGCCCTCACACAAGTCTGGCAACACGGGAAGCAATCACCAAATTGGGTTGGACTGTACTACCCCATCCACCCTATAGTCCCTATTTGGCACCCTCTGATTTTCATCTATTTGGTCCACTTAAAGATACACTCCGTGGGACAAGGTTTGAAGATGATGAAGGAGTAATTCATGCAGCAAAGAAATGGCTACATGATCAAGACAAAATCTGGTACGGGCTAGGAATACATGCACTTGTTTCGCGCTGGCATAAAGCCGTACAAGTTGATGGGGATTATGCTGAATAATACCGATGTTTACATGACATATCCATGTATATTGTTTATAAATTTCATGCTTTTTGAATAAACAGCTCCCGAGAAAAACGATGTGGTGCATTACTTTCTGAACGCCCCTCGTATTAAAGACGTGCCATATTCGGAACAAGGTGTCTCGAGCTTTATCTATAGCAACAAGTATAGACAGGAACAAGCGACTGAAGGAGTCGACGGCCTGTATCTCCTGATGAAGATTAGTAACAAAGAGATTAGGGTAACCATTCATGTATGTAAAAACGGATCGAATTTGATTGATAAGATTTCTATTCTTTTGTACTTCCGCAAGGGACTGATTGACTATCGTAAGGCTCTTACTGAGAACATGCTTAATAGTCTGTTGGTTCTGTGTCAATGTATCGAGCTGCGCATGAACTTCTTCGTAGTTTGAGTCTGTAGATGTACCAAATAGATAGTGCATGGCGTCTCTGATGAATGGTAGCAGCGAACGTTTTACACCTGGAAGAACCCAGAAACCTGGAGGTTTTTAGACATTTCGGTCACCATGTCGATGAGAAAAGTAATCTCTTGTTACGGTAATTTCAATAGCAAGGCATATGACATGTTTTTAAGACGAGTGTATTATGACGATTTCAATATAACCACTGACGTACGAGTCCAATGCTGACAATACCTTTTGAATAACAGCTAGATCCGTAACGGTTGACTGAAATTCCGTGGCTACTGACAAGGTCCATATTGCGGATGAATCAGCGACATCTTTGATGTGATGGAAGAGGATCGTATCTCGCAGTAAAATTTCTTGCTGAGGAACAGCGAGGATAGCATGTAGCGTCAACGGTATGAAGAACCACCACAACATCCTGAAAGAAGAGTAGGAGAGTTCTCAATATAGTTTCTCCAGTAACTTCATCGTCATCATTTGCAATAATAAAAACTCTTTGCTCTCTTGTTCCTAATGTGTATCTACTAGGTATATGTGCTGTTGGCAACGGCATGGTTGATGATTCACCATGCCAACCGGATGGTCATTTGATTCATCGTCTCGTAATGATCCTCTATGAACTCGTAGTGATGCGGGGCGCTCTCAACGTCGGGCCCGATATTCAAGAACTACTGGCCGTTTAGGAAGTTTGGCCAAAGGAACATCTTCGTCAGAGGATGATGAATAGCGTCGTTTGGATGTATGAGGAACACTGGCATCCATAGTCTCAGTTGGCGAGCTGTTATCCGGACCACTGTTTGATTCAATGTCTGAATCAAGTTGACATCGAGGGGATGACGGAGCAGGAGATTGATGATCACTCTCTGAAATGTGCTCGGGAGTGAAGAATTGGTCACCTGTTGCTGATGCTTTGTCTGTAGAAGCAGGTACCGTATCAGTTGTCAAAGGTGGCTGCAATGGAAAAACTATCATCTCCCTGCTCTCCAATCTTTCCCGGAGCTCGGCTAAAGGGATATCGTCTTCACTGGAAGAATGATCTCTGACATTCTGTGCAAGTTGTATGCTTCCATAAGAGACTTTGGGGTAGGTCTGAACTGGCGAAGGATAACTTGGAGCATCGTCAGAGGGGTGGGGGGGGGGGGGAGGGGGCATCAGAATCACTGGAATCTGTGATGGGAATAACAAAGGTGGACCTCCATTGCGGTCTCGAATTACTTGACTGCGGGATGGTCTTACGTTGTTAATCATCCTTTCTGAGTTGTGAGACGTGCATTTTCGCTGTCACATCTTTTTCTTTGTTCCAAATGATATAATTTGTGGTAGTTGTTTTTCTCGAATACTTTGTAACCATTTGTTGTCAAATTTGGAATCCTACACATGCTTCTTGTAGAAGACTAGTTCACCAGGTTTGAAGTCCTGTAGTACTGAATTCTTGTTGGCTTGTTTTGATTTTCACTCAAAGGCTTTTCTAGCATTCTTGGAGACTATTGAGTGTGCTCTGTGCTTTTCTTATGGAATTACTTCTATGGAATCTTCTCCTAGATATCTGCGTCGAGTTATCAAGAGATTGTCCAAATGGGAACTGAGGCTGTCGTCCATACAGCAAATAGAAAGGTGAGAAGCCTGTGGTGTCTTTGATGTTAAATCGTATGGCTTCCAAAGCTTGATTGATGTATACATCGCTATAACGAGGGTTTCCCTCGACGTATTTGGCAATGATGTCGTGGAGAGTCGCATGCATTCTCTCGTTCCCGCCGTTGGACTGAGGGTGGTATACAGATGTCGTGATATGGGTAATGTTACATTTCTTGACTTGAACTTTGAAAGGGTTCCCAGTGAATTGTTTTCCATTGTCCGGTAATATCTGATGCGGACAGCCATAACCCGGCAAGATATGTTAAAGAAAGAAGTCTGTCACGATTTCTGATGCCGCTATCTTCAAAGGAAAACATCCAGGCCATACCGTGTACATGTCAACCACGTGCAATATGTATCTCATACCTGCAACTGTAACTGGATAGGGTCTTGAAAGAACCATGCTGATGGGTTCCATGGGATATTTTGCTTGACCAATATCTTGCATGGGAGTGCGAAGAGGCTTCATGCTTCGAAGTTTACAAGTGGTGCATACTGAAACGTAATCCACCACATCTTTATACAAAGTCGTCCAATAGTAACGCTGACAAATGACGTCCAGTGTTTTATCTTGACCTATGTGACCATTGTCGTCAGGAAAGTGCTTGAGTACCGCGGCAACTAAATGTGCTGGCAGACATTTTCGAAAAGTGTTTTCTCTCTTCTCATATTCATAATATAGCTGCTGGTCTTCAGGCAAGATAACAAATTTCGGCACCTTTATGGGATCTTCCTGAATTTTCTGAATGATTTGTTAGAGTTCTTGAGTTGCTCTTCCCGTAATGATACATCTGGTAACGGTGGTAAAGAAGGGACTGAATTCTCCAGTTCAGTCGTGGATTGTTGCTCGAGGTCAGCTGAGTCAATAACATATATTTCTTTAGTGTTGTCATCAATGTCTGATGTTACCTTATTTGTCTGAACAGGCGTAGTGGATGCAGGATATGGGATTCTGGATAGCAAATCAGCGCATGTGTTGGTCGACCCTGGTATGTGTTGGATGGTAATGTCGTATCTCTGTAAATTCAAGGCCCATATCTGGAGTTTTCTCGGCTGCTCAGATGTTTTGATCAACCATGTGGTAAGAGGTTTATGATCAGATCGTACTATAAAATGGGTTCCTCGTAAGTAGGAATCGAGCTTCTGTACAGCGTAGTAAATGGCAAAAGCTTCTTTTTTCCGTGACTGACCAGCGACGTTGGGTAGGGGAGAGGGCATTGGATAGGAAACTGAGAGGTTTTTCATGGGGTACCATAGGAAGGATGGGTGTTTCTGATGAATCACATTCTTGGACAAGGCAAGCTCCTATGGCATTGTCTGATTCATCTGTGTAAAGTATCATGTCCTTTGAGATATCTGGGTGAGCTAGTAACGGCACAGCGGTGAGAGCATCCTTCAGGTATTCAAAAGCCTTCTGAGAATTATCGGAATACTTACTGTTAAGGTTTATGAGTGGTTCTGAAGCACGGGAAAAGTTAACAATATGTCGGCGATAGTAACAGCAGCATCCAATGAATCCTCGTACCCGTCGAACTGTCGTAGGGCGAGGCATGTTCCTAATAGCGTTGACTTTGTCTTCATCTGGTTTAATACCGTGTCTGTTAATCACGAAATCATTATATTTCGTTTCTGTTTGCAAGAATTCACAATTGGAAAGCTTGAGCTTAACATGGTGATGCCTATTGAAAACTTTCTCTATATGTTCTAGGTGAGTAGAAATGAAACCAAAAGTGTGGATCAAGATGTCATCGATATACGCAAGAGCAAAGCTTTGCTTGCCTTTCAACACTTCATCCATTATTAACATGTATGTGGCTGCAATGCCATTAAGTCCAAATGGCATCACGTTCCTCGCAAATGATCCAACATGAGTAGCGAATGTGGACTTCCTTTTGACATCCTCTGACATAGGGATACACCAAAAACCAGTACGAGCGTCCAGTGTTGTGAACCAATCAGATTTTATTAACGTTGCCAATATGTCATCTATGCGAGGCAGCGGATAGGAAACTGTCTTAGTGATTTTATTCAAGGCTCTGTAATCACTACAGAACCTGTGCGAACCGTCTTTCTTTGCAACAATCACTATCGGTGAGGACCATTCCGACCTTGAACGCTCGATAATCCCTGCTTGCAACATTTCTTCTATGGCTTTTTCTGCGATTGATCTGTTCTTAAGCGGTGTTCTATAAGGCTTAAGACTGTCTGGTGTCTCTGATATGGTATGGATTTCCATCATGGATGTTGGAGTTCTTTCGAGTTCCATGTCGGTTAAAGCAAATAAATCTTCATTTTTCTCGACAAAACGTTGTAGTAGCGACACATGAGGCTCCTTTGCATGGAGTTTTTCCCAGAGAAGTTCTCTTATAGTGGGATTAGACGGGTTGATGGAATCACTGACGGGTCGAACGCGCTGTTGTGAAAGACCGCCCTGTCGGCCCATATTGCCTGCACATCTGTCGGTCTGGAGTTGGTCACTGTGTCGACCATAACGTGGCTGCATCCTCTGATTGACTGTAAAACACCTGCCTGCTTGCGCGGGATATCTCGTATAGAGACGTTGGTTTTGTTTGCGATAGCTCGTCTGCTGACGCATAGTGGGAGTGATATCTTGATCAACTACCACAACATACTGAAAATCAGCATTCAAATTTGCTGTATGAGCCCGTAATTATGTTGTGTCCAGTTGCGAAATGTCGAAGAAGTCTTTGTTTCATGATCAGAGTTTACCAGACAGTGTCCACTTTTGTAATTTGATGTAGAGTATGGATGGCGTGTCGGGTTGACAAAATAGCCAGAATTTTGAGGTGATACAATTTTATCAACGACAGTCCTTCTTCGTAATGTGGTTGACTGTGCTGAAGTATTGATCAGCAATATGAGAAAGTCGCTATGTTGTCCTATGGTAACAATACCGTCGGATAATGATAACATACGGTCATCTACAATATCCTTGTCATCTCGTTCAGTGACGACAACTGTTTGACCTCTCCTGTAATAAGGAGAGCTTCTGATTCTGCCTTTTATTAAGTTCACCGTATTAAGTTTTAGCGTGTATGTGGCAGTTGTTCGTATTAGGGAGGCTATGTGAATGTCGGTAGTGAGTGTTAAGTGTTAAGTTTTCTCAGTAACACCGACCGAACAGGTAATGCTGTAATTCTTATCAGTTATGATACTGGTAACGTAGAGACGGCTACCAGTTGTGTTGCATGTTTATGTTACTAGTTATGTTCCTGCACTTTTGTTGTAACGTGGTTGTCGTTTGGGTACACACTGACAGCTGACGAACACTGTAGAAGTAAACACCAGTAAAGGACGACTTCTTGATAGGACACAAGGTTTGTTGTTGCCACATACGCTCACACAGGGCTACTATAAATGAGTCATAAAGACATCATAGTAACACATGATGAAGTCAGGAAGCGTTGAACGACTGTTGACGTTTCAGACAATTTATTATGGACAACAGTAACATAGGCTGACATCGGACGATTACACTGTCATGTAAGCACATATAATCATGTAGATAGCATCAATTCATAGTATTCAACATCATGGAGACTTTGCATGTAAACCTTGGCTGCAACAAATAAGCCGCGCAAATGGCGCGCTTTAAATGACTACTGTTCTTGGTTCCTCATGACCAAGCAGGTCGTGTAGATCTAAGCTACAAAATCAGCCGCACGAATGGCGGGCTACTTCAAAATATCTAAACTCAGTCTCTTCTATATAATACTTCTCCTCACTCGGAGTAAGCCACCTTAGCAATAATGTTCTGGGCTACACATGAGCCGTACAAGCAGCGAGGTTTTCAAAATGGCTAACATCAGTCTCTCCTATTTAATATATCTCCGCACTCGGAGAAAACCACCTTAATAAAGTTCTTGACTTCTCGTGACCAGACAGGTCATGTAGATCTAAGCTACAAAGGAATAAGCCGTACAAGCGGCAAGGTTTTCAAAATGGCTAACATCAGTCTCCTCTACTCAGTACATCTCCGCACTCGGAGAAAGCCATCTTAATAATGTTCTTGACTACAAGATAAGATTCAAAAGTCTCTTTACCTGACTGCCGTCTAGAAATAAGACACAACACATTTCTCACATCCATGGCTATTCAGACACAAGCCAGAAATATCACAGGGGAAAAACTTAAATATCTTTTAACACCTAAAAGGCTCCATTCCCCAAAAATATAGACAGAGACGAGCGCTGACTTCTTGTCAGCTCGGAGACTTCACATCGACTGCTCGAAAGACAGTCTTCAATTCCCGCGCAAGTTCATCGCGCATGCGTAAGCCCTAAGTAGAGCTAGTCACGGAACAATCCAGACCTTTCCGTGAAAACAGAGCAAGACCGCTCCATATATGGCCAGCTGTATGATCGATATCCTAATATAGACATACAGAATAATGGACATTGTCCAGACAAGGGAGATAACAGATAAATCTCACCCTGAACTAAAAAATATACAATTAATGGTTTCCCTTTGACCACAAAATAAAAAGTACATATATTCCTATCTTAACAGTTTACCGCACCCCCTGGGGAAAAAAAGATAACATCATTTTTTTGGGAAAAAAGATTACAATGACTGAAAACAAAGGAGGGTTTAAGCAAACACATATCTACCTTCAAGTATACTCTAAATATAAAATCATAAACACAAAGGTATAAATAGTAGCGAGAAAAAAGTAGAGAAGGACGACGAGTAAACAAAGGCAAGATGAGATATGCAAAGAAGGAGAAAAGGAGAAGACAAGGATTATGACACGGTAATCACATACAATAAACAATGCATGACATCAATGCATATTATAATAATATATAACCGTGTACATGACAAACCCTAATAAACATACACACCAAAATAAAATAAAGAGCATGATACTCTAGACAACCAGCCCACCACGCATAAATGACGCGCAGTTAGAGGGCATCAACACATACATCGCCATAACATAAGGCCAAAATGACGCACAATGGAGCGTCGGGTGAGAACAGAAATTATCTCACAACTTTAGAGAAACTATGTTCTCACAATCGCACTATGAAGTGCAGGGAAAGTTACATACATATGACTTTCATATATCCCACAAAAAATAAAGGTGTCATTACGATATTATCCTTTTAACATTAATATACAACAATATAGAGACACCTGTATATATCCTCGAAAGGTTATGATTACATAGTAACATATATTTAACATAATATCATATGGCAATGTCCAACAATGTTAATTAACAAGTAGAAATCCTCGATGTAGTCAGGAGTTCCAAAGCATAGTGTACTGTAATGAGAGCCATAGACATCAATAGAAGCATCCAACACTAAATGAAAAGCAAGGACGTCACATCTAAACACAGCTGGCAAGCTGTTGACACTCTCCATATCACAGCTTGATTTGCTGTGAGAAAATAAAAATTATACACTCTGTTTGATAACCGTAGGATTTTATAATATATAACATTTAATCCTACATTTTTATCTATAAAATGTGGCTATGTAAACTTTTGGCCCATGTATGGATATAATCAAACCTTCCTCCGTGTAGACAATGTAGGAGGATTAGGTCCTGTTGAGCAAAGTTAGCATGGTAATGCGATTTATTATTTGATCTACTGTCATATCGCGATCTATCATAACCATTATCTCTATTGGGAGCGTTGTTATGTTTTGAACCCCAATTAGCATAGATGCGATTGTCATTTCCCCTTTGATCAAAATATATATTTGATGGGTTTTGCTGAATCTGAGAAAAATTATTACAAGGTTGATAACCTCTATTGTAGTAACCTCTTCCATAATTGTTGGAACCAAAATTTTGAGGACCGTTAGATTGTCTCCAATTTCTTGAAGAAAAAAAATTATTACGTGATGGACGCCGTTGGTACTGTCCACAATCACGATTATCTCTCCTGGCAAAATTGATTTTATTTTTGCCTGTTTCAATGTGCTTAACAGGTACATCATACTGACTGTGCTGAGTATGCTGGGTACTAATAGTTTTGTCCTCCTTTTAACAATTTATCAGAAATTTGTAAAGTTGATGCACGGTTTGTCTGAGGAGTCTTGTCATGACATTTATCAAAGTCCTTACCGTGATTCAAAAGACTGACACTTAAATTACTTTTGTTGGCCTGACGCCAAGAATCACTCCTGTTCGAGGCAGTATCGTTACTCCGTGGGAAATTATATTTGCCACAAAAAGATTTGTTTAAACCATGTTTAGTGTTACTGTTAGCATTTAGTGCACGTGGCTGGCTCTTTGCATATGTAACATATTGACCATCAGCTTTATGTCTAACTCCACCCACTTTGGCAGTGGACACCATCTTGTTGTACAAAACAATATCTAATAACACATCAACTCTGTTGCGAAGTTTTGCAGTTTCTACTTCTGCAACAGCTTTGTCTCTAGCAACAGCTTTATGAATTCTCTCGTTGACTTTAATCTGAAGCCTGTTGTAATCTACTCTCAAGTAGTGTAACTCAGAAGTAAGATTCTTTTCTTTAACAACTCTATCTCTTAGATCCAATCTCAATTTTTCCTTCTGAGATGTAGTTTCTAAAACCTTAGCCTTCTCCTGAACAAGCTCAAGTTTGAGTGCTTCCATAGCACTATTATCTATAGTCATAAACTCATCAATCTTTTCAGGAAAAACTATATCTTTCTCATTCACTACCTTTATTTTGCCCAGCTCCATAGCTAAGACTCTCTCATGCAAGTTCATATTGTCCTTAGCTTGCATCTGCATTCTCTCTTCAGCTTCTAATGTTCGTTTTTCCATTTCTACAAAATCTGACTTCAACATCTAATAGTTCATTTTGACTTGTTCCAGCTCCTTTTCCAGTTGAGATTGTCTTAATTTATTCTCATGAGGAAGAGCTAATGTTTCTATTATCTTCCACAGTAGTTTTAAATCAAGCGTGGATGAGTTCACCTTATCCATCTGGTTATCCAACAACTGTTTTAATGAGATCACTTCATCCTCTAACTCGTTCTTCACACTAAGAGAAACTTTAAACAATTCCTTATTATCTTTTATCAATTCCGTCAACTCACTCTTGACTACAGCATTTTCAACATTCATTGCTGACAACTTCTTCTCATACTGCATTTTCATTTGCTGTAACTCATCAGTAAGAGCTTTCTTTTCACCCTGAAGCTCATTTATCGTTTTTTGTAACGCATCCAAGTTAATACTACCACTGTCCTGAGTAGTTGGTTTTCCTTCATCATAGAAAAGTGTGGATATTAATTTAGAAAGCCTAAATACTCTATCATTGGGATAGTCATATCTATAATTATACTGGGCATATTCTCTAAGATCATCTCTCGCCTGAAGTAGGAACTGTTCTGTGGCATAATCCTCACAGTCTTCACCACATAAACGTAATTTTCTTCCCTCCCGAAGAAAATGATCCACAATATCCATAGTAACTTATGTAAATATATTACTTGTGGAACTCACTTTATATAAGTCACACTGTCCCAACTCAGTGGGTGACAAGTCTCTATACCAGAACTTGTATAATTACCTTACTTATCCCTAATATAATTACTCAATTGTATACATAATGTGCATAATAATATTTTCAGTGTATAATAGCATATACGGTACACACAAACATAACAGGGACAAGATATAAATCACAAATGAAAACGTTCGCAGAAATCAAAAGAACAATAAAGCAGAACTAAAAGAGAATGTTACAAAAAATGTAATGACAACTGCGAATAATACGATGAAACAATGACAACACAGTGTATAAACAAAAAGGTGTATAGAAATAAATGATAGGAAAGGGAAGGAAGACAAATACAAACAAAACAACTCAAAACTAAAGAACGGAGAAAAATAGACGAAAACGACACTAACACATCTCGTCACAGCTAAACAAAAATAGCAACAAAAGTCGCTAGCGATTTCCACTGAGGGAAATTCGCAATGGTCCCTAAAGAACGCTCACAGTAGGCCCTCGGTTAAGTGGGATGTACCCTACTGGAGTCACCGCCCAACCGAACCCGCTGAAATATCAATACAAATATAACATATAAACACAAAAAACATGTACCATGAAACAAAGTATAAAAATATAGTGTTCTGTGGAAGGCTCAATTAGATCAAAACACAGAGGCACAGCTTACAAACAACATAAAGCCACTTATCTTAAACTGTGAAACAAAATCTCCTGGCCTCCGGTACAGCAGCAATGATGACACAGCAACTGTCCTACAAACAACAGCAACACAGTTCAGCGAGACGAAGATCCAACGCTGAAGGAATATCGAAACTGGACTCCAAAATAACAGCAACGATGGTACAGGAACTGATTTCCAAAGTAACTGCAACGATGACACAAGAACTGGCAACGATAATACAGGAGCGTGTCGCAGTGGTTCATGCAGAATGATGTAGATCCAGCGAAGCGAATGACGTAGGTATTAGATCCTAGATGAACTGGTCCACCAGTTATGTTAAGTGTTAAGTTTTCCCAGTAACACTTTCCGAGTAGGTATTAATCACCGAACAGGTAATGCTGTAATTCTTATTAGTTATGATACTGGTAGCGCAGAGACGGCCACCAGTTGTGTTGCATGTTTATGTTACTAGTTATGTTACTGCACTTTTGTTGTAACGTGGTTGTCGCTTGGGTACACACTGACAGCTGACGAACACTGTAGAAGTAAACACCAGTAAAGGACGACTTCTTGATAGGACACAAGGTTTGTTGTTGCCATATACGCCCACACCGGGCTACTATAAATGAGTCATGAAGACATCATAGTAACACATGATGAAGTCAGGAAGCGTTAAACGACTGTTGACGTTTCAGACAATTTATTATGGACAACAGTAACATAGGCTGACATCGGACGATCACACTGTCACGTAATGCACATATAATCATGTAGATAGCATCAATTTATAGTATTCAACATCATGGAGACTTTGCATGTAAACCTTGGCTGAAACAAATAAGCCGCGCAAATGGCGCGCTTTAAATGACTACTGTTCTTGGTTCCTCATGACCAAGCAGGTCGTGTATATCTAAGCTACAAACTCAGCCGCACGAATGGCGGGCTACTTCAAAATATCTAAACTCAGTCTCTTCTATATAATACTTCTCCTCACTCGGAGTAAGCCACCTTAGCAATACTGTTCTGGGCTACACATGAGCCGTACAAGCAGCGAGGTTCTCAAAATCGCTAACATCAGTCTCTCCTATTTAATGTCTCCACACTCGGAGAAAACCACCTTAATAAAGTTCTTGACTTCTCGGGACCAGACAGGTCATGTAGATCTAAGCTACAAAGGAATAAGCCGTACAAGCGGCAAGGTTTTCAAAATGGCTAACATCAGTCTCCTCTACTCAGTACATCTCCACACTCGGAGAAAGCCATCTTAATAATGTTCTTGACTACAAGATACGATTCAAAAGTCTCTTTACCTGACTGCCGTCTAGAAATAAGACACCACACATTTCTCACATCCATGGCTATTCAGACACAAGCCAGAAATGTCACAGGGGAAAAACTTAAATATCTTTTAACACCTAAAAGGCTCCATTCCCCAAAAATATAGACAGAGACGAGCGCTGACGTCTTGTCAGCTCGGAGACTTCCCATCGACTGCCAGAAAAACAGTCTTCAATTCCAGCGCAAGTTCATCGCGCATGCGTAAGCCCTAAGTAGAGCTAGTCACGGAACAATCCAGACCTTTCCATGAAAACAGAGCAAGACCGCTCCATATATGGCCAGCTGTATGATCGATATCCTAATATAGACATACAGAATAATGGACATTGTCCAGACAAGGCAGATAACAGATAAATCCCACCCTGAACTAAAAAATATACCATTAATGGTTTCCCTTTGACCACAAAATAAAAAGTACATATATTCCTATCTTAACAGTGAGACCTGAGATTGCTGCCACCAACGGCTGTCTCTGCTACTTGGCGGCTCGTCCGTTTCCCACTTGTGACTGAGTGTGATTGAGATATGGACGAAACGTATAGTGTCGTGCGGGTGTGTTTCTGTAATAGGTGTGAGACTGGTTCAGTCGCCACGAATTTTGGTTATGTCCCGCACGCGGAGACCTGCAATTCCTTGCAAGGTGTCCTGGTTTGTTATAGTTGAAGCACCTGAGAGGTGTGTGTGAATGAGATGGGTTGACATTATGAATATTCACATTATTACGTCCAATGTGTCGCGGAGCCTGACTGCTGTGGGATTGTGTGTGTGAACGTGTAATTTCATAATGGCGTGGTCGCCAATGAGGTCTGGAATGTCCTATTTCCATAGGTTCATGAAAAGCCATTTCTTGTTCAGGACGTGGTTTACACCCTACTCTAACTTGAAAACGTCTTCGGACATTTTCTTCATTAACAGCTATCTGTATTGTTTCCGAGATGACTAGTGGGTCGCGACGAAGAAGGTGTAGTTTTAGCGTGTCGGAATAGAGGCCATCTATGAAAATGCCTACTAAATGTCTGTATAATTCCGCTTGTGGAATATTTGCGCACAAGAACGCTGCTTCGGCTAAGTTAAGAAGCCTATTTCCAAACATTTGAACTTGTTCATTGCGTTCTTGTTTAATTTTGCGCAAAATTGTCCATACATATAGAGCATCAGTAATATCTGAGTAACGATGGACTAATTCTTTGCGAAGTGAGATAAAGTCTTCGTTGGGATGTGATTTCTCACGTCTTCTAATGAAATCTGTCACTAAACCTTCCGACGACAGAAAAGCGATCCATTTCTTATCGTCGTCGGAAGCGGAGCCAATTAGAGTAGCATACTTGTCCATTTCGACAAGCCAGTTTCGAAATTTCTTGTTATCCCCTGCAAATGGTGTGACTATTTGTCGGATTGATTGGTATTTGGAATAATGATCCACTGTTTTCAGTGTATCCGTGATCCTATTTAATGCGATCATTGTAGGATCTATGTCCGGGGTAATGGTTGTAGCAAAGCTTGTTGTTGCATTTCGGCCTGTTGTTGTTGTTGTAACTGCTGTTGTTGCAGTTGTAACTGCTGTTGTTGTTGCAGTTGTTGCATGTGTTGTTGTTCTAACATTTGTAGCATTTGCAACTGCTGCATTTGTTCTGGTGGCAATGGTTATGCCATATTAAAAATATTTTGGTAGAATGTAAGTTTTGGATGGTTTGTTCTACCACGATGTTAATAAACAAATCTGTAATAATCAGTAACGCTCACAATAAGTGGCGAAACTAAAGCAAATGAGCAAAAATAATATTTTAATATTTTCATCGAAATCTGAAAAGAAAAATACATCAGTTAGCAGCAATGGAAAATTAAGAGGCTGTCACCTGAAAAAGAATGGAACTATTTCACAGTGTACAAACGCCGAAGAAAATTAAATATTAAGAACTATCATAAAGTGGCAACAATGTAAAATACCGGAACTGGTAACACTGAACAGTGCCTGTTTTTAAAAAAATGTTACCATCAGGTTCAATAAAAAGTATAATATTAAATACAAATATTCCGTAAATTAAAAAAATATATAATTGTCTTTTTGTTTCTGGAATAAGCTTGGCTTTCTAAAGATGTGAAGGCTGGAGATGACGTAATCTATAGCAGTCCCGATCCTCTTTTCCACTTGATAATTATCGTTAAGTTTCCTGAACAATAATAGACCGTTAATGAGTCCAAGAACTGTTTGTGAAAAAGAAAAAGTCATATGTGTCAATTTATGTCTTCACTGAAATGGTTGCAAGCGAGAAAATCTTTTGGAGTAAATTCCTGATGCATAGAACAAAACTCATCGATCCAATATGAGGGAAATTGGTTATAGTCTATTTGAATCAATGAACCGTCCGGCAAGTTATTTATCATTAAACTAATTGCTACTGGAATCTCAACTTCACGAGGTGTAGTCTCTGCTTTCTTATTATCTATCTACCAGTTTTTCTGTTATACTTGGAAGCACTTCTTCAAATGTAGGGTCAGGGTCTTCATTGGAGATCAGATATAGTTCGAAGTAATCATTAAAGTTTTCTATAACCTCAGTAGTCAAGCTTTTATCCAACACAGTATCACCTACGAGTTCAGGATCAATGTCAATCCATGCGTCTTTAGCAGAAGCGTAAAGCTTCGGAAATACAGTTCCTTCCTTGGGAGCGAGTTTTCATAAATGTCTTTTCAATTATGCTAAAATACAAATCGTGTGTCCTCCTGAGCTAATATGCACGAATTGTCTTCTGTGATACGACAGTTTATGTTAACTTACTGAAAGTCTATACTAAGAGAACAATCAGTTGCTGAATCAGCACTAAAGTCACCCTATAAGTCCATTACAAGTGGTAATCAGTTACTGAACGTCTCCAAAATTCAGTCCTTAAGTCCAACATAGCGGGTAATCAGTTGTAGCACTGCATTAACTTCAGTTTATATGTTCATTTCAGGGGGGTAGTCAGTTGCGTCACGGCACCAAATTCACTCTATATGTGCCAGCGTGACCGTCCAGTGACCATATAGATTTGTTTATTCTCCAGACTAAGTTTCGTGTAATAAATTGTTTAATGGTTTGTGTTGCAGTGGAACGAAAGGCTATACGCCTCAGATGTAGATTCCCACTACGTTGTAGAGGAGAGTGAAAACCTCAGTTACCAGGTTCTCTGACTAACCCCGCTGTTCTTTGTAGCTTGTTATTTGCCATTACCACCCCCTTAATATGTACATTGTTAATTGGACAACACAACTTCTTGACATCACACCAAGTACGCTAGATGATATATCAACTACAGATGCAGACGTTTTCTTATGTTTATTGAGGAAGATCCCAGAACACAGCATTGGTTCGAAAGTAAATATCAAATAGCATCATAGTGTTCATAGTCGTCTTCCTAGAGGCTGGAATACATTCTAAGTCGTCAGTCGTTTATATCAAGTCCTAAGTTGCCTGTTTGGTCACGTCATCAAGTATTTATAATAGCTGGTTGAGAATCACTGAGCTAGCTTCTTGTAAAAAAAAACCTATAGTTATTTTTATTGTTCTTTGCTGCAATTCTCATCTGGTTAAAGAAGCTTCTATAAGTCGAAAGTTGTAATGGCCCCGTTTCTAAAAATGGTTAGACGCACTTTTGCTATAATGTTCTCATGAGTAGTGAGTAGCCTAGCAACACAATGAGATTGGTTGAAGCTTTATAAAGTCAATGGTCAAAACGAACGAATATCATCTTTATAAAGTCTCTTGACGAAACGAAAGTTACTTTCTCCTATCTCACGTAGTCACTACTAATTAGAACTTAACAGATAGTTACCGCAGCATGCTGACGAGTCTCACCAAGGCTGCTGTAGGTAGTGCTGGACGTTTCTGCACCAGAGAACATAAGTTTCCGAAATTGTTACTAGAAAACACCGGGCAACGCCGGGTACTAACAGCTGGTTCTAACTACAAGTCAGCAATTCTGTCTGCAGTCTACTTCTACATGGTGGGTTCCGAGCTCTCTCTTTTTGACTGTACTAATTCTAGTATTTATACTTTCAATTTGTCCTTGGCAACTGTTTTTCTCTATTGTTCTATGAGAAAATGTGTGAAAAGCTGATCTCAGCACGTATCTTTTAAATCTAATAACTCTTTCTCACGCCCCAATTATGCCCCAGCAATATACTTCTACGTATATTCTCCTTAAAACAAATACCAAACAATCAATCATTCATATGCAATGTACCTTTCCCACGCACAGGTGTTCATCGCTCAATATTAAAATCGAATTCATTTTCCTAAATGCAACTTATCTCTATCTACACTTCATTCCCTTCTCTTATTAATAAAATTAGCTGTCCGTCCAAATGATATTACTTTGTCTTTGATTTTTGGTGTTATTGTCATAATTGTCGTTTTCGTGTCCACTGTTTATAGTTACATCCACGAGATGTTGTCTGTTTAGTTACATTTCATAAATTCAACAAAACTACTTTCCAAAAACATTGTTTTCTTTTTGGGCTGTCAATTCTAGAATGACCTTCACCAGTGTGAAAACCATGGTATATAACTTAAAAACTGTCACTCACGTTTCTAACAACAATACAAAATGACCTACACTTAATGCTAACTACATTACCAGTGCTGCTTTGTTTAGTCTAACCAAATTACTTTGATTGGCAGTTCACGATATCCAGTTCAACTGGGTGTGAGGCTGACCTTTAGTTTCAGTTTTGCAACTATTAGACTGTGAGAAATAATTACTGGATGTTCTTACTATACGTTAAGTTAGCATTACAATGCATTAAGCTATTCTTTATATTATCTACAAAGAATGCTCCAGACGGAGCAAACGCCATGTAGTATTATTCACCATTTCCTTATTATTTGTTAATGTTTTACTTTGTAACTCAGATGTTTGTTTATGCATCTGAGCATTGCACGGTCACACACCGTAGATGGAAGGTATTGAGCCTTCTTTCTTGTTAAGCATAGGTTGTCCATCACGCTGCTACATATAAGTATGCTGGTGACGCACAGCTTTGTTCTTTATTGTGAGTTTGGAGTTTCCCCAACCACAACACGCTTCGTGAAAAGGGCAAAGGTGGCTGCAGCTTTGTCAATGCGGCTGTCAATGTCTGTGTACAATGCGACTTTGTCATTGATCGTAGACCCCAGGTATGTGAAATGCTGTATGTGAAGTGGTGTACCACTGCCAATTCATATTTATCGATAATGATAACTGGTGCAACATTAACATCTTGACCCAGGACAATTATTTTCTTAGACTAATTGTAAGGCTAAAGTCCTTGCATGCTTGAGTGAAGCAGTTTATGAAGTTCTTATAACCGGGATGAATAAAGGGATGAATAGACAAATACAAATGCAATGTATACAGAAAGGTAAACATGTATACTGTCACGGGTTGCCTCCCCTGTGCTTTGCAGTGATGGTCCAGCAATGGCCAAAACCTAGAGTATCTAATGTGGGTTTTCAAAGGCATCTACCTTCGCACAAGATTACTCTTGGCAGAGATGAAAATAGAAGGATGATGACGCTTCTACCTTAAGGGAGTGTTCACAAGATATTCAGAAACCAAGAACAATGTTGAATGTGTCTTAGAAAATGTAACTTATTATCTGCCCGACAACTTTTGTGAAGAGATATATTGTTTGATTTAGCTCGTTCAAGCCCCCAACTGATTTAATTCAGTGAAATATTAATTTAATATATCTGTTTTAAGAGTATTTAAGGCGACTGAGACATACGGGTGCAGTACACTCAAAAGGATTAAATCAACTATAAATTTATATATAAACAAATAACAAATTTAATAATCAGTTATATTTAACAGTAAAAAATGAATAATTCTTTTAAAAAAGGTAATCATCACAGGGTGATGTTATGAATATTGAGGGAAATGTCTGAAGGTTCACTTGGCAGCTTTTAAGTTTGTACTTAGCTGCCAGTAAGTTTGTTTGCTTCTGCTCTAGCCGACGTTTTGTTCTTTGCAGGTTATGACTGATTCACTCGTCACTGGTCAAGTCTGGAGGTTGTGACACGTTTCAAGAAATATCAGGAGTATTCACGAACCTTTTCCGCGTCTTCAAGACCCGTCTGATGATGGTGTCTAGCGTTGACAGCAGGCCACTTACCACACACTTTGTTCCAGAGATAGCAGCCTCAACTGGGCCCACCGACTAGTATCATGACAGAAGAGAAACAAATACCCTTCTCAGTATTGGGTTTCCTGACACACAACTGTGGCCCCCCTCCCCCTTTTTTAAATTCCACCATCCCATCTATCTCAGAACTTTACCTTCTCTGAGGATTAATATTAATCCCAGTGAGCGGAAAACATTTATTACAGTTATATTGAATATCTTTTCATTTTCACTGTTTGAAAAGGTGATTAATATAGTAAGTATGTACATCAGTTTCAACATCATCCACTCCCTCCTCCATATGGATCTTGGGACTACCTGTGCTTTTGGTTCTCTATGAGAAAACTGCATAAAGCAGTCACCTGCTCTTGCAGAGGTGCTCCATAAAACATTTATTCTATATGCTGAGATTGTCAGCCTCGTATGACTTGGGCATCCTCTAGCATTTTCACATGTTAATAAATGCAAAATATAGAATTTTAAAATGTACAACTCACCCTAAAATCTCGTTAGGAATACTGACTCCTAGCTCAGAGAAATAGTTAAGGCAACTTGTTTAAGATGCTTCTTACATGCGGTCTGGGATATTACTTTACACTAGGCTCCCACTCTAACTTTATGTTCAGATTCTTGTGATTCCGGCTTTCCGTGTGAATGGAGGTAGAATTTTCCTGGGATATAAGTCCACAAGATGCTCAAACAAGGTCCAGTTCGATAAATGAATTCTGATCCTGTTCCTTACTCTGGCTAGCTGGCTGTCTTCTTGTCGAGGTGGATTTCACAGTGCTCTAAACCGACGAAAGTGTCAGATTATATTTCAACTTTTGTATTCCATATGAGGAATTGTTTTTTTTTTGGTCGATTTTCGGGCCTGTTTACACTCACAAATAATGTCTTCCCGGAAACCTATTACAACATTCCGTGTCTGTAATAGGTCACCTCCTGGGTAATTTACAGCCTTGTACCTGTGCAAACAAACATTCATAGTGTGACCATCTAGGTTATGTTCTTTCCATGAGAGAAATTAGGAAGTTACACTAGCTACATCAGCGATAACCAAGCTCGCGGGGCGATCTTCGTGTTAATCCGGCGCGCCATTTTCTGGTACACGAGAATTTTACCAACATGACTGTCGGTCAATATTACATCACCTGTCTACTCTCTCAGCAGGGATGATCAGGTAAACGGACATGACGAATTATTACAGGAAGAAGTGTAAACAAGAGACTGGACACGTATCTCTGTGCTCCGAAAATGAGAAATAAGCAGAAAATGGGAGACAGAGAGAGAGAGAGAGAGAGAGAGAGAGAGAGAGAGAGAGAAAATACGAAAAGGGGAGCGACCAATAATAACGTCACAAATACAAAATATACTACTGGACAAAAGTTAAGGGCCACCAAGAAAAACTCCTCTATGGACCAATTAAATGCAACCAGGTGTAAACAATTTTTTACAAAATAGAGTTGATTCATCCGTGGAAAAGATCAGTCAAGTTGTTTTAATAATGTGTGACTTACTAACAAAAAGAAATTCAACTCACTTTTTCACCTTTTGAACTAGTGGGGCGTGTTGCAAAAACCACGAGTTTTTGCAGCAACAATGGCAATTTTCACGTGCGGGTTAAAGTGACCCAGTTTTTGGACATTTAAAAAAAATTAACCTAGTGCACACAGAAATGTATTATTACATTCAAGTGTAAATACATGACTTCAGCTCATTCGATTTCATTGATTTCACAAAGTGAGTTATAGACTCCGCGGCAACATATATCATATATCTTCTTGCAAATATCCCGTATGTTACATAGAAACACATCCAACATAGCAAGCTACTAACAAACAAAGAAAAACAGCTACTCTTCACAGTCCAGATTGTTTCCATGATTTTTCTATGTCAACTTCTGTAACATACTACTCTTCGTGCACTCAGTTCGCTTTCAGTGTAATAACGGACTTGTTTTACATTAACCAATCGTGACTTCTGTTTGTTTATCTTGGACAGCATTAGACAGGTGTCAGATAGCTTTTACTAGTTCATATTTCAGTGGATATGTTTAATGACTTGTAGTTTATTCAGCGGGGGCGTCCTAAATATGTTTCTCTTGGCTACTAAAAGGGAGCGGTTTTCTGCAGAAAATCTGCAGTTTGGCAATTATTTAAAATTTCACAGGTATGACTTACTGGAAAAAACATCTAGGTATTGCTCATCGTCACTATCATCAACACGTTTCATGTCTCCGTGAAGCATAGACATCGAAGAATTCATGCCAGGACTTTCCACCGGTGCCATTAGTTGAAGATCTTTCCACATCTTCTTTCTTTCTTTTATTCAGTTATGTCTGCAGTTTCCTTCCCCATGTGCCTCTATGTCTTACTTTTTTTTTTACCTTGGAAATTCCAGAATAAGGTCTGGCGTGTTGTGCTATCTACTGGTTTCCTAAATGTGTATTCCATCACACGCCAAAGCCTCTTCCCCACTTCTTGTTCCGCTGGTATTTGTCTCGCTCTCTCCGTCGAGTTCACGTTGGTGATCTTGTCACACCGGTTTATCTAAGGCTTGTCATTTCTTTGTTTTTATTTTGTTGTTTCCCCTGTTTCAGAGCCATACAATAAGACCGCGTTAACACTTGAGTTGAAGTTCTTATTTCTGTGTTGTGTTCAGTTTGTTTTAAAATTTCCATACAATATCCCCGTGCACAGAAAGCTCCTCTTGCCTTTTATATTGCTACTAGTGTAAAAGCCCGCCAAAAGACGGGAATTAAATTCAAAAGCACCAATAGCTAACGGCAATTTTACTTATTCAAAAGTATTTTAAAAAACCACTGTGCATCACCACAGTACACGACCTACGTAGCAGCAGCGAGGATCCCAATGTGTGTATACGGGATCACACATTTTATAAATATTTTTGTGCACACCGTCATGTGCACACTTTTCTTTGTCGAGTGTTACTATTTTCGGGAGAGTACATATAAGTGAAACAATACAATTAATGTCTAACTTTTAACCAGAGTTGCACCCCTTAGTGTTAGTGACAGAAAAAGCTGGTATTTTAAATATATTGATTTTAAAATCATTTTCTATTTCTGCAATTGTGTTCTAATCACTGCCACGAAAAATGAATGATTTCACATCTTATTGGAGTGTATCTCACTTTCAGTCTAGCTAATATTAGTCATATTTATTCTCATAATTCGTGTCTTTCTCGTTATAATTTCAGACTGAATCGTGATTTCAGGTCAAGTAATACAATTTTGTCTTAAATATGATACAATTTATTGGATAGAAACGTCACGTCATCTGTAAATCAAGGTTGTCAAGTTGTTTTGTTCAAGTCCACTGAAATATATTTCTGTTGGTTAATGTTGTTTTCATAATCCAGTCTATAACCAGCGAGAAGAGAACAATGGTGACAACAGGCATCCATGCCGCGCTCCAGTTCTTATCTCAATGGGTTCGCTAAGTTGTCTGTCACGAAGAATTCTGCATTGTATATTTTTATGCTTTCTTTATTATTTTAATGACAATGCAGGGAACTCCACAACACATCATATATTTGTAAAGTGATTCTCTGGCTAAATGCCTTTTCATAATCAACATATCCAATATTAACTGGTGTGTTCATTTGAGTGTTTTCTCTTACTTTTAAGCGCAGTGTGTGGCTATCTAGCCTAAATTGGATCTGTTTAATTAATTGAAGACGCACCTATTCCTCCTTTAACCTATCTGTCTATGGTCTATTTTAATCTCACAAGGATGATCCTGATTAAAATATTATCCTATGTCACTGATAGTAACTCAACTTGTACACTCCTACATTTTTCCTTCTTTGTTATTGTTAATCAGAATCGACCTCACTGTATTCCGGGCAAACCCATAGGTGCTCAGTCTCCCTCAGCAAATGTCAAAGAGTATGAATGCTAACTGTACCTGTAGCACGCTGGTTGTACATACGACGGATGCATCCTCTCTCACGTCCATCTCTGCTAGTCCCACGTTTGATGCCAAACTTCAGTAGTCTCATTTATAACACATAAGGTAGAGAAACCACGAGGCCTGTAAACAGAAAATTAATATGAAAAAAATTTAAAGGTATGTTATAAGGCACTCATGTCTGTTGTTTTTCTGTTGTCTAGTGTTCTACTTCTTTATTTCCTACGAGTGCCTTATAACATACCTTTATATTTGTTTCATATTAATTTTCAGTAGTCTCAGCCTAGTTGATTCATCAATTGCAGTGTCATTATCCAGCAGGCGATCATTAATTGCCCTTAGTATCTCTCCCTTATCCATGTCCAGTGTCCCCACTATGGGTGCTCTCGAGGCCAGTCTGTCAGCTATCCCATTACCACGTATCCCTGCATGACCAGGACAGTAGATCCACACCAGTTCTTGAAGACATGAGGATTCTATTGATGTTTTCCATTTTTGCCGCAGCCATCCGTTCTGAACTTTCCAAGCATGGCTTGAGAGTCTGACAATATAACTGCCCTAGTTGATGGAGTTTTCAGACAGACACCTCAGTGCTGCAGTAACTGCCTCTACCTCCATTCTCATGCTGGAGGTTGTTGTCATGCAGGCTTCACTGTTCAGCGACGACCCTGCCCTTTATTCTCACAGAGAAGCCCCATCCTGAATTCTCACCACGCACTACATACCCATCAGTGTACAGTATATCGTCATCATCCCCAGCATGATCACTTATCAGCTGATTAATCTCCAGCTCTGCTTTTCCATTGCCCCAAGATCTGCACTCTCTGCCAAGACTAATGATGACCTGCTGGTAGTTTATCCAGTTCTCCCCTGACTTACCCCACTCTTCCCCTCTGAATACATTTTCAACCCTGGTAACCTGACCAATCGGAGACTCTGCCTGTGCCATCCATGACATTCCCCTCTTGATTCTTGCTCCTTTGATGTCAGCTACGTTTTCATGTAGAGGGTGTCTTTTGTCGGTGGTTACCCGCAAATAGGTTTTTGCCTGGGCCATCGCATGTCTGGATCTAATCGATAGAAATCCGAGCACGAATCTCATTGTCACAATGGGGGTATCACGCGTACAGCCAAAAACTAGTCGTATCCCTTCATTTTGAATGCGTTCCAGTCGTTCACATTGTAACATTGACAACGTGAGTATCCCTAGCCAGTACTCGATTACTGAAATTACGAGCGGATGATACAGGAGGAACAAGTCTCTTTTCCAAGCGCGCAGTAGTAATTGTTTTTAAGGCTGCAAATCCTCGCTTGCACTTATGTATGATCAGTTCGACACGATATTTGAACGATAGCCCACGATCAAACGTTACTCCCAGATATTTCAGCCTGTCTTTCCTTTCAATGTTCTGCCTATTGAAAGTGATGTCTGGAGGGTCTGCTTTAACTGTGGAGTTGTTCAAAGAGCACCTCATCATACAGGCCTAGTTGGGGTTGACCTTTGATCCGCTTTCCTCACACCATTTCGAACCGCCTGTAGTGTCTCTTGTATGCCTTTGACCATTTCCTGTCTGTCTGGGCGAGTTCTGTACATGGGTATGTCATCTGCGAAAGTTGATGTTCGTCCCAGTCCTGTTGGTTGAAAGGTCCTACTTTTGCTGTGTAGATGTTGAACAGCACTAGTGATAGTGGAGAACCCTGGGGTAGTCCCAGGCAAATGCGCATTGGTTCTGATGTCCAAGTTCCCAAAACGAAATGCAACTGATCTCTCCATTAAGGCAGCTGCTATCCACCTTGTTATCCAAGGGTTTACATCACATGCCATTAAACAGTCTATTAAAGTTGCAACGTCCACACTGTTATAAGCGTCCTCTAGGTCAATTGCGACAGCCACCGTTTCACTTTTACCCTGGAATCCCTCGCACAAATCGTACGCAAACGTTCCAGCGTTACCCCATGTTGTTTTCATAGGCCTATAGCTACCCAGGGTATCTGAAAGGATGTGTGCATTTTCAAGGTGGCTCATTACCAGTCTTGCAACTATCTTTTCAAGTAATTTACCATAGATATTCTGTAGTGTGATAATTCGATAGCTGCTGAGCAGTTTGGGGTCTTTGCCAGGTTTAGGAAGTGGCCGAAGGTAACTGTGAAGCCAGTCTTCCGGCACCTCAGCATTCTGTATGCTGGTATTGAAATCGCTCATCATATTTATAATGGCTGTGTCGTCGACCTATTTAATGTGATGGTATTGTACAACACCAGGACCCGGAGCAGTGTTTCTGCTGGTTTTCAATGTGTACACCCCGTCCTCTTCAGAAAGAGATCGAAATATATCTGGCCCCTTAGAGCATTTTTCAGAACACTGTACTTTATTTTCAGGAGGGCACTTTTGTCACTTTATCCCTTTGCTCCACATATCGATTGAATAATGCTCTTCCCTTCTCTTCGTCCGTCTTTAGGCTTAGTCCCGTAGAGCTTTTGATATTAGGGATGGGTTGGCTTGCACTTTTCCTATTCATTCTTCGATGTAAGGACAAGAATTTCTTTAGAGTTTTTTCAGTGCCCACCTGTGTCTCAAAGTCCTCCCACACTTTATCTTTGGCCTCCCTTGCAAATCTCTGGAATCTATTAACGGCTCTTTGCTTTTTCTCCTTCATCTCTTCAACCTCTCCCTCATTCATCATTCTTCTGTTTCGAGCTTTACGCCATTCCTTTGTTGCTCTTTCCTTTTCTATCCATGCTTCGTCCACTGTCTTATTTCACCAGGGAGGTTGGGTGAAAGGTGTTGTCGCTGTCTTTTGTTTGGCATTTTGACGCAATGTGTGTAAATGGTTGTTACAGTCGAGTAGGCCTGTAAGATACTTGAAGGTCCGTTTAGATTTCCTGTGTCTAGTGGTCCTACCCTTTGCAATGAGTATGGCGCAAGGTAGTTGATCACTTTCCTGTGCACCTAATACATCTCAACGTGCCATGGTGGTGGCAGCACTAGAGATGAATTCCAGATCTATGACACCATTTATATCCCCAGATTTAGTTGCCAGGCTAGTTGGGCGTCCATCATTCAAGATGGTAAGGTTCATGTTAAGTAATGCCTGGCTCAAAGCTATACCCTGCCTATTTTGCGTGATGTTCCCCAACTCCCTGGATCTATCATTGAAATCGCTAGCAATTAAACACCATATATTAGAATCTTCAACGGACAACACCAACGGAGTGGAACAAAGGAATAATTGTCAAATTGCCCAAGAAGGGAGATCTTGCAGACTGCAACAATTGGAGAGGAATAACTCTTCTCTCAGTTCCCAGCAAAATACTAGGCAGGATAATTATACAGAGAATTTCAAAAGCAGTAGATCACAAACTGAGGAAAGAACAAGCAGGATTTAAAAAGAACAGAAGATGTGTAGATCATATATTTACCCTCAGGAACATTATAGAGCAGTGCTCAGAATGGCAAAGACAGCTGTACATTAATTTCCTTTATTTTGAAAAGGCTTTTGACAGTATACATAGGGACAATTTATAGAAAATACTGAGGGCTTATGGAATTCCAAGCTGCATAGTGTCAATCATAAATAGCTTCTATGCCAACTTTACGTGTAGCGTCTGGCAGAGCAACCTAACCTTTGAGGTGAAGACAGGAGTACGACAGGGATACCCCTTATCAACCACTCTCTTTTTAACAGTCATAGACTGGGTGATGCGACAGACAACAGAGGGCAGTCCAAGAGGAATAAGATGGACTACATTTTCTACATTGGAAGATCTGGAATATGCAGATGACATTGCACTACTAGCACACTAACATCAACACATCCAGGAAAAAAACGGATAGACTTAATAAGTATAGCCAGCAGGTGGGCTTGAACATCAATTTAAAGAAGACAGAGGTCATGACGCTCAATGTGAGCAACCCTGAGCCCATATCAGTAAGCAATCAGCAACTGGAAAAGACAGACACCTTCACATACCTAGGATGCATAGTAACACCAGATGGCGGAGCAAGCAAAAACATCAACAACAGAATGAACAAAGCGAGAACAGCCTTTTTTAGTCTAAACAACATCTGGAAGTCCTCTCAGTACAGCACAAGCACAACATTAAGATTATATCAGAGCTGTGTGCTTTCTGTGCTTCTCTATGGTGCGGAATGCTGGAGAGTTACAGAGAAGGAAATGTCGAAATTGTCCTCTTTTCACACAACATGCCTAAGAAAAATTCACAGAATCTTTTTTCCGAATACCATCACCAACCAAGATCTGCTTACTCGGAGCAAACAAGAGGACATGCACACCATCATAGCTGGCAGACGCTGGAGCTGGGTTGGCCATATCCTCAGAATAGACCCCGATGCCATCACAAAAACAGCTGTGCTATGGACCCCTGAGGAAAACGAAAGAGAGGCCGACCGAAAACAACTTGGCGGAGGACTGTGATGGCTCAGATGCAAAGAATGAACCAGAGTTGGGGCACTGTACGAAGGATGGCCACCGACCGAGCAAAATGGAATCAATTTGTTTTTGCCCTACAACACGCCACCAGGCGTGATGGCCACTGACTGCTTTGACGGTCGGCGGCTAAGGATCAAAGAAGAAAAGAAGTTAGAATCTTCAGACAATTCCGCCAGAAAATTCAAATTACTCTCTGCTGTAAGATGGTCGACATGAGCATATTAATTGTAGACTCGCCACTCCTGACCGCCTATTTTCACAGAAATCCCCTGCAATTCCGCATCCTCACTAGTTTGGGAACTTGTATTCAGCCACGTATGAGGAAGCTCATGTTTTACATATATAGTTTGCCCTCGTCTATCAGGCTTACATGGATTGGAGTGATATCTGTAGCCTCGGCAATTGATAACACTAGTGACTTTTGAATCTGTGAATTTAAAATCATGGATCATGAGGATATCGAAATTGTAGATGATAGTTTGTATAATGGCTGCACGTTGATGGGCACTTCGACAATTCCAGTATCATATATGCACATATTTCATCGAGATGCGATCTGCTTTCTTTCTGAACCTTCTCTTTCCTGCCCTTCTTTTTCTCTCTCTCTCCTCTTCTCTCCCCTACCTCTCCTTCTGCATTTGTATTTCCTCATTTCATTTGCAGCAGGTATCGACGACAGAGCACTATCTCCGTAGCTCCTGCGATGATTCTGGGTAGTTAAAATTCTCATGGTGTATTTGCAATAAATGGTGGAAATATTCGGTCACCCTGGTAGAGCCATCATACAAGGGAAGAGGCAAGGGATGTCCTTACGGAGTCCATCTGCCTGGTGCCGCCCCGCTCGCCCTCCAGACAGCCAATGTTTGCTATTGATTACCCAGCAGCCATTCAGTCTCTCGGCACATTGGTCCACCTTATACTTTGGGCAATTCACTGATGACTCAGTTATCACTTGACATAGTGGATTGATGGGTGTCAGAGCATATACCACTCATCGGTGAGTACTGCAAACCACATCTATAGGGATCAACTGACTCCAAGATCCTCTGCCAGTTTAGTTCAGACCCCGAGAGGGGCCATTATCCATGGCGCACCACGAGGATGTATGGCAGAAGTCTTGCATGAAATTCCGCTGAAACCAGCACGGGTAGCCATATTAAACTGCACCCTTTTCGCTTTGTGGCCAGCTAGTGCCCCTAGTGATAACCGTGAGGTTACCCCCACCTCTGTCACCGTGGACTTAGCTTCCTCTCATGCCTGTGAGTTGAACCCATTGCGCCTCTTCCTTCTTTGGCAACTTGGCCAAATATCCTTCCATATAGTCTGATGGTATTTCTTTTCTATCATGAACCGGTTATAGAATGAATGTCAGTACGCATGCTCCGGTGGGAGCTAGATGTGTTTATGTAAGTTGTGAGTTGAAGTGAGTGAAGGTTAAGTTTGACTGTGGGCATGAATGCATTAGTAGCAGTAAGCACTAATGTCGAGTTCACGGGCATGACTGAGTTGTTGTGAACGAAGTGGTGGTGAAGACTGGTCAGGTGTGAAAAGGGTGATGTGTGGGAAGGCATTCGAGAGAGAGAGATTGGAGCGAGAAAGTATGTTGAGTTATAGTGACATTCGTTCCGTTGGATGATGTTTCAATTATGCACATCATATATTGTGCTTTTCTTATGATTTATGACCAAAGCCGCAGTCTGCCTGCGTTATTGTGTTATGCTCAAGTTTGTGACATAAAGTCGTCGGATATCGTACCTACGTGTTGGAGTTCAGTGCGTTAACATTAGCTGTGAATAACGAACAATGTTTGTCGCTCCATGTAGAATGTAATACGAGTATATATAATTTGTCAATGTGCACTCACAGCTAAGCACTTGATACTTACTAATTTTCATAAGATCTTTGAAGAAGTGTCAACTCCTGTATTGACCTCTGCTGAATTCTCATCCGTGCCAGAAGGCTTCTCATTTCTTAGAAGCTTTATGAATTTCTTTAGTTATTCCTTAAATGGTTTTCAAGGTTAAATTGTAACTTCTTTTATTCTGACTGGATGTCGGGGAGAAATAGTGGCACTTATCTATTTAGAAGTTCATCAAATGGTGCATCTGTTTCTTCATTGCTCTCTTATGGGGCTTAGCAATTATAGATTCTTATCATTCGTAAGTTTGATTCCTTCTATTTACCCGTTAGTTTTACTGTATTGTTGTATATGTCAATCGTATTTCTTTTGGCAGCAGCCTCCGCTGTCGCTTTTGCCAACTTGTCAGTGTATTTCTTCTTGTCTCTTCCGCTACGATCCAAACATGGATCCATTCACAGCGGAGGATTTGATGATTCCATAGTCATGAAGCAAAGCGAGCGAGAATATAGCATGTGGTTCAGACATCAATACAGATGAAGAGTCAGACATAGGAACTCTGACGGTAGCCCAGGTGGTAGAAACGTGGATAGCATTATGAGGTTGTGAATTGGGCATGTATGAGTGTGTAAATGTACGTGTATGTTCCCAGTTACTGAGTAGATGATAATACTGATTGCCGATTATTGAAATTAAGCACTATTTGATTTAAAAACACTTTGAGAATTGTATTATTGCAGGGCAGAAATGTAAAAAAGCAATAATGCCTATTTCTTTACCCTGATGAAATAAAAATCTCGTTCATTCATTCCTAATTGTTCTTCACACTTAATGACATTTTTTTGTTTGATATTTTTCTTTAATTTATGAGGTTCCAAGCAGTGGCGTATCCTGGTAATGCGAGCTAGGCGTGCTGCTACTTAAAATGAATATGTACGCCTACTATTTAACTTCTTCCCCTCTTAATTTAAAAACCAACTATATTCAATTACGCAACGATAGTTATTAGGGGTATATGTCAATTATCTCCGAAATACTAATTAACTTACAACTTGAAACTCACTGTCACTGTAATAATCTGCATTCCCGGCAACTAACAAAAATTAATCACAAAAAACACTGGACCGACACAGCCGATTTTTACAACTCGAGAGCTGCAAGTCCACCGCACGCATGTTCGTATTGTATTGACGAACGAACGAACGAACGAACGAACTTTATTTTCGAAGGGTAAAGAATTGGGCGCGCAGGCCCGTCTAACATTCTGCCCTTCCACTCTCATTAATCTTGCATACTATATCCTTTCATTCCCACATGATGCTTTAAGCATTAATTTAAAGGCTTGCAACATTATAAAGTTACCATAACAGCATTCATTTACAGTATGCAAGCATAATAAAAAAAATGAGTAGGGTTTTTTTTTTTTTGAAACAAACAAGCTAGTAAATGGGGGAAAAAAGTAATAATCAAATAAAACAATAAATAAAAATAAATAAATTCTGTATACCGACACTCACTCATGCGGTCAATCCGTCTACAATTAATCTGTATTTTTGGTATGCGGGTACATTCTCACGACTCACATTTCTAAAGTACAGTATTATGTGGGTACATTCACACATACATTACATTATATAATAATATTTTAAAGTGAATATAATAATGATATTATTATTATTTATTATTATTATTCCTTTGACCGCCGACCGACTAAGCAGTCTTCGGCCATAACACCTTGCGGCGTCATTAGGGCAACAAGAAATCGTCCGTTGTTCCGTCACACCTAACGGCGTATATTGGTACAACAGACTTTTAATTGTTGTTTCTGTGATCGATGTGACAAGCAGGCGGTAGATCAATCCGCCGTGAATAATGATATTACATGGATATAAAACAAATTATTCACACACAAAAATGAGCGGAAGAGGAAAAGAAATGTTGACTTATGGATGAGATGTTGACAGGCAAATACTGTTTCTATGGGGGTAGATAACACTGACAAACAACATTTTTCTTTCTTATATAAGAATAAGTGTTCTTAGGTCAGTTTCTTGCGCTGATTTCAAATTTGAAATCCGTTTATCTCTATCACGTCGGGTTCTTAAGATATTTGTGAATAAATATATTTTTGGGAAACCGTTATTTGCTCCGTTTCATTTTTACGATATAACTATTTAAAAATTAATAAAATGCAAAATAATTCTACTTTTTATACTGCTAAAAGATGCATGACATATGTTACGTTATATTTCAAATAGTTACTGTATTTTGAAATAATTCTGAGTGAAATATGGCTTCTAGAAGTTGTAGAAATTCGGCTGATCTGTTCTGTTACGTGTGCGGATATTTTACCGATCGTGTTCACCAGAAAAACTTTACAACATTGCTAAAGAAAGCATATGAACTTTATTTCGATTCGAAAGTTGATGATGCAAATAAATCTTGGATGCCAAATGCAGTTTGTTCGACTTGTGCAAATACATTGGCAGGTTGGTTACGAAAATCGCCGAAGCATAAGTCGATGCCTTTTGGAGTGCCAGTAATATGGCGTGAACCGACAAATCACGCTACTGATTGTTACTTCTGCTTGATAAATATCTATGGTTTCACATTTAAAACTAGAAAGTCTGTGGTTTATCCAAATATTGAATCGGTTTCGAACCAGTGCCTCATGATCCAATCACGTGTCCGATGCCAGTTCCACCAGAACAATATCCGTTGGACGTGAATGAACCATCAGAAAGTGATAGTTTACCTGCTTTAGAAACTAATTCTGACTCGGATTATATACCGGTGAATGATGGTGTTCACTTAATTAACCAATCAGAACTTTCAGATCTAATACGTGATCTCGCTCTCACCAAAGGACAAGCGGAATTACTCGGTTCGCGACTCAAAGAATGGAATCTTTTAGCGCCCAATACTCCGATATCTAAATTTCGTCATAGACACAGAGAACTTGTTCAATACTTTGAGATGGATGATGACATTTGCTATTGCAAAGATGTAAAAGGTCTAATGGTGCACCTCGGTCATGAGCACATAGTCAACGAATGGCGACTTTTCATCGACTCTTCCAAGACTAGTCTAAAAGCCGTGTTATTGCATAATGGAAATTTATTTTCATCAATTCCAGTCGCCTACTCTGTTCATATGAAAGAAACTTATGACAATATGGCTATACTTTTGGCAAAAATAAAGTACAATGACTACCAATGGCGGATTTGTGGAGACCTAAAGGTCATTGCAATTCTCACGGGAAAGCAGACTGGGTATACTAAATTTTGTTGCTTCCTATGTGAATGGGACAGCCGCAACAGACAGGAACATTATGCAAGAAAGGTGTGGCCTATCAGGGATCGTATGCAGCTCGGGCATAAAAATGTAATACACGAGCCATTAGTTAACAAAGACAGCATCATTTTACCACCGTTACATATAAAGTTGGGGCTCATGAAGAATTTCGTAAAAGCGTTAGATAAAACAAGCAAAGCTTTCACTTATCTTCGAGAAAAGTTTCCGCAAATTAGCGATGCAAAGATAAAGGAAGGTATCTTTGTAGGACCTCAGATTAGGAAAGTTATTGCAGACAAACAATTCGAGAACTTGTTACATGGTAGTGAACTTCGCGCATGGATGGCATTCAAATCGATCGTCGATAACTTTCTGGGAAATCACAAATCTGTCGACTATGTGCATATTGTTAAGCAGTGCATAGATGCATACAGAATTATGGGTTGTAACATGTCCCTCAAAATCCATTTGCTCGATTCGCATCTTGACTTTTTCCCTGACAACCTTGGCAAAGTCAGCGATAAACATGGAGAACGATTCCATCAAGATATCGCCGTAATGGAGTCACGTTATCAAGGACGGTGGAGTGTGACTATGCTTGCCGATTATTGTTGGATGCTTCATCGCGATGTACCACATGCCATTCACCGACGAAAGTCGACTGCAAAGAAATTCAAGCCTACATAACTGTTATACTTCTTGTACAAATGATGTTGTAATACTGTATGCGTTGTTAAAAAACTTCAATTGCGTATTTCTAGAGATCCCGACCTGATAGAGAAAAACGGTTTGCAGATTTAAAATCAGCGCATTAAAATTGACCAGAAAAACATAGAAATGTTAGAGAAAGAAAAAAAAAATTTTTTTTTGTTAGCCAGTGTAATCAGTGTTGAGGAAGTGTTTGAAAAGTGCTTTGTTAAAAGAATATTGTGTAGGTAGGCTTTTTAGGTGGTGTGGAAGGCTGTTCCATAAGTAGGCATTAGAGTAGGCTAGACTCTTTTTGAACAGGTCGATCCTAGGTTTGGGCAGACGTAACTGATGTAATCGTTGTCCCTCCCTTCTACTGGTTTGAAACAATGATCTTAGGTACGACGGGGCATTGTTAGATAGAATTGTGTGAGTCAGCTTGGCTTTGTTGTAGAGAAGACGTTTTTTTAGCGACAGTATCTGGCCATGACCCCGATCCACACAAACCAATCTTCAGACGTGAATCCGAAAGGTGCAGCACGCATTGTGACGGAATTACCCGAGAAACTTCGGGCGATTGTAACCAACCAATAAAAACTGCACTATAAAACGCGTCTGGGAAACTGAAACTAGATATACTCGTAGGTTCTATGCGGGAAAATCCATTATCCTGATGCGTGCGGTCCGAAAGCAGAACTTTAGAAGAGAAATATTTTATAGAATAATAAATTAAATTTTTATTTTCCTTCGGGCAAAGGTGTGCGCAGCACGCACAGCACACATAGAGAATACACCACTGGTTCCAAGTGTACTCTCTGACACTTTATCTTGCTTATTCCTTTTATCCAAGAAAATCATCACAAATGTTTTAAAATGCTTGTTGGGTTTTGCATCAATGTTATCGATGGTTTCTTAATGGATGTTCCCCAGGGGGGAATCTTTGTTTACTAGGTCCAGTTTCACCATATCCCTTGTGTCTTAGTATGTTGTGTTTTGTGTATTATATTTGAAACTTGTTTTTCCTGCAGTGTCTCTGAAAGCTTTAATTAAATTCCATTTGTAATAATAAATTTGAGCGACCGATCGGCACAGTGGTAAGAGTCCTGGCCTCTCATGGCAAAGGTACCGGGCTCGAAACACTGTATCGTCACTCTTCAGTGTACGCAGCTGTAAATGGGTACCTGACTCTGCTCTTGAATTGGAGAAGGAAAAGGCAGCGAGAAAGGAAGTGGGTGGGCACCCCACCTCTCGATGTTGGACCTAGTATAGTGAAGTCTCTTACACTTCACTCCTCAACGGCAGTATTTGCTATGGGACTATCTATACATTTAAAAACAACATTAGGAGGACAGCGGTGAGACAATTTTCATACAAACGGTGAGGTAAGCAAAATTTAGTAGTGTAAGTTCTATTAAGAGAAATGAATGGTTTACGTTACGGCCGAAAAAGTCTTTGTCATGCACAAGAGAACTAAAACAGTGGAGAAATGAAAATGAAAACTAATCTTAATTAAACAAGAAAGGAAAAAAAATTGGATACGAGGCGTAAATGAAAACCAATGTTGTTACTCTGGCAAATCCAGTAAAACAACCAATGTTGTTACTCTGGTAAATGCAGTAAATCTAGTAAACAAAAAAAAAAAAACAAGGCTAGTAAAAAAAAACAATGTTGTTACTCTGATAAATGCAGTAAAAAAAAAATCTAGTAAAAACATGGAGACGTAAAAAATATTTTACAGTATTACAAGAACTCTTATCTCAGAAACTGCAAAACCAGGATATTCTGGGGAAAGGCATCAGCAATAAAGAGAAACCACGATTCAGATGGATGGATTATTTTTAAGGAAATTTATAGCACGAAGCAGCTACGTAAAGTCTCCCATAATCAAGAGATCACACCAGGCACTAAAATTGCTGAAAAATGAAATGGCTCCAGTGCTGGATGGAATTCCACAGAAGGAAATGAAAACTGATATTCCAATCACGCATAATTGTTACACCACCTGGTGAAGAAAATCTTGGAACATCAGCCTATTCCCAAAAGCTGTAAGAAAGGACACATTATTAAAACACACAAGAAAGCAAGAAAGGCAACTTGACCATATGTCGAGGGTTGTCTACATGAACTGCCGTAGTGGTTCACTAATGGCCTGACAGTTGGAGTAAAACGACGAATTTTCCAAAGGTAGCAACTTTCGCTCAAGATTACTCTTGGTAGTGATGTAAATAGGAAGGTTATGTTCCTATTGCAGGGAGCATCACATGTGTTTCAGGAAGGCAATTTAAAAAAAAACAAAAACAACGTTCACTAAGTTTCTTGTAAACGTTGTATCCCCCGCCCACTTCTGTGAGATGGTTATTTTATTTGTCAGGAGTATAATAGATTCGTATGGATTGAGCCTTCAGCTGAAGGTAATTCAGCAAAGTATTATTAATATGATTACTCTGTATATAAGTATTTAGAAAAAAAAGAGTCCTTCGGGTGCAGACATCAACTTCAATCTACCAATTTATCAACTCCAACGAAGCATTTATATTTACACATATGTATACAATATATTTAATTATGAAATATTTTATCAACAAAGTTAAAATGAAAACCGATGCTTTAACAAAAACATAAAACACACACAAAAAACACACACATACACACAAAAGTTCAGCGGTGTTATATGGTTATGTAGAAAATTGTACTTTTTATCATCGGATGCTATGAACTTTTGGTAATAAATTTTTCGTCCAGTATCAATGTCGCTGAATTAAGCTTAGCTTTGCAGGTGGCGAAAATGGTTTATCGCAGAAGTCTGGTGTAGTTAATGCTGGTTCTCAGTGAAGTCTTGACTGTTCCTTCTGAAGTCTTTAGTCGAATGGCTTTTGGGATCATGTTCATTACTCTCGTAAACTCACAAATGTCGCCGCTACGAGTGTCCTCTAGACCCGTATCTTATGGGTGATGCCAGAGCTGTGAAATAGTAACTAGTACCAGGAAATGGAAGAATATACAAAAGAGTACCTCTCTTAAGTCTTTTCTCTTCAGATTTAAGCATCAGGCACCTCCGCTTTCTTCCACCATTTCGTCTTCCTCTGAATGTTTCGGATGCCCCTGTGCATGAAATCTCAGGTCATCAAGATAGATGAAAGTGTGTTAGGAGAGCGAAAGACGTCCAAATGCATCACAATACCAAATAAATCAATCTGAAATAGGATTGACATAAAAATATATATCCCATGATGTCATTATCGACCTCTTTTGGTTCCCTTTGGAGCATGGGGCTACCTCTGCTATTGGTTCTTTGTGAAGAAACCCGCACGAAGCGGTCACCAGCTCTTGCAGTGGTTGCTTATGTGTCATTTTATTTTACATGATAAGGCTGCCAGCCTCATACACAACTTTACATAAATAAGCAGTTCTATATATGCAAATAGACATATAAGAATAAAAAATATATTTTTTTGACCTACCCCTTCGTTATTAATGGGTATACAGACATTTTGCACTTATAGGTCGACAGTATTTTGCTGCAGTCGTAAAGGTGCAGTCTGCCCTGGTGAGCTACTTGTCACGTAGGGTTTATATTCATTTAATTTCCTACATCTTCTTCCTATTCTTTCACCCGAATTCTCTCTTTTATTATCTCTGTATTTCCTTTTTCCTGTATATTGTTCATCCATTCGTTTTGCGAATATTATTTTCATATAATTCGCAAACTTTACCTGTTTTCCTTTCTCTAAAACTGAGAATCGCACCTGGGTGGTATTGCGTACATGTCAGTCGCGCTGGTCGGACGATAGGCGTGAATTTACAGCATTCGCTAGACATTCGTCTGAGGGTCTCTGGCCTGGGGCGTGAAAATTCACCCGAGGGACATGGAAAGTAGACAGAGAGTCTGCATTTCAGTAAACGCATGAGGTTTTTCGTCAGGAAAAACCCGGCTTAGCGTGAAAATCCACTCCGCACTGCAGACGGTGGTCCGATTTTAAAGATATTGGCCAAGTTTGAAACTTTAATTTCATTCTCGCTCATAGACTCACAGTAGATAGGTTGCTCGTAAACAGAATAGCTGTTAGCGAAGATCTCAGTTTGTTTCGGCAATTTGTCGAACTTCTAGACTTCCAGAAATATTTTCAGCATTTTTATTCTTAAGTTGTGCGACTACCTGTAATTCTGTGGTTGAGGTAATTAATATGATAGATATATAGATTTTGTGAGTGTTAAAGTGTTTAATCGCTTAATTCATTTTAATCTATTTCTTTAGCGCAGAAGAGAAATAAAGTGGTAGGCTATTATATTTTCTAGGGAAGCATTCAGTGGAAAGCAGAATAAAATTAAAATTTCTAGCTTATAACGGCAAGTGTAGCTATTTATGAATTTAATTTAACCGCTAATACTCAGTCGAGTGTATTTTTCTAAACTAACGTATAAACTCTAGAATCGAGCCTCATGAATGGTGACGGAATACGCACGTGTTCCTAATTCATGAGAATTGCTGATTTTTAAATATAACTTACGTCACGGGAAGTTTAAATGATAAGCAAAGCTCTCTGCTTGCAAGTTTAAATGTAAGTTATAACCAGTACAGATTCTGTTTATTATATTATATGTGTTATTTTTCCTCCACACAGTGAAAGTTTTGGGGTGACCCTAACTTTACCAGCACCTAGTAGTAGTTTCCATACTTGTGAAGAAATAGACAGTCCTTATTTTGAACCACGTGGGTTTCTTAAGTACCACTGGTCTAACAGTGCATATGCAACCCGAGTTAGCCAGAAATACTATATCCCAATAACGGGTTTTTCAAAGACTGTAATGATAAATACTGGACCTTGGAGCCAGATCTTAATTTCTTCTAGAAAAACTCTACGTAATCTTTCTGCCTGGTGGCGCGAAATACTTCTAGTATTAACTAACATTTCCCGACTATATATATATATATTTTTTGTGGACAAATCTGTGGTGTGACTAAAGTGAATCCTATACTGAGGGAAGGCACCGACCTGACATTCATCATTTCTAGAAACCTACGCTATTGACACTGTGCTCTGCTAACTCCCGCGCCTGGAATAACTGTTAGGTGACTTAATCAGACATTTGAACAAATTTGCACACCCAAGTAGTCGTTCCCGGAGACTCCGAGTTAAATACGTCTTTTGGAACTGGGGACTTCTTGGCAGAAGACTGCATTTTTTTGAGTCTGTGTGAAAATCTAAAATCAGTGTGTTCCAAGAGGCAGCGAGCAAAGTCGTGAGTACATGTATGAGAGGCCATGGCGGAATGAATGAGTGTACGCTGGTTTGAGTGATATTTTCACTATTATATCTTTGACACCCTGTTGCTGTCCTAATTTTTTTTTTTTTCAATCTGCATAATTTGTTGCTAAGGCTAGAGTTCTTGTGTTTTTGTCTTAGGTTAAATCAGATTTTTTTTTCAAACTCTGTGCATATAATTACGAGATAAAACATAGAAAACTCTTAGACTCAAACCCTATGTATCCGTGACTCGGGCGCCATCATCTGTTCTCTTAACGGGGCCAGGCTAAACCTAGAGTTAACCCTATAAGGGGGCTATCATCCTTGCAACATTTCCTTGAATTTTTATGACTATGTGTATATGTATTTTCCTTGATGTACTTTCTTTGATGTTGTGAGCCGATTTTTTCCTGATATTAAAATCGCTCTTGAACTTAATAATAGTGTTTGGTCAGCTCGTTCTAGATAATATATATATCATTGTTATAGTTTTCCCACGTCTGTGTGTTTACCTGTCGTCACGTGTATGTGCGTGCCTGTGAGTGATAGAAATATACGTAATATGTATATTGGTGTAGTCTGTCTGACGTTGTAACAACTGTTGTAGAAGATAGGTGAGAGAGAGAAGAATTCTTTTCGCTTTCAGAGACAGCCACTATATCAAAAATCTATCATCTCACGTGTGTGGAAATTCTATTACCTTTCACTAACTCTCACTGAGTCTATCACCTATTCAAACCTATTCAGAAGGGACCAAACCTAGTCTTAATTCTCCTATCGAAAATCTACGACAAATGGTCGCTCGTTACCGGGAATTGAACCCAAAATCCTAAGGCGATACGACAAATGGGTTCTCGTCCGTAGGATTTTTGAACTTAGAATAGGAAGACGAGTACGACAAATGTGGACTCGTCTATCTGGATTTTGAACTTAAGATTCTGTATTCTGATATAGAGTAAGAGTGTGATGTCTTGTGACTGTGTATCTTTTTAAAAAAAATATTACCCCCTAGACTAGCGATCTGTTTACGGGCGTGCTGACCACACAAACTAATAAGTTTTTTTTTTTCCACAGCATCTTTGAATAATATACATTTTGGTTACAGGTTGATTTTGTCGGGATATATGTTAACTGCTGATTGTAATACTAAATGCTGGTAAAGTGGTGAGTGTATAACATTCACTGGGTACTGAGGCAGAACGGCGTTTGAACTAAGTTAAGGAGTGTGTTTCGGACTTTTTGTCCAGATTAATTCCCTCCCTTACCCGATCTGACTTCAGGGGCGAACTTATAGTGGATTTTTAAAAATTAAGGGATTATTTTTCTCTTTAATTTTTGCAATATTCTTTTGCTTTTCCACTGTAGCAACTTATTTTTCAGTTGTAATCTTAACTACCATTTATTTGGCGTAGTCGTGTTTTGCATTGAGTGCTTTATTGCCGATAATAGCAGCGATAGTTAGATTTTATTTTGGAGGAGGTATCCCAGGGTTAAGGATATCATCTTTTGAATTTTTGGTTTTTTTTTCTCGTAAGTGGTAGGAACCAGGTTATTCTTTTTCCTATTTTCTATCTCCACGTGTCTCAGTCACTGACATAATATGGCCGAGAGGGCAAAGCTTAGACAACTCCTCAGGGACGAAGCGAGAGAGGAGGGACTGGAAGGAGAGGAAGCGAAAGCTTTTGTCAGAGACGAACTGGAGAGATATGATGCGGAGAGGAAAGCAGCTGAAGCTTTACAGCAGAAGAAGATGGATGAAGAAATGGAAATTCGCAGGGCGAACGAACGAGAGAAGGAGAGACAGCATGAGGAAAGAGAGAAGGAGAGACAGCATGAGGAGAAAGAGAAGGAGAGACAGCATGAGGAAAGAGAGAAGGAGAGACAACATGAGTTGGCTCTTAAAGCTCTAGAACTTCAAAGTCGTGGTGCTGCCTCTACCTCCAGCAATGGAGAGTCTTCTCCTCATTCTTCCTTAACTGACCCTGCTAACACTCAATCTCTTCAACTAAATGCTATGTCTTTCACTCTTGAATCTTTTCCTTGTCCAAATGAGAAGATTGACACATGGTTAGAAAAATTTGAGAAAATTGCAACTCTGTACGGGTTAGAGAGGTCGCGTTGGAATAGGAAACTTTCCCAGGCCCTAAAAGGTTCTGCTTATGATGTTTATTCTAAGCTGGAAAGTAGCCAACAAGACGACTACGATGTGTTGAAGAAAGCGTTACTGGAGCGCTTTGAAATGAACGCTCGCAAGTTTTTTGCAACTGTTTCGCAACAGCCGGAAAGAGAATTCTGAAACTTTTCACCAGTTCTCATCTCGTCTTAAGGGATATCTAACAAAGTGCCTTGAGCTTTCGCAGCTCCCCTCTACCTATGAAGGTCTTGAGGAACTTGTTCTAACTGAACAAATAAAGAACACTTTGTCTGCTGATACCCGGAGATTTCTCGCTGAGCAGGGGGCAGAAAAACTTGAAGACATTTTGGAAAAGTATGAGCGTTATCACAATGCGCTGGCTGAACTACCGGCCACAAAGCGGAAACCGACAGAGGAGCATTTTCGAAAACATAACCTAGAGCAATCTTCTCAGGCTTCTAACCAAAACAACCACAGAGAAACTGGACCTCAAAACCCCCCTCCTGAAAAATCCAAGTTCTACAAGAACAAGTACCCCAACCACCCCAAACAATCCGATCAACCCGACCGCCCTACATGGCAGCGTAGCCAGAAAGGACAAGGTGGCAAAGGGAGAACCCCCGAGCACGGGACATATGATCAGACCGAGCACACCGAGCCAAAACGCATCGGATGCTTATTGACAGTCTCGCAAGGCGGAATTATTGACAGTGATTCCCAACCTGTTGGGGATAGACCCTCAACGCGAGGTATTGTTACTTTGAACGGTTCTCAAACTTCTTGCTTATTTGACACGGGGCTTTCTTATAACTGCATTGTTGCCAGGAACCTGGTTAAACCCGGTCAAGAGACAGGAGAGACCGTCAAACTTTGTGGAGTTCGTAAGAGTGATGCACCTACAGCGCTTCCCATCGCATTGGTGGAGATACACTCTGACTTTGTCAGAGGTGTGATCAAAGCGGCTGTTATGGATGATCCCATCTACCCAGTCATACTTGGCGGGAGATACGTGTGTATTGGGAAACCGGAAGAGCCGATTGTGGCAGCGGTAACTACAAGAGGGCAAACCAAGAAGGAACGGGAGCCTGCGCCTAATTTGTTACCTATGGAACTTAAAGAAGCGCAATACAAGGACCCTACTTTGGCACCCTGCTTTAGGAAACTGCCCATGGCTAAGGAACCCAAACAGCACGGGGACATTTTTTCTAAGGATGGCGTACTTTATCGGAGAACGGGCAAGCCTGACCAAGGTTACAACCAGCTCCTAGTACCGAAACAGTACAGAAGCCAAATCCTAGAAATGGGGCACTCTCTTCCCTTTAGCGGACATATGGGACAGAACGCCACAAACCAACGTATAACCACTCATTATTGGTGGCCAGGAGTGAATACTGATATTATCAGGTGCGTCAAATCCTGTGCCCAGTGCCAACGTGTACCACCCAAGCAACGGGCACCCCCAGTCCACATGAGTGAAATGCCAATAATGGAAACACCATTCGAACGGGTTGTGATCGACATTTTAGGGCCTTTCGAAAGGACTAAAAGAAGGAACAGGTTCATCCTGACCTTAGTCGATACATGCACTTTATGGGCAGAAGCTATCCCGCTAACATGCGCAGATGCCAAGCATGTCGCAGAAGCCCTCGTGCAGATTTTCACTCGGTTGGGATTCCCTCAGCAAGTGTTGACGGATAATGGATCTCCATACCGAAACCTGTTGATGGATGAGATCGTTAAGATCTTGAGGACCCAGCACATCCACACTAAGCCATATACTCCGGCCGGAAATGGGCTCGCGGAACGTGCTAATGGAAACCTCACCATGATGCTAAGTAAGCTGGCACAAGTGAAACCTGAAGATTGGGATCTCTGTATTCCTGCAGCATTATTTGGCTACAGAGAATCTCCTCATACTTCCACAGGATTTCCGCCAGCTACACTCTTATTCGGCAGACCCATTAAGGGCCCGCTTGAAGCCTTACTTCAGTCTCTGACAGACGAGAAGGCTGATGAGACAGTTGTCTCAGCCAGTAAATATGTGTCGGTTTTAAAGGAACGGTTGAAACTGAAACTAGGGTGGGACCTAGCAACGACTAACTTTAAGCGAGCACGCACCAAGCACGCTAACCGATACAGGAAAGTCGCGGAAGAGAGAGAACTGGAAGCAGGAGAGAAAGTTTTGGTGTTGCTCCCTACCGAGAACAACCAACTGAAGATCGGATGGCAAGGGCCGTTTACCGTCCTGAAAAAGATTTCTAAGGCTAACTACCAGATCTCTAATGAAGGAAAGGAGAAGGTTTTCCATTTAAATCTCTTAAAGAGATACTTGGAAAAACCAGTGCCAACCTCCGACCATCTCCTGACGATCGCCAAAACTGACGAAGATGACGATAGTGGCAGGGATATTCCACCGCTATCACAGGAAATCTTTCAAAAATGTCAGAAGCGGCGACGCTCTTTCAAGCGCGCATATGAGACATTCCAGGGGAAGGAAACTTTGAGGAGTGGACTTGAGTAGGAATTGGACAGAGATGGAGGGGGAAGAGGAGAGGGAAGAAGACAGACACCCTGAAGCTACGGTTATAGGAAATTAAACTCCATAACGTAGACATGGAGTGCTTCCATATCTTAAAGGGGGGAGGCTCTGTCACGTAGGGTTTATATTCATTTAATTTCCTACATCTTCTTCCTATTCTTTCACCCGAATTCTCTCTTTTATTATCTCTGTATTTCCTTTTTCCTGTATATTGTTCATCCATTCGTTTAGCGAATATTATTTTCATATAATTCGCAAACTTTACCTGTTTTCCTTTCTCTAAAACTGAGAATCGCACCTGGGTGGTATTGCGTACATGTCAGTCGCGCTGGTCGGACGATAGGCGAGAATTTACAGCATTCGCTAGACATTCGTCTGAGGGTCTCTGGCCTGGGGCGTGAAAATTCACCCGAGGGACATGGAAAGTAGACAGAGAGTCTGCATTTCAGTAAACGCATGAGGTTTTTCGTCAGGAAAAACCCGGCTTAGCGTGAAAATCCACTCCGCACTGCAGACGGTGGTCTGAGATTTGCAACTCATGCAAGCCCTCGGCCACTGATGGCTGTTACGTCACGCGATAAGCGGACGAAGGTGTTATACGGACAGGGGGAGACTATTTCGCTTGGCGAAATAAGATTAGGATCCTGTGTCCGATTTTAAAGATATTGGCCAAGTTTGAAACTTTAATTTCATTCTCGCTCATAGACTCACAGTAGATAGGTTGCTCGTAAACAGAATAGCTGTTAGCGAAGATCTCAGTTTGTTTCGGCAATTTGTCGAACTTCTAGACTTCCAGAAATATTTTCAGCATTTTTATTCTTAAGTTGTGCGACTACCTGTAATTCTGTGGTTGAGGTAATTAATATGATAGATATATAGATTTTGTGAGTGTTAAAGTGTTTAATCGCTTAATTCATTTTAATCTATTTCTTTAGCGCAGAAGAGAAATAAAGTGGTAGGCTATTATATTTTCTAGGGAAGCATTCAGTGGAAAGCAGAATAAAATTAAAATTTCTAGCTTATAACGGCAAGTGTAGCTATTTATGAATTTAATTTAACCGCTAATACTCAGTCGAGTGTATTTTTCTAAACTAACGTATAAACTCTAGAATCGAGCCTCATGAATGGTGACGGAATACGCACGTGTTCCTAATTCATGAGAATTGCTGATTTTTAAATATAACTTACGTCACGGGAAGTTTAAATGATAAGCAAAGCTCTCTGCTTGCAAGTTTAAATGTAAGTTATAACCAGTACAGATTCTGTTTATTATATTATATGTGTTATTTTTTCCTCCACACAGTGAAAGTTTTGGGGTGACCCTAACTTTACCAGCACCTAGTAGTAGTTTCCATACTTGTGAAGAAATAGACAGTCCTTATTTTGAACCACGTGGGTTTCTTAAGTACCACTGGTCTAACAGTGCATATGCAACCCGAGTTAGCCAGAAATACTATATCCCAATAACGGGTTTTTCAAAGACTGTAATGATAAATACTGGACCTTGGAGCCAGATCTTAATTTCTTCTAGAAAAACTCTACGTAATCTTTCTGCCTGGTGGCGCGAAATACTTCTAGTATTAACTAACATTTCCCGACTATATATATATATTTTTTGTGGACAAATCTGTGGTGTGACTAAAGTGAATCCTATACTGAGGGAAGGCACCGACCTGACATTCATCATTTCTAGAAACCTACGCTATTGACACTGTGCTCTGCTAACTCCCGCGCCTGGAATAACTGTTAGGTGACTTAATCAGACATTTGAACAAATTTGCACACCCAAGTAGTCGTTCCCGGAGACTCCGAGTTAAATACGTCTTTTGGAACTGGGGACTTCTTGGCAGAAGACTGCATTTTTTTGAGTCTGTGTGAAAATCTAAAATCAGTGTGTTCCAAGAGGCAGCGAGCAAAGTCGTGAGTACATGTATGAGAGGCCATGGCGGAATGAATGAGTGTACGCTGGTTTGAGTGATATTTTCACTATTATATCTTTGACACCCTGTTGCTGTCCTAATTTTTTTTTTTCAATCTGCATAATTTGTTGCTAAGGCTAGAGTTCTTGTGTTTTTGTCTTAGGTTAAATCAGATTTTTTTCAAACTCTGTGCATATAATTACGAGATAAAACATAGAAAACTCTTAGACTCAAACCCTATGTATCCGTGACTCGGGCGCCATCATCTGTTCTCTTAACGGGGCCGGGCTAAACCTAGAGTTAACCCTATAAGGGGGCTATCATCATTGCAACATTTCCTTGAATTTTTATGACTATGTGTATATGTATTTTCCTTGATGTACTTTCTTTGATGTTGTGAGCCGATTTTTTCCTGATATTAAAATCGCTCTTGAACTTAATAATAGTGTTTGGTCAGCTCGTTCTAGATAATATATATATATCATTGTTATAGTTTTCCCACGTCTGTGTGTTTACCTGTCGTCACGTGTATGTGCGTGCCTGTGAGTGATAGAAATATACGTAATATGTATATTGGTGTAGTCTGTCTGACGCTGTAACAACTGTTGTAGAAGATAGGTGAGAGAGAGAAGAATTCTTTTCGCTTTCAGAGACAGCCACTATATCAAAAATCTATCATCTCACGTGTGTGGAAATTCTATTACCTTTCACTAACTCTCACTGAGTCTATCACCTATTCAAACCTATTCAGAAGGGACCAAACCTAGTCTTAATTCTCCTATCGAAAATCTACGACACTACTGACAATTGTTACTGTACATGTCCTAGCTTTATCACTTGTGAGTGGGTTCTAGGGGTCGGGATTATAAAGGCTTTTATCGAATTTTTAACACTTTTAATTTCACAAAAGCTAATTCCAGCCCTAATCGCTCCCTAACAAAATCTATCTGTCTCCTTTATGACATTTGATCATCTCTGATGAGAAATGTAAACTGTGGGGGATTTTCAGACACTCAGGTCTTATAGTTAAAACTTCACCCGTAGGAAATTTAATTTCGTTAGTTTATTCAGTTTAAACCATTTACAATTTAGAATAGGTTATTTTTAAAATTTAGACCAATCACCACGTATTACGTTTTATTCAGTATATTACAGATACACATCTTTTAAAAATTAGGAAGGATCGTAGTGTTGCTAATTATTATTGACGTCACCGGTGTTAAGTGAGGATTTCAGATTGTAGCTACTAGGGTAGTGAGAGCTATATTTAACGTTGCGCATTTTGGTTTTATATGTTATTGGGTTTTCGCGGTTCAGGGTTTTGAACGCAAAGAATATAGGTAACCTAGATTTTAGGATGACGTTTTCACGTTGTTAAGCTACGACGTGACGACCTTGTAATTGTACCCCTTTTTGTATTGATAGCGGTCCTTGACGGACGCGTTTTGTGAGAAGTCTCCCATTGTGATGATAATGATATGAAGGAATTTATTATAAGGCACGAGGGTCTGCCTAGGATTAATGGATATGATATACGTCTCAGTTGATGAAGGGAAATGTAATTCAATTCGAAGATAATGTACAGGGAGCAATTTTAATGAAGAATTATCCATAATTCATATTGATCGCCGAAGTTGGATTATTCGTTACCGGATTGTCGGAATACGCAATCACGTGTAAATAATCTGACGATAGGACGACTACGAAGAGGTAAACTCAGGAGACGTATTGTTTGATGTATTTTATTGACTCACCATGAATTGTCTTATTGAGATTTGTATGCCGTGAATAAATGTGATTTGTGGACTCTCAACTTAGCAGATTTTCTCAAGTACAATGCTTTGTTGAACATTGCCATTGTTTTGGCCCATGCTTTCGTTGTATACATCTAAGCACGATATTCGCTCTACCACACGTAGATATATCACGTGATCAGAGAATCATGTATTTTAATGATAAACAAGCCTCAACCAGAACTTACGAAAAGACAAATAGATTTTGTTACCGAAGTCAAACTGATAACCGAAGCCTACATTGAAACCTAGTAAAACGACGGTAACAACCGGATATTATTATATCATAAGGCCAGCCCTAATCATCCTTATTGTTGTCTCTGTTTATTAGGACAAGAGACCTCGCCGGAAATAATTACTAGATACGTCCCAGTGTCCATTTTGTCATAATAAAGACAGACATAAGGATTAGCGATTTGTACAAATCATGCCAGCAAGATTAAAAACAAGTTATCGTAATCGACCATCGACAACATTTGGTTTGTCTCATTTACCCGGCTTGACGGAGGCAACCAACATGCTTTTCTATCAATTGCCCGTGGTGAACAAAAGGTCCGTTTCAATCGCTGACTGTTATCGTCTGGCTGAGCTGACTTTTCATAATTAGAAAGATAACCAACCGGGTGTGGCTTAACTCAACGTTTATTTAAGGTGAACGTGCCTCGCATGAAAAATATTATTATCGGAATTTACTGACTTAGAGAAGTGAAGCACATGATGAACCGAAACAAATTAAACAAGTGAGTAGGACTACCATCACACAATATGCTATTACACTTGAGACAGTGGGCAAAACAATTCTGACCAGTATGATGCCAGAATGAATCAAAGAAAACTCAGTGAGGAACTAGCGGGATTTGGAACAAGAAGCTCTTGCACATATGAGACAGCGATATTCAGAATCATCAGATTAATCAAATTAATAGAAGACATCCCTAAACTTCAATTTTTGGAAATTTTAGAAAGCAGGTGATTTAATTTATTAAATTACTCAAGATTTTTGGCTAACAGAATATGGATTTTGTGCATTTTTGTGTGTTGCACTTGAGTTCTTTATTTTGGCTAATAGGAAATGGTGATCTGATGCCACATCTGCTTTTGTACATACCGCTGAGACAGGTAATGAGGATTTAAACTTCAACTTTATGAATATGCGATCACTCTAATTTTCTATTCTATGTTCTGGAGATATCCATGTTGACCCAAGAGACATACAACAGTACACAACTATAGACAATAGTTGAACTTCGATACCTAAGAAATAAAGAAACAAGAGACAAATTTACGGTCACCATATCCAACAAATGCTATGAGCTCCAACAGCTGGAAGACGTAGCAAATGCAGAAGACGGCTGGCAGGAGATAAAAAAATACATGGAATTTGAAGTACTGGGACAAAGAGAACGTCAGCACAAAGTACATAGTCGCTGCTGGAGTGCCATCTTGACCAGCCGACGTTTTTCAATGTTTAAGAAGCTTTGTAGCTTTCTTTATTTCTTTCTTAATTGGTCTTTCACAGTTGATTGTAGATCCTGTTCTGCTGGCTGGATGTCTAGGGTATTTATTGGGGCTGGTCTATTGAGAAGTTCATTCAAATATGTTTCCCACCTCTTAATTTGCTCTTGTACATGTTTAGGCATATTTTCCATTATTGTTTTTGACGAGACCATTAGCTTGCTTGTATTTCCCTTTAAGCTTCTTCATGCTGTTGTACAAGTCTCTCATATTTCACTGAGTTGTAATTTCCTCTGCTTCTGCCACTGTTGCTAATTCATCTTGTCTCTTGATATTTCTTCTTACTTCTTCGTTCGCTTCTGTGTACACTTCTTGAGCCTTAGCGTCAGAACTTAATCTTTTGCTTCTGTTACATCGTCTTTATTTTTATGTGAGTCCTTTATCTTATTGATATACTCTGTTCTTATCCATGCTTAGTGCTTCTTCTTTGATGCTTAACCTCCGACTGTCAAAGCGGTCAGTGGCCATCACGCCTGGTGGCGTCTTGTAGGGCAACAACAAACTGCTTCCACTTTGCTCGGTCGGCGGCCATCTTTAGTGCAGTGCCCCAGCTCTAGTTCATTCTTTGCATCTCGGCCTCTGCAGTTCTCCGCCAAGTTGTTTTTTGTCGGCCTCTCTTTTGCTTTCCTTCGGGGGTCCAAAGCATAGCTGTTCTTGTGATGGCATCGGCGTCTCTTCTGAGGGCGTGGCCAACCCAACTCCAGCGTTTGCCAGCCAGGATGTGTGCATGTCGTCTTGGTTACTCCGAGTACGAAGTTCTTGGTTAGTGGTAGTATTCGGCCAAAAGATTCGGAGAATTTTCGTTAGGCAGATTGTGTGGAAGCTTAGTGCTTACCAAGCCATAATCGCCCATAAGATCTTCCATGTTAATATTACCAACATCTGCTGTGAAGTAAAAAAGTATTCGCTTTTGGTGTTTATATGTGTATAAAATTATGTTGTCCAGAATCCTCTTTCTGGATCTGAAATTACGACTATTCCTCTTTCATATTTATTACCTTCTGAACACACCAGTTCGCATTTGTCAAAATACATTTCACCTGCTGTAGTATATCACATTTCACATAGTCATTATAGATTTGCATCTATTCTGCATTTGCCATTCTGATGTTATCTAATTTACCATCCAGCATACGTGCTCTAATATTCCAAGTTCCTCATTTAAGGTGTCTTTAATTTTAGCGGTCCTTATCAGTCGAGATTGTTCCTTTGAAACCTCCAATAACGCGTTAGTTTTCTCTATGGAAGCTGCTCCGATTCATGGCTGTACTACGGACGATACGATTATAGTTTTGCGAAGAAGCTGAGCCTCCGAAAATATCACTCTGGAGAGTCGCAGTATCCGTTCTATTGTATGCTTGTTAAGAAGTGGCAGTCCAAGTTTTTTTAAACAGATTTCATGAGTACTTTTCAGTTCATCTTAATCTCAGATTTCCTATTCAAAGAAACCATATTTGCTGATAATGAAGGACTGAAGGAGCGTACTGTGATGTATTTTGGAAAGTTGATTAAACCACTTTATGTTTATCATTCAATGTAGCTGACTCGTGCGGTAGTGTTCATCCAGTTTTTAATACTTCAGCTTTTCATGTTTGTCTGCTATGATAACTGGTGAGGCTGGTAGATTTCTTGGCCATCTCAACTCAGACAGTGTCTTCGAGATATTAGTAGCTCTCTTAGGCTTTGAGCTCACAGTTTGTGATGATGACGTTATAAGGTTTTCTCAGGCATCTTATTTCGTTCTGTGTAAAGTTGACTTTGACAGCTTTTCCTAGGCATCTCAACTCACAAGTTGCGTTGGTGACATTGGTGGGTTTTCTCAGACATCTTATCTCGTTGTGATGCTGGCATTAGTAGATTTGCCTCAGACATCTTATCTCCCAAAGTGTGATGTTGACATTAGTAAGTTTTCTTAAAGTTATCATTAGATAATGAGCTATAAGGATTAGTATAATTGGTCTTAAAATGTCTGCATACTATAAACCTACTGACTTTCATGGGTTTCTCATTTACACATCTTTTCCCTCCATCACTTTCTCTTAGCGTCTCTTTTTACGTGATAAATGTCATTATGACGATGATTACTGGGAACGACCTCATGGGATACTTTAGTTCTTTGGCCGATTTCATGTCCTACGGGTATTTTATTAGATACTCTTGAGCACATAACACACGTCTGTTGGAGTCGGATTTTATGTTATTACGTTTGAAGGTGTTGACGATGATGGGTGAAACTGCCAGTTCATGCTAATAACGCGAATTCTAAAATGAACTTCAAGTATGTCAATAGAACTTTGCAAACTGAAGTATTCAGCAAAGGCTTGTCTTCAAAGTTCAATGTATTTATTCACAGATACAAACACGATATTCAATAGCAGACGAGACGTTTGATGCATGGACGATCAATAATAAAATAGGATGGTGCAAATCTGGCATAATGTTCCTAATGGCAATATACGTCTTTCCAGTCAGTTCCATTATCAATATTCTTCCTTGCTAAACTAAAGTTCATACAATTAATCTGTCTTTATGATAGTTTCAAAGGCATCGGTCGTTGACCTTCTGCAAGGAGATCGGGCTTAATAAACATCTTTATAATCTTTGATAAGGCATCCAAAATATACTGTCTTGCTCAAATAAACTTCTCCCATAGACTGCTCAGACAGTTGATTAAAGTTTAGATCCACACGTTTCTACATCAAGATAAAATACATGTTAGCGACTATCCTTGGCTAACCTCTCCACTACGTGCCATGACCGAGATGTCGGCACTTCGTAATACAATTTTTGCAATATATATAAATAATATTTCCTCTCGTAGGATTACTACTACGATTGAACAGTGAAGCTATCAGCTCATCTGATCCATTCTTGAAATCCTGCCATGAGGACTCCAGCTAGATGCCAGTATTGAGTGGAGACATCACTTAAAATCATGAATAAGATTATTATCAACACATGGGTGCAAGACTTACATATTCATCTAGACGTTGGCTTCTGATAAGAAAACCAATAGTCCTCCATAGAAATAATTCCCATTCATCAGGGACACAATACAATATATTACGGACGAACGGTCCGGCTTGACCCTTCAACATCACTCTCTGACGTCATCTCTCGATCTTAGAAACCCGTGCGCTATGAGTCTCTCATACACTACATAGTGCACACACGTGCGTGATAAATCATACGCACAAATAATATTCCTATCATAAGAATGGTGCGTAACCTTTTAACATAGGCAGGACCTAAGACTGCCATCTATGTAAAAGTACGCAACAGTATCCTTATCACTCCCCCTTAAATAAAAGTTAATTATATTAATCTTTTTTTTTCTAAGTAATTCGGAGAGGTGAGTCACACTACTTCGACATCTAGAAAAATAATTCATAGTTAAAATATTATACCATAAAAAGAAAATGAATATTAAATAGAAATCAAGACAACTAAACCATAGCATGCATTAAAGCATACATCCACAATCGACCTACTTTGGTACAATGTGGTGAAATTCAATGAAAAAAAATTCAAAGAAAGTTGGAAATCAGAACCAAAAGAATGGTAAAACATCCAAATAAATTTCCAAAAGAAAACAAAACAAAACTAACACATGATTTCAAATGAAAAAAAGAAAAACAATGATGATGTGTAACAAATGACAAGTGAATTATAAACCGAAAAATGAAATTAAAACACGCAAAGTGAATAAACAATGCATAATTCAACACGCTAAGAGAACAACACACTTAATGTTTCTAACATTACTAAGGTGAACTAATCATCTATAAATATCACGATCATGTACTATGAGTGGTAGATATAAGTATGAGGAGACACATATAAACTATTAGTGAATGTGAACTATACCAGTACTTGAGAACTTAAATTGATTCTAACTAATCAATAAATTTCTTAATTAAAAACAATCACTAATTACTCATTCATTTAATTGCTAACAGTCTTACTAAGTGTTACTGTTATATTAAGAATCGTTAATAAAATATGAAAATCTGTTCATTTATTTTCCATGCACGATGAAAAAATATTTATTTAACACATTACGTAGTCCAATATGTTCATTATGAATATTGACTATATCTGTATACAACAGACAACAGTGTTCCCGTACCAAGAAAATGGTAAGATCTAAAAAGTCATGTTTCAATGCAAACAATTAGTCTATCTTGATAGTAATGTCAGTACGAATAATCCTGATCCATACGAAGTCTGTATAAAGTTTAGGCAAATAAAATAGTTCCATGATCATCACATTCCATTTGAACGATTATATGTAGAGACGTTTACATTTCTGGAAGTTGTTCTGGTTCAACAGGTTCGCTGGGACAGCGTGACAAACAGTCCGCAAACACGTTTTTAACTCCAGGTATTGAACGAATTTCAAAACTGTAAGGTTGTAAGGCTATAGCGTACCTTGTTGACTTTGAAGATTTAACGTCTTTCGTATTAAGAGCTGTGAGAGTCTTTTGGTCACTTTCAACGATGAAATGTGAGCCTAATAGGTATCGTTCCAGTTTTGTAATAGACCAGACTAATGCAAGAAGTTCCCTGTCCAGAACTGAATATTTCTGTTCGGTGGTCGTCAATATTCTCGAAACGTACATCACGGGGTGCAAGGTGCCTGAATATTCTTGCATCAAAACACCGGCGATTCCATATGATGACGCGTCACTACGAAGAATAAAAATAAGGTTTTTGTTAGGCAACCTTAAAACTGGAGCTTGTGAAAAAAATCTTTTAATTTCATCTAACGCGATTTGATGCTCGTTAGACCACTGAATTACGTTAGCTGTCCCTTTTCTCAACAAAGAAGAAAAAGGAGCAGTTATAGTAGACAAATGAGGGATAAACTTAGCATAGAGCTGTATTAGTCCTAAAAGAGATCTGACTTGTTTTTTTGTCTTAGGTGCTGTGATGTTTAGAATTTTAGAGACATTACTGTCCTCTGTATACAGCATGCCATGACCAATACGGTGACCTAGAAAGAAAATGTCGTGAAAACCGACAAATGCCTTCGATGGCTTCGCTGTTAAAGTATAATCAAGTAACGTAGACAGTAAAGAATTTAATCCCTGAATATGCTCATCCCATGAGTCGCTAAAGAGACAGATGTCATCAATGTAAGTAATGACATCGGGACGATGAGAAAGCACGCGACGCATCATGCGTACAAAGGTAGCAGGTGCGTTTACTAATCCAAATGGCATAAAATTCCATTGGAATAGACCACGTGGTGTCGAGAAAGCGGTGAGTGGTTTTGCTTTAGGTGTGAGTGGCACTTGCCAGTATCCCTTAGAAAGGTCAAATTTAGAGAAGAAGGTAGAATGTGCTAATTTGACCAATAAGTCTTCCAAGAGGGGCAAAGGTTCGGCATCGAATTTTGTCACTTTGTTTAATTTCCTGTAATCTACGCAAAGACGAATATTGTTGTCTTTCTTTCTAATGATCACCATAGATGATGAGTATGGTGATGAAGATGGTTCAATTATATTTAATCGAAGCATCTCATCCAATTTCTTATCAACCTTATCACGAAAGTGTAAAGGGATAGGGTATGGACGGACTCGAATAGGTGTATCGACAGTCAAAAGAATATCATGTTGGATAACTGACGTATGACCTGGGATGTCAGTGAGAACATCCTCATACGAGTGCAGAATTGAAGAGACTTGCTGACGTTGATCAGCAGAGAGAGTAGAAGAAATAGTGACGTCATTCCAATTCTCAGTGGAATGAAGCGGTACAACTGGTATAGGCAATTGTACATCATCAAAAGAAGATTCTTCTTCTTGAATAACCGATAAATTAGAGTAGTGTTGAATAGGAGGGGTGGGATCGTCAGTTGCTTGGAACACTGACTGTAGATAATCAGGACGTGAGTAATACTCCTTCAGCATGTTAATGTGGAAGGTTTTATGTTTGCCATTAATATCCACAATGTAGTCAACATCGGATATTCTCGAGATGATCCTAAAAGGACCTCTCCAAGTAATTACAAGACGATTGTTATGAGAAGGTAATAGAACAAATGCTTCGTCACCAGGAAGAAGCTGGCGAAGACGTCTATACTTGTTTGCAAATAGACGAGCTTTTTCTTTGGCCTGTTCTGATGATGCAGTAGCTAATCTACAAGCATCTATGATTCTCTTTCTCAACGAGATAGCATACTCATAAGAGGATTGAGTTTCCTCTTCCATATTTTCTTCAACCAGTAAGTGGTGAATTAACGACATCGGTCCGCGTGGTTGCATGCCAAAAACAAGTTGGAATGGAGAAAAACCAGTGGCTTGATTTTGTACCTCGCGATAAGCAAAAAGAGCAGCTGGCAGGACTCGGTCCCAATCCTGAGGGTGTCCTATTCAGACGCTCAATTAACCCAATGGACATCGCATGATAGATCGAACTGAGAGATCTATCTATTACTAACGTCTTCATAACCTGAGACATGGATTCGGAAATAAACTGGACACCATGATCCGATAAGATCTTACGCGGAAAACCAATGCGTGAAAAGATCAACATCAACGCCTCTGCTACACTAGCCGATGAAGTGTTCTTCAGAGGTATGGCCTCAGGCCAACGCGTACACATATCAATACAAGTAAGTATGTGTGTATGTCCTCTGGCAGATGGTAGCATCGGACCAATGATATCAATTGCCATTTTATCAAATGGTCTAATAGGGATGTCCGCAGCCTGAATAGGAGCCGCATGAAATGAACCCCGTACTTTAACCTCTTGACATATCAAACATGAACGACAATAGAAAGTGACATCTCTATGGACGCCAGGCTAGTAGAATGCAGATAGCAATCTAGATTTGGTTCGCGAAAAACCCATATGGCCTGCGCATTGCGAGTCGTGTGCATGCTGTAATATCCTAGCTCTCATAGAAGACGGGACTAGAATCTGTGAACGTAAGGATGAATCCTTTTCCCGTATCAGCCTAACCAAAATACCATTTTTAAGAGCAAAGTCATGTCTAGATTTTACATTTGTGGTGTTGGTATTATTTTTGTTCACAAAATGAATTTTTTTTAAAGAATCATCATTCTTTTGCAAAGTTGCAAACATCTCCCGTGAAATAGGAGAGTCATCATCAAAAGTGGCATTAACTGTAGGTTCAGCAGGTGTATCACGCGACATAACAGTAGCTTGCGCTCTAGTGACTACTGCATTTGCAGCCTGAATATGTCGCTCTTCCCATTCAGCAATTTGCTGAGGGGTACACTCTTTTATACCGTGTATTCGACCTAGTATCACGTCGCTAATCGGATTCTGAAGCAGGCACGCATGAATTTTCCCTGAAAAAAATGGTGTATGTAAATTAATTATAGCTGTGGGAAAGGTTTCCACAGTGCCTCCGAAGGTGACGCACTTCACAACATTGCCTGTAGCGTACGATGGGTCGATCAGCGAAGTCCGTACACCAACTGTGCTACAACCTGAATAATAAAATAGAGCATGGAATGGAATTTACATATCCTCTATTAAATTTAAGACAACCCTGTCCCTGGTGTACTGACGCAGAAGTGGCCGTGCAGACTGCAGGTAGACTAGGCAAAATATGTCCGCATCGCAGCGTCGTGACCGCCTTTGGCTGGAAAAGAGTCGTACATTCAGAACAAGCTTTTACCTGATTAAAATCAAGAGAACAAGACATGGCATTATGCGTATTAGCATCTTTATATTGTTAATTGTTAGTCTGTGTATCTCTTAAAGCAATATTAGCATGTCGACGTGAATTGCTTGAAGATCTATCTCTTCGTCGCGATCGAATCTGACTATTGGCATTAAAATTGCTATAATTACCATTTCTGCCTGAGTTGGAATCTGGATGAGTACGCCAATTATTGTCCTCACTGTTGTGATTTTGGCCAAATGATCTATTCCAAGAACCCTGTCTATTTTGAGGATTTTGTGATTGTGATCGTCAATTTTGTTTATTATTGTTTCCTTGATTATATCTGAAATTATTGTTACCAAAATCTCGTGATCTATGAGATTGGCCCCAAGAAACATTAAATGGAGCAGATTGCTGGTATTGTTTCCCCTTATAAAAATTACCATTGTTAAAATTGTCATTACTTCCTTTATTAAAGTATCTATCGTTACTAATTGAACGATGGCGTGAAACGTTCTTCTGTTGCATAGCGAAAGCAACTGGTAACTCATTTTTGATCTGCGCATTACTAATATCCATGTTTGGGTGAGCGGTGCAGAAATTTTTACAATGTTCTTCTAATTCTTTTATTGAAGAAGGTTTACGCTCATGCAAAAATGAAAGAAATGTAGGATTTTCTGACGATAAAACTTTATCGCGCAGCAATAAATCGAAAAGACCGTCATAAGAGTTTTCTACCTTGGACAATTCGATCCATCTTTCCAAGGTTAGCCGTATTTGGGAAAGAAAGTCACTGAAGTTCTTTCCTGACTGTGGTAACACAGTTTTAAAACGCAATCTGTATTGATCTTCAGTCATTTGATATTTCCTAAAAAGAGCGGCTCTAAGTGCGTCATAATCATTTTTTTCATTAGCACTAGTTGTATGATATACCGCCATAGCATCCCCTGTAAGTAATCTGGATAAATATGTACAATATAGCGTTTTATCCACGTTATAAGACCTACAAGTGGCCTCAAATCTGTCTAGAAAGAATATTACGTCGTCGGATGGTGGATTAAATTTGGGTAATTTTAGGTGAACTTCCCTAAAATTATCATGTCTAGATGAAGATTGGCATTCATGAACTTTCTGAGAATTAGCTTCATGAGCTAATTTAAATTGTTCAAATTCCATCTCCTTAATTTTTTGTTCATGTTGAACCTGAAGCTGATATTTTCTTGTATTTTCTTCAGCTATCAATCACCTCTCTTCCATTTCCTTTTGCTTACATTCCATTTCAATTCTGAGTTGATTTCTTTTTCAGCAGCTTTTCTCTCGTTTTCTTCAGCCTCCAATCTTTTCTGTTCTGTTTCACGCTGAAATCGTTTTTCCTCTAATTCAGCGGCTAATTTCATTTTTTTCTCATTTTCTTCAGCCTCAAATCTTTTCTGTTCTGCCTCAAATTTTACATTCTCTAGTCTTAGCGTTTCCAACTTCTGAGCCTTTTCATATTCTGAAAGTGCGAATACTTTTACCTCTTCAGGAGTCATCTGAAGGGCTTTAGCTTGTTTAATAAAATAATCAAGCCATACATTATGATTAATAAGTAGTCACTATACTCTTTCCTTCTTAAATGAAAATTAATTAATGTAGATTAATTTTCCTTATCACTATAATGAGTGATACTCGTTCCTGTCCAAGAACGGTAAGCAATTCATATAATTATCAATTATATTATTAATCAATAAAATAAGTTATGTAATGTAATGTTATGATAAGACAAAAGCAATAGACAATTACGACAATGGTGACAAGACAAGATAGTTAATGACAAATGAAAACATTTGCAGAAATCAAAAAAGTTAGAATGAAAAAATAAGAAATAATTTTGCAAAGAGTGCAATGATAACTGCAATAGACCAATAAACAAGACAATGAACAACACAGTGTATAAACATAGGTTTGTAAAAAACTCAACGATAGTAAGGTGAGAATGGACGAATGTTACAAACAAGATACATCATAAAACCAAGGTACGAATAAAAATAACTACGAAAACTACAATGAAAACTTGACAATACAGCTAAACAGACAGGTGTCACAGACCACCAGACACAGTGGACCTAGAATCCTTCGACATCCAGGTGCCGGAACATTCCACTGCGGGAAGTCTGCAAATAAATCTATAGAACAATTATGAAGGCCCTGAGATGAACCTGGGATATTCCCTTCATAATTCACCTACCCAACCTCCCACGATAAACATAAAACATAGAACAAGCAACTCACATGAATAATAAGTGGACATAATAAAAAGATAAGGCACAGCTAAACGTAATACAATGAACAACGATACTACGTTTATACTTATCTCGCGCAAGAAAAAATAAAATGCCTCGTCTCCGTAGGTGTACGTATGAGAAATCGCAATACTTCTTCTTGAGTAAACAATGCTCGTATACGACACTGAGGACTGAAAGATGAGGTCCAACGTAGTCCTTGACCTTGAGACAGCCGTTATCCGGAGTACGTATACAGTCTGCAAATCCACGTATCGCAGTATACTGTAGAACTACAGGAGGTAGTTCCCTGATTGAATCCAGCGTAATGCAAGACACACTGTGCCGCCATATTGTTGGAGTCGGATTTCATGTTATTACGTTTGAAGGTGTTGACGATGATGGGTGAAACTGCCAGTTCATGCTAATAACGCGAATTCTAAAATGAACTTCAAGTATGTCAATAGAACTTTGCAAACTGAAGTATTCAGCAAAGGCTTGTCTTCAAAGTTCAATGTATTTATTCACAGATACAAACACGATATTCAATAGCAGACGAGACGTTTGATGCATGGACGATCAATAATAAAATAGGATGGTGCAAATCTGGCATAATGTTCCTAATGGCAATATACGTCTTTCCAGTCAGTTCCATTATCAATATTCTTCCTTGCTAAACTAAAGTTCATACAATTAATCTGTCTTTATGATAGTTTCAAAGGCATCGGCCGTTGACCTTCTGCAAGGAGATCGGGCTTAATATACATCTTTATAATCTTTGATAAGGCATCCAAAATATACTGTCTTGCTCAAATAAACTTCTCCCATAGACTGCTCAGACAGTTGATTAAAGTTTAGATCCACACGTTTCTACATCAAGATAAAATACATGTTAGCGACTATCCTTGGCTAACCTCTCCACTACGTGCCATGACCGAGATGTCGGCACTTCGTAATACAATTTTTGCAATATATATAAATAATATTTCCTCTCGTAGGATTACTACAGCGATTGAACAGTGAAGCTATCAGCTCATCTGATCCATTCTTGAAATCCTGCCATGAGGACTCCAGCTAGATGCCAGTATTGAGTGGAGACATCATTTAAAATCATGAATAAGATTATTATCAACACATGGGTGCAAGACTTACATATTCATCTAGACGTTGGCTTCTGATAAGAAAACCAATAGTCCTCCATAGAAATAATTCCCATTCATCAGGGACACAATACAATATATTACGGACGAACGGTCCGGCTTGACCCTTCAACATCACTCTCTGACGTCATCTCTCGATCTTAGAAACCCGTGCGCTATGAGTCTCTCATACACTACATAGTGCACACACGTGCGTGATAAATCATACGCACAAATAATATTCCTATCATAAGAATGGTGCGTAACCTTTTAACACAGGCAGGACCTAAGACTGCCATCTATGTAAAAGTACGCAACAGTATCCTTATCACTCCCCCTTAAAAAAAAGTTAATTATATTAATCTTTTTTTTCTAAGTAATTCGGAGAGGTGAGTCAAACTACATCGACATCTAGAAAAATAATTCATAGTTAAAATATTATACCATAAAAAGAAAATGAATATCAAATAGAAATCAAGACAACTAAACCATAGCATGCATTAAAGCATACATCCACAATCGACCTACTTTGGTACAATGTGGTGAAATTCAATGAAAAAAAATTCAAAGAAAGTTTGAAATCAGAACCAAAAGAATGGTAAAACATCCACCTAAATTTCCAAAAGAAAACAAAACAAAACTAACACATGATTTCAAATGAAAAAAAGAAAAACAATGATGATGTGTAACAAATGACAAGTGAATTATAAACCGAAAAATGAAATTAAAACACGCAAAGTGAATAAACAATGCATAATTCAACACGCTAAGAGAACAACACACTTAATGTTTCTAACATTACTAAGGTGAACTAATCATCTATAAATATCACGATCATGTACTATGAGTGGTAGATATAAGTATGAGGAGACACATATAAACTATTAGTGAATGTGAATTATACCAGTACTTGAGAACTTAAATTGATTCTAACTAATCAATAAATTTCTTAATTAAAAACAATCACTAATTACTCATTCATTTAATTGCTAACAGTCTTACTAAGTGTTACTGTTATATTAAGAATCGTTAATAAAATATGAAAATCTGTTCATTTATTTTCCATGCACGATGAAAAAATATTTATTTAACACATTACGTAGTCCAATATGTTCATTATGAATATTGACTATATCTGTATACAACAGACAACAGTGTTCCCGTACCAAGAAAATGGTAAGATCTAAAAAGTCATGTTTCAATGCAAACAATTAGTCTATCTTGATAGTAATGTCGGTACGAATAATCCTGATCCATACGAAGTCTGTATAGAGTTTAGGCAAATAAAATAGTTCCATGATCATCACATTCCATTTGAACGATTATATGTAGAGACGTTTACATTTCTGGAAGTTGTTCTGGTTCAACAGGTTCGCTGGGACAGCGTGACAAACAGTCCGCAAACACGTTTTTAACTCCAGGTATTGAACGAATTTCAAAACTGTAAGGTTGTAAGGCTATAGCGTACCTTGTTGACTTTGAAGATTTAACGTCTTTCGTATTAAGAGCTGTGAGAGTCTTTTGGTCACTTTCAACGATGAAATGTGAGCCTAATAGGTATCGTTCCAGTTTTGTAATAGACCAGACTAATGCAAGAAGTTCCCTGTCCAGAACTGAATATTTCTGTTCGGTGGTCGTCAATTTTCTCGAAACGTACATCACGGAGTGCAAGGTGCCTGAATATTCTTGCATCAAAACACCGGCGATTCCATATGATGACGCGTCACTACGAAGAAAAAAAATAAGGTTTTTGTTAGGCAACCTTAAAACTGGAGCTTGTGAAAAAAATCTTTTAATTTCATCTAACGCGATTTGATGCTCGTTAGACCACTGAATTACGTTAGCTGTCCCTTTTCTCAACAAAGAAGAAAAAGGAGCAGTTATAGTAGACAAATGAGGGATAAACTTAGCATAGAACTGTATTAGTCCTAAAAGAGATCTGACTTGTTTTTTTGTCTTAGGTGCTGTGATGTTTAGAATTTTAGAGACACTACTGTCCTCTGTATACAGCATGCCATGACCAATACGGTGGCCTAGAAAGGAAATGTCGTGAAAACCGACAAATGCCTTCGATGGCTTCGCTGTTAAAGTATAATCACGTAACGTAGACAGCAAAGAATTTAATCCCCGAATATGCTCATCCCATGAGTCGCTAAAGAGACAGATGTCATCAATGTAAGTAATGACATCGCAACGATGAGAAAGCACGCGACGCATCATGCGTACAAAGGTAGCAGGTGCGTTTACTAATCCAAATGGCATAAAATTCCATTGGAATAGACCACGTGGTGTCGAGAAAGCGGTGAGTGGTTTTGCTTTAGGTGTGAGTGGCACTTGCCAGTATCCCTTAGAAAGGTCAAATTTAGAGAAGAAGGTAGAATGTGCTAATTTGACCAATAAGTCTTCCAAGAGGGGCAAAGGTTCGGCATCGAATTTTGTCACTTTGTTTAATTTCCTGTAATCTACGCAAAGACGAATATTGTTGTCTTTCTTTCTAATGATCACCATAGATGATGAGTATGGTGATGAAGATGGTTCAATTATATTTAATCGAAGCATCTCATTCAATGCCTTATCAACCTTATCACGAAAGTGTAAAGGGATAGGGTATGGACGGACTCGAATAGGTGTATCGTCAGTCAAAAGAATATCATGTTGGATAACTGACGTATGACCTGGGATGTCAGTGAGAACATCCTCATACGAGTGCAGAATTGAAGAGACTTGCTGACGTTGATCAGCAGAGAGAGTATGAGATGATAGGAAACTCTTTACAGAGCGATACAACAGGAAGCAATCTGATCATCAGAAGAAGTCCCCCCGTCCGACAAGTATTTCGGCCCTATATACTCCTTTACACTCTAAGGGGGGCGGGCCCACTTGGGTCATGACTCCCAAGCGTCTCAGCTTCCTGTTGTCTTGCATCGAAAATGAACCCATTTCACTTATGGCAGCAATTTTAATTCCACAACTCCGCCAGCCGTGGAGGCAATTGTGAAAGTAACAAAGAGAAGACAAATTATTCCGTTCGTTCCGTCGCACACACTGAGACACCAGCGCGAAGTCAACGAGTCGCCACTGCGCGTTCCCCACTGGACTATTGATACTGACACCCCTTATAGTATACACCGCTTGTCGCCCCTGAGTCGCAGCCCGTTCACTAGTCCACCACAAACCTCAGCGTATTGTGGACTTAGAAAAATTCCTGGTGTTTTCTGTACCGCAGCGTTTATTGTTACGATCTCCATTCCCCATTGCGGTTGTTCCACAGCCAGCCTGATGCCTTTTCGGCAGTTTCACTAAGCCTCTTCAGGGCCCTTGTTCTCGACTGTCCCCTCAGCCCCAACAGTTTCAATAGATCATACACTGATGCAGCCACAAGCCCTCTTGCGCCCACTTCAACAGCCATGACCCTTGCAGTGAACCCATCGTGTCTCAGATCCGCGGCCAGATCACTATACTTGGCCGCTTTGAACGAATGTTGCTCATCTAATCTGGATTCAAATGGCACGGTCAGTTCAATCAGTATGACCTGAAGCGTTGCTGCAGAATGAAGCACTATATCCGGCCGTCTCCGCGATTTTCGGATACTCTCTGGATATGCCCCTCGTCCAGGTAGGTCTACCGCCATCTCCCAATCATTTGCACAATCAAGAAGAGATGGTAAACTGCTACCAGGTTTATTCGGTTTGGGGTGTGCTGACTTTCCTGCCCTCAGAAAGTATGTGTTTGCGGTGTCTGGCCGGACTTTGCTATTCGCCTTCATTCTTGCCAGATTTATTGTCGCAGCAAGCTCATTTAGCACTTTGTTATGGCGCCAAGTGTATCGCCCTTGCCCTAATGACACCTTACACGCTGAGAGCACGTGTTCAAGTGTCTGCCTCCCCTGGCACAGGGGGCACTGCTCATCATCCGACTTTCCCCATTTCACAAGGTTGGTGGCCGATGGCAGCAGGTCATACAGTGATCTGACAACAAAGCTGAGCCTAAGAGGTGCCATATGCCATATATCATTCCATGTCAAGGACCTCTGCAGGGCTCCTTCCCATGTAGTCCATTGGCCTTGTTGGACCTGCTGCACTGCTTTTTGCAACCTCTTATCATTCTCAGCTTCTCGTATCTCCTGAACTACCATGTCTCTGCGCTCCCTGCTTGATGCCTTGGACCACCAGCGGATGTCTCCATGACCAAATCCCCGTCTATTCGTTTGTGTGTATCCGATTACCTCCCTCAGTTTGAGTGACTCTTGGGCAGCATCAACAGCTTCTTCCACTTTCCACTTCCTTTCCGTTTTCAGTGTGGGCTGAATGGACTTAACCACGTCATCAGCTGACTCGCGTAGCATCATTGCAAGCCTTGCCTTTCCAACTTTGTACTCTTCAACAACTGACTTGAAAGGAAGCAGAAGTTTTGACTTTTTGCAGTACAGTGCTACATCTGACAGACCTGGTGGTACTCCTAGCCATTTTCTCATGAACTTGTTGACCTTCTGCTCTATGGCTTCCACTGTACTTGTGCTTATTTCATATATAAGCAGTGGCCACAGCAACTTTGGTATCAACATGAACTGGAGGCACCACAGTTTGAACTTCCCCAGGAGTCTGCTTTGGTCTATGATCTGTAGCCCTCTGTCTGCCATTTCTATTGTCTGTTGCACTGCCTTTGAGTCTTTTAATGAGGCATCGTACACCCTGCCAAGACTTTTAACAGGTTCCTCGATGACAGTAGGGATTCTTTGGTTGGAAACCGTGAATATGACCTCTGCTATCTTCCCTTTCCTGACTGATAGGCTTCTCGACTTCTTGGGTTTGAAGCTCATTCTGCACCAGCTGACTAGTTCATCCAGGCGTGCTAACATCCTCCGGGCCTGATGTTCATCTGATGTCAGAATTGTTGTGTCATCCATGAATGCTTTGAGCGGTGGCATGAGACACATTCCACCGAGCTTTGGACCTATAGCCATTCCTTCAGCCGCATTGAGGATTACCTGCATAGCCATCACGAATAGTATCGGAGAGATGGTACATCCCATCGCAATTCCAACTTCAAGGCCAATCCACTTCGTTGTGTACTCTCTGGTTGAAAATCTGACAGCAAACCCTGCGAAATACAGCTTCAGCATTGCTGCAATCTCTTGTGGAACATGATACATTTCTAGGGCCTGCCACAACATCTGGTGTGGAACGGATCCATAAGCATTCGCTAAATCCAACCAGATTACATGGAGGTTTGTTCTGTCAGACTTAGCCTTTTGGATTGCTTCCCATATCATTGTGGCATGCTCTAGACATCCTGGTGTACCTGGGATACCTCCTTTCTGAATGGTAGTGTCAATGTACCCATTTGCCAGGAGGTATGTAGTGAGTCTTTTCGCCATCACTGAGAAGAATATCTTCCCTTCCACATTGAGTAGTGAGATTGGCCTGAACTGACTGATGTCTGTGGAATTTTGCTCCTTCGGGATGTAGACTCCGTTCGCCTTTCTCCATTCCTTGCTTACAAGCTGGGTTTTCCACGCACTCTTCAGTAAACGAAGCAGTCGTTTGAGCACCTCAGGGCATCTCTTATACACCACATATGGAACACCATTAGGACCTGGAGCTGACTTGCATCGAGCTTTCTGGACAATGCTTTCTACCTCTTGCACCGTTGGGGGCTTGGTGTTAAATTCAGCTCCTGGCTTACTCGGCCATTTAAGGCCTGCCATGCTGCTGAGCGGCTCATCTTTGCGACCATCTGAATATGTCATTCCAAGGTGTTCTTCCAGGTCTTCTTTCCTGATGTTTAGCGTACCCGACCGAGGCTGCTCAAACAGTTCTTTGCCAAACTTGAAGGGCTCCCTGAAGAATCTTTCCCTACCCCTTCGCGTCTTCCTTTTCTTCCTGCACAACCTTTCTGCTCTACAAAGGGCATTATGTTGGCCTTTCAGGTGCTCCCAAACCTGTCGTAACCCTTCCTTCTCTGCGGCAACTGTGTTTTTTGAACAGTTTTCGGGCATGCTTCTTCTGTTTTCTGATTTCTTCTATTTTAATTTGTCTTCTGCTTTTTCGTGGTGGGTTACTTTCCCTTGCCTCCCTCACTCCGAACACTTTGCGACAGTGCAGATATATTATGTCGCCGAAGATTTCCAGCTTCTTCTCCAAAGTTATCTGCTTCAGGTTGTTATCCAACTCTTTTGCCAAGGCTTCGTCCAGCTGTTCCCAAAGCCCTTTTGCACTGGCGGGTGGAAACTTGATTGCATCTCTCTTCCCGTCTAAGAAGTGTGTGAGATCATCATCAGGCAGATCAACTTGAATGTACTCAGCACTGTGGATTGACTCCTGGCTGCGTTCTTCTAACGTCTTATCCGTCGAGACAGAGCGCTGTTGATCTCCCCCTGATGACCTCCCACACCCCTTTTTCGTTCTGTGGATTTTCATTCCTCTCTGAGTAGAGAATTCCCTACCACAGGCACATGGAAACTCCAGCCGTTGTTCAGAGCTCGAAGTCCGTGTAACGGGTCTGGTCGATTCCAATGAGGCGAAGAGTAGAAGAAATAGTGACGTCATTCCAATTCTCAGTGGAATGAAGCGGTACAACTGGTATAGGCAATTGTACATCATCAAAAGAAGATTCTTCTTCTTGAATAACCGATAAATTAGAGTAGTGTTGAATAGGAGGAGTGGGATCGTCAGTTGCTTGGAACACTGACTGTAGATAATCAGGACATGAGTAATACTCCTTCAGCATGTTAATGTGGAAGGTTTTATGTTTGCCATTAATATCCACAATGTAGTCAACATCGGATATTCTCGAGATGATCCTAAAAGGACCTCTCCAAGTAATTACAAGACGATTGTTATGAGAAGGTAATAGAACAAATGCTTCGTCACCAGGAAGAAGCTGGCGAAGACGTCTATACTTGTTTGCAAATAGACGAGCTTTTTCTTTGGCCTGTTCTGATGATGCAGTAGCTAATCTACAAGCATCTATGATTCTCTTTCTTAACGAGATAACATACTCATAAGAGGATTGAGTTTCCTCTTCCATATTTTCTTCAACCAGTAAGTCGTGAATTAACGACATCGGTCCGCGTGGTTGCATGCCAAAAACAAGTTGGAATGGAGAAAAACCAGTGGCTTGATTTTGTACCTCGCGATAAGCAAAAAGAGCAGCTGGCAGGACTCGGTCCCAATCCTGAGGGTGTCCTATTCAGACGCTCAATTAACCCAATGGACATCGCATGATAGATCGAACTGAGAGATCTATCTATTACTAACGTCTTCATAACCTGAGACATGGATTCGGAAATAAACTGGACACCATGATCCGATAAGATCTTACGCGGAAAACCAATGCGTGAAAAGATCAACATCAACGCCTCTGCTACACTAGCCGATGAAGTGTTCTTCAGAGGTATGGCCTCAGGCCAACGCGTACACATATCAATACAAGTAAGTATGTGTGTATGTCCTCTGGCAGATGGTAGCATCGGACCAATGATATCAATTGCCATTTTATCAAATGGTCTAATAGGGATGTCCGCAGCCTGAATAGGAGCCGCATGAAATGAACCCCGTACTTTAACCTCTTGACATATCAAACATGAACGACAATAGAGAGTGACATCTCTATGGACGCCAGGCTAGTAGAATTCAGATAGCAATCTAGATTTGGTTCGCGAAAAACCCATATGGCCTGCGCATTGCGAGTCGTGTGCATGCTGTAATATCCTAGCTCTCATAGAAGACGGGACTAGAATCTGTGAACGTAAGGATGAATCCTTTTCCCGTATCAGCCTAACCAAAATACCATTTTTAAGAGCAAAGTCATGTCTAGATTTTACATTTGTGGTGTTGGTATTATTTTTGTTCACAGAATGAAATTTTTTTTAAAGAATCATCATTCTTTTGCAAAGCTGCAAACATCTCCCGTGAAATAGGAGAGTCATCATCAAAAGTGGCATTAACTGTAGGTTCAGCAGGTGTATCACGCGACATAACAGTAGCTTGCGCTCTAGTGACTACTGCATTTGCAGCCTGAATATGTCGCTCTTCCCATTCAGCAATTTGCTGAGGGGTACACTCTTTTATACCGTGTATTCGACCTAGTATCACGTCGCTAATCGGATTCTGAAGCAGGCACGCATGAATTTTCCCTGAAAAAAATGGTGTATGTAAATTAATTATAGCTGTGGGAAAGATTTCCACAGTGCCTCCGAAGGTGACGCACTTCACAACATTGCCTGTAGCGTACGATGGGTCGATCAGCGAAGTCCGTACACCGACTGTGCTACAACCTGAATAATAAAATAGAGCATGGAATGGAATTTACATATCCTCTATTAAATTTAAGACAACCGTGTCCCTGGTGTACTGACGCAGAAGTGGCCGTGCAGACTGCAGGTAGACTAGGCAAAATATGTCCGCATCGCAGCGTCGTGATCGCCTTTGGCTGGAAAAGAGTCGTACATTCAGAACAAGCTTTTATCTGATTAAAATCAAGAGAACAAGACATGGCATTATGCGTATTAGCATCTTTATATTGTTCATTGTTAGTCTGTGTATCTCTTAAAGCAATATTAGCATGTCGACGTGAATTGCTTGAAGATCTATCTCTTCGTCGCGATCGAATCTGACTATTGGCATTAAAATTGCTATAATTACTATTTCTGCCTGAGTTGGAATCTGGATGAGTACGCCAATTATTTTCCTCACTGTTGTGATTTTGGCCAAATGATCTATTCCAAGAACCCTGTCTATTTTGAGGATTTTGTGATTGTGATCGTCAATTTTGTTTATTATTGTTTCCTTGATTATATCTGAAATTATTGTTACCAAAATCTCGTGATCTATGAGATTGGCCCCAAGAAACATTAAATGGAGCAGATTGCTGGTATTGTTTCCCCTTATAAAAATTACCATTGTTAAAATTGTCATTACTTCCTTTATTAAAGTATCTATCGTTACTAATTGAACGATGGCTTGAAACGTTCTTCTGTTGCATAGCGAAAGCAACTGGTAACTCATTTTTGATCTGCGCATTACTAATATCCATGTTTGGGTGAGCGGTGCAGAAATTTTTACAATGTTCTTCTAATTCTTTTATTGAAGAAGGTTTACGCTCATGCAAAAATGAAAGAAATGTAGGATTTTCTGACCATAAAACTTTATCGCGCAGCAATAAATCGAAAAGACCGTCATAAGACTTTTCTACCTTGGACAATTCGATCCATCTTTCCAAGGTTAGCCGTATTTGGGAAAGAAAGTCACTGAAGTTCTTTCCTGACTGTGGTAACACAGTTTTAAAACGCAATCTGTATTGATCTTCAGTCATTTGATATTTCCTAAAAAGAGCGGCTCTAAGTGCGTCATAATCATTTTTTTCATTAGCACTAGTTGTATGATATACCGCCATAGCATCCCCTGTAAGTAATCTGGATAAATATGTACAATATAGCGTTTTATCCACGTTATAAGACCTACGAGTGGCCTCAAATCTGTCTAGAAAGAATATTACGTCGTCGGATGGTGGATTAAATTTGGGTAATTTTAGGTGAACTTCCCTAAAATTATCATGTCTAGATAAAGATTGGCATTCATGAACTTTCTGAGAATTAGCTTCATGAGCTAATTTAAATTGTTCAAATTCCATCTCCTTAATTTTTTGTTCATGTTGAACCTGAAGCTGATATTTTCTTGTATTTTCTTCAGCTATCAATCACCTCTCTTCCATTTCCTTTTGCTTACATTCCATTTCAATTCTGAGTTGCCTTTCTTTTTCAGCAGCTTTTCTCTCGTTTTCTTCAGCCTCCAATCTTTTCTGTTCTGTTTCACGCTGAAATCGTTTTTCCTCTAATTCAGCGGCTAATTTCATTTTTTTCTCATTTTCTTCAGCCTCAAATATTTTCTGTTCTGCCTCAAATTTTACATTCTCTAGTCTTAGCGTTTCCAACTTCTGAGCCTTTTCATATTCTGAAAGTGCGAATACTTTTACCTCTTCAGGAGTCATCTGAAGGGCTTTAGCTTGTTTAATAAAATAATCAAGCCATACATTATGATTAATAAGTAGTCACTATACTCTTTCCTTCTTAAATGAAAATTAATTAATGTAGATTAATTTTCCTTATCACTATAATGAGTGATACTCGTTCCTGTCCAAGAACGGTAAGCAATTCATATAATTATCAATTATATTATTAATCAATAAAATAAGTTATGTAATGTAATGTTATGATAAGACAAAAGCAATAGACAATTACGACAATGGTGACAAGACAAGATAGTTAATGACAAATGAAAACATTTGCAGAAATCAAAAAAGTTAGAATGAAAAAATAAGAAATAATTTTGCAAAGAGTGCAATGATAACTGCAATAGACCAATAAACAAGACAATGAACAACACAGTGTATAAACATAGGTTTGTAAAAAACTCAACGATAGTAAGGTGAGAATGGACGAATGTTACAAACAAGATACATCATAAAACCAAGGTACGAATAAAAATAACTACGAAAACTACAATGAAAACTTGACAATACAGCTAAACAGACAGGTGTCACAGACCATAAGACACAGTGGACCTAGAATCCTTCGACATCCAGGTGCCGGAACATTCCACTGCGGGAAGTCTGCAAATAAATCTATAGAACAATTATGAAGGCCCTGAGATGAACCTGGGATGTTCCCTTCATAATTCACCTACCCAACCTCCCACGATAAACATAAAACATAGAACAAGCAACTCACATGAATAATAAGTGGACATAATAAAAAGATAAGGCACAGCTAAACGTAATACAATGAACAACGATACTACGTTTATACTTATCTCGCGCAAGAAAAAATAAAATGCCTCGTCTCCGTAGGTGTACGTATGAGAAATCGCAATACTTCTTCTTGAGTAAACAATGCTCGTATACGACACTGAGGACTGAAAGATGAGGTCCAACGTAGTCCTTGACCTTGAGACAGCCGTTATCCAGAGTACGTATACAGTCTGCAAATCCACGTATCGCAGTATACTGTAGAACTACAGGAGGTAGTTCCCTGATTGAATCCAGCGTAATGCAAGACACACTGTGCCGCCATATTGTTGGAGTCGGATTTCATGTTATTACGTTTGAAGGTGTTGACGATGATGGGTGAAACTGCCAGTTCATGCTAATAACGCGAATTCTAAAATGAACTTCAAGTATGTCAATAGAACTTTGCAAACTGAAGTATTCAGCAAAGGCTTGTCTTCAAAGTTCAATGTATTTATTCACAGATACAAACACGATATTCAATAGCAGACGAGACGTTTGATGCATGGACGATCAATAATAAAATAGGATGGTGCAAATCTGGCATAATGTTCCTAATGGCAATATACGTCTTTCCAGTCAGTTCCATTATCAATATTCTTCCTTGCTAAACTAAAGTTCATACAATTAATCTGTCTTTATGATAGTTTCAAAGGCATCGGCCGTTGACCTTCTGCAAGGAGATCGGGCTTAATATACATCTTTATAATCTTTGATAAGGCATCCAAAATATACTGTCTTGCTCAAATAAACTTCTCCCATAGACTGCTCAGACAGTTGATTAAAGTTTAGATCCACACGTTTCTACATCAAGATAAAATACATGTTAGCGACTATCCTTGGCTAACCTCTCCACTACGTGCCATGACCGAGATGTCGGCACTTCGTAATACAATTTTTGCAATATATATAAATAATATTTCCTCTCGTAGGATTACTACTACGATTGAACAGTGAAGCTATCAGCTCATCTGATCCATTCTTGAAATCCTGCCATGAGGACTCCAGCTAGATGCCAGTATTGATTGGAGACATCACTTAAAATCATGAATAAGATTATTATCAACACATGGGTGCAAGACTTACATATTCATCTAGACGTTGGCTTCTGATAAGAAAACCAATAGTCCTCCATAGAAATAATTCCCATTCATCAGGGACACAATGCAATATATTACGGACGAACGGTCCGGCTTGACCCTTCAACATCACTCTCTGACGTCATCTCTCGATCTTAGAAACCCGTGCGCTATGAGTCTCTCATACACTACATAGTGCACACACGTGCGTGATAAATCATACGCACAAATAATATTCCTATCATAAGAATGGTGCGTAATCTTTTAACACAGGCAGGACCTAAGACTGCCATCTATGTAAAAGTACGCAACAACGTCACTCGCCAGATGACACTCACTACATAAACCTGTTCCAAGGTCTGATACTCAAACTTGTCGGAACAGTCCATCCTCATTGTTTGGCTGTGAAAAAAGTTTTTTGATTTTATTCCCGTGAGGTTGTTGCGGGTCTTTATAAGATATTTATATGAGTAATATGTTCACTCTGGCCAATTTCATATAGGGGTATGTAGGAAGACCCCGCACACAACCCTTCTCCACCAACGATTAAGTTCAGCACAGAGGCCAGGTTGGACACTTGAATATAACATTTATTTGCTTAAAACATTGCTCCACAAATCTCATCAGCAAAGCCATTATAGACGTTGGCATCATATACAGATATGCAGTCCTCAGTACATCTCAGTATCGTCTGTCACTAAAACGCTGTCCTCGACAGGTTTTCACACTTTTATTTAGGTCTACTCACGTCCTTCACATCAATAAGAATTCCTTTCATACAGAATCTAGCATCATCACACGGAGGTGTATGGATGATCTAGTGGTCGAACATCATAGGAATATAACGTGAAGTAGTATAATTCTCAGGAACTCAAAAACACACGTCCAGCTGCCTCAAGAACACATAGAGAAAACCCTAGCAGACGATTATAAACGTTTGGAAACGCCAACCTTCGGGTCTGCACCCTGAGCCCAAAAGCAATGACGTAACTTCCTGTTTCCAAGGGCTACCCATAGTAAACAAATATGAAGCCCAATCGAACCATTCTGATATCGACAGACATGTTATGAATTTTAATCATAACAGAGGTGTTCCTAATGTCTGTTTGATGGCATATCGTATGGATAAGCATTTCATGGATATTCTAGTCCATAGAGGTTTGGTGAATACTAACATTACACATTTTGATGCAAACGGCTTGTCATCGCCACAGGTGTCATAGTTATCCATTTTTGCATCATACGCAACATGTTTCATTACATAAAGAAAGGCACACTTGTTATTAGAGAGATATTTACTGTGGAACACAGCGATCTTATCAGTGTTGTTGCTTGTAAAATATGTTGCATTAATTCTATTAGGGAAACAGGCAGGCGTTTATCCGACAAGTTTCCAGAGTATTCGCCGGACAATTCTCACAGGACTTATAAACCTGTCCCTTGTCAGTTTAATCGTCGTAGTCATTCAGGGTCTTCTGATATACAGGCTGCAGGATTAGTCTTATGTCATGATGGTGATAGACTTTGTGGTTTTTATTTATTATTTATTTTTTGTTGAGAATCGCATGATTTTTAAAATGGGTTGTCTTTATTCTTATGGATTATGTCAATTTAATTTAATGTCTGCTATTAAGTGGCTTTTCACTAGTTCAGAACCTACTAATCTTTTCTTTCTTCCTGGCTTTTTCGGTTCCTCTGTTTGTTTTTGTGTTTTATTTTTTTAAATGGTTTTGGTATTCATGTTTTTTTCTTCCGTAGCGTTTGTATCTGCTTTCGTTCCTTCCAGCTTTTGCTGAGAACCTTTTTGACTCTCACTTTTGGATTTCATATCCGGCCATTTTGTTACATTATTATATTATGTAATTTTCTTTTTCAAGTTCTTTCCTGCAATGTTTCATGGATTTGTATCGCTCATCTGATATTTTTTATCGTCATCACCATCATCATCATCATCAAAAAACATCATCAACGTCATCATCATCGTCAACATCATCAAAATCATTATTATTAACATCAATATCATTATAAATATCATTATCCTCAAAATCATAATTATTAACAGCAACATCATTATAAACTTCACCATCATTAACGTCAACATCATTATAAATATCATCACCATCATCATCATCATCAAAATCATCATCATTAACATCAACATAATTATAAACATCATCATTTATCAAAATCGTCATTGTCGTAGATTTCTGATAGGGGAATTAAGAGTTGGGTTGGTCTCTTCTGATTAGATTAGAATACGTGATAGCCACAGGGAGAGATGATAATAGAAATAGATTTCCACGAATGAGATGGTAGAAATTTATAGAGGCTGTCCCGGAAAGCGAGAATCTTCTCTCTCTCCGCCTATCTTCTACAACAGATCCAGAGGAGTCAGACAGTCTATAAACTATATATATTAATAAATATATTACCACTCACGTGCACACACACACACACAATTGACGACATGTAGACACACACACATGGGAAAACTATAACAATGATTATATAGATATTTGGGAACGAGCTGACCCGACACACTGATTAAGTTCAAGGGAATTTTTAATTATCAGAAAATTCCATCACAACACATAAAATTACATCAAAGCATATACAAATAGTCGAAAAAGTAAATAGAAATGCTACAAGAATGATAGACCCACAGTATGATCTTATCCCTCAAGGTATGCCCACAGTCCTGTTAGAAGAAAGTGATAGCCCCAAGGAATCAAGGATACATTAATAATAATAATAATAATAAATTCTTTAAGCACCAAACACGGCGCATAAAGCAGAAACCAGTGCTCTCCAGATTGTTCGTTGTGACGCCACTCCTCTTATGTTTACTGTCGAGCCTGGTTCTGTTTCGGTAACAATCGCTTGTTTTACGATAGTGACTTGTTAACTCTCTGATCAACCCTCTTATCCAACCGACCGATTCGAGGGTTTCGAGGTCAGTTATAGGAAAATATCTACACCACTAGATACTCTGATGTATCTTTTATTCTATAATTTAAGGATACATTAGTGGTAATCTAATGATTTTCCCCTTTTAAAGGTATGAACAGACTTAGATATTAGTATGATCTATCCTAAGGAAAAGTATCTTGTTGCAACAAAAAAACTTGCATAAAGAAATTACAAAGTGGGTGAAATTTGGTATACCATAAAAGAGTCACTCGTTCCTGCTTTCTCTTGGTTCATTCATCAGGGCCCTGTCTCACACAACCTTACCTGCAATCGTGCTGCTGTTCGCCGTCTGGCGCACGTTATGACACAATCTGTTTTATCGTTTGATGAAGCGGATACCCAGCTCTGCAGATCTTGGTTTCATCCAATTTGTCCGGGGAGCGTCCTCTTCAGGCGATAATTTTGTTCAGATTTTAAGTTAGTGTCACTTTATCAGTTCAGGTAAGAATTAGTTTTCAAGCGGGCTCACAGGATCAGAATCACGAGGTTTCCACTACTTAGGAACAATGTCAGGTTTGTAACTTCGATCAAAAGGTAAAAAAATTCTTGGTCACACCACAAGTTGACATAATTTGCGGAACGTTACTGTTTGTAATAGTTTACTTACCACAAGGGCTGAACTGTACTTAAGTTTTCTCAGGAAGAATAAAATCTGGCGCAATAGGCCCGTTATGTCATTTCACCTTTAAAGTTCTTGTAAAGATTTTACACCAAGTCTTTTAAGGAAAATGTTTTAGTTCTTCTCAGATATTACTCATCAGTACTTAACGCTGGCAAAGTTTGGGTTAACCCCAGTTTTCTTCACTAAATAGAGGAAAAAACACATATAAAATAATTATACATACTATGTACTCGTTATAACTTACATTTTAAACTGCAAGCGTACAGCTTGACTTATCATTTAAAACTTCCCGTGAAATAAGTTACAAGAAAATTCATAAAATCAATCATCATGAATTAGGAATACATACGTATTCCGTCAATACTCACTGATGTAGCATTTCAGTTATAAGTTAATTTTAAATTATATTCTCGTCTGATTATTTAGCAGTAAAATCAAATTCATTTATAGCTGCATGATTTTAAGCTAGAAATATAATCTATTCTGCCTTCCACTGAAACACGTCACTAGAAAATAATACAGACTATATTTTAATGCTCTCTGCACAAAGAACTAGTGAAAAATAGGCGATTCAACACTTAATCACTCACAAAATATTAGATACTTAATATAATAATTACCTCAACACAGAACTACGGTATCACATCGAAACTAAGAGTTTCACTTATAAGTTTAAGTATCTAGAACGAAGTGACCACGTCTACTGCAAATGGAGAATGAGTGAAATCAAGTTTAAAACTCTGATTATATCTATCAAACAGACAAAGATCCCACTGTTTCCAAAAACCCGATCTCTCCCTTTTCCTAACACCTACGTACCTTAGACGCTGGACATAACATGCCAAACGCGTCTTAGACACCTCACTGCTAACGAAGCTGGCCGAGAGTGCCGTGACAGAGGAAATTACCAGACAAATGTCTCATTCTGCGCCGTGCAGATGTCGGTTATCACACCTCACGCCGGAGAAACGTTCGTGTCAGGTGAAAATGCTAGCCAAAAGTCTGCTCCTATGTCTGAGATAGATGAATATTCACGGTTTCTCGTCTGACTGACATCTACGTAATAGAATGCGTATCAGTATGAGAAAGAAAAACGGTAAAGTGAGAATGGGAAAGAAAATATTTTTCGCAAACGAACAAATGCGAAAAATACAGGAAAAGGATAAAAGAGCGATAATAAAGTAAAGGACACGGGTAGAAAAAGAAGAGAACATAGAAAATTTATTGATCCTAAAACTCTCTGTGACAGTCATTATAAACGTCATCATCGGCACCCTTTAGCTTTCCAAGAAGTATAAGCCTTAACAATCGTAAGCCAAGTCTTTCTGCCCCCCCCCCCTTCCTGTCGTCAGCTCCAGGTCTTTCCATGCCTTCCTCATAATTTGCATGTCTCTCACCAGTTCTCGTCTCAGTGTATTTTTGGTCTACCTCATAACTCTTATACCCCGGTGCATCTAGAACAAGAACCGCATTGTAATGCTATTAACTGACGTTCTCAATGTGTGCCCTATCCATCGCTAAATTCTTCTTCTCATCTTTTGATCCATGACACTTGGCTTGTTTCCACGAAAGTATCAATTTATGAAAGCTTTTTTATTGTTGTTTCTGTTGTTTTCCGTTTCATGCCATACAGAAGGACAGGCGTAACATTTGAGGATTCTTATTTTTGTGATGGACTTGATTTATATTTATCTCCATATATATATATATATATATATATATATATATATATATATATATATATATATATATATATATATATATATATATATATATATATATATATATATATATATATATATATATATATATATATATATATATAATGTTTCCCATGCTTGTCGTGGTAAACGATCTTCTCCCATTCTACAGACATGGCCAAACCATCTTAGCTGGGACTGTTCTACTTGGGTCTGCAGGGGTGGGATTTTAGGCATTGACGTATCGTCTGGTTGCGGACCATGTCTCTTCTTGTTCCTGCAACCACCTTTCTCATATACCTCATTTGTGAGGTTTGGATCTGGCTTTTGTGGGTTGTAGTCATTGCCCATGACTCGCATCCATATGTCAAAACTGGGACATAGGTGGAGCGGTATACAGCCATCTTCGTTTTCTTACCAACCTCTCTCTTGCTGAGGAATCCTCGATTTATGGCCTGTTAATAACCCAAAGGTCAAAGATAAGCACTAGGTTACGGAATAGAATATGAAGAAAAAATTCCCCACTAAATTACTACCCAGTAAAGTACACAAGTTTAGCGAAATAAAAAAGAAGTTAGTTATATATATATATATCCCTCCCGTGGGCTGATAAATTGGAAAAAATATCTGGGAATTGATAGTCCAGTTAACTTAATAATTAAAGTGTTTATGTGTCTTTTAGCCAGTCCTGTTCACAACATGGATTTATGGACTCGAAAGTCACGAAGAAGACAGCATAAATCTCATCAGTAATGGAGACTATAATCAAGAAAAAAAAACCGCTGGCCACAGGTTAGGTCACAGATCGGAAATGAAACAATCCCCCACGAAATGCTATTAACACACTCCTATAATGGTTCTAGAATAACACGTTTAGATTATCCAAAAATCTGAGCGACACTGATCAGTGAGTTTGAGGGACCACTGCTTATATCTATTCATTTGCTCTCAGATCCCTAATGGTGTTAATTTTGCATTAACGTGCGAACCATAGGATTGAGAAACTGTGGACCGGATGAAAAGTTTTCTGACGGCCACCGTTTTCCTCGTCTAACGCTGCTTTGCCCGACATCAAAGACCTCGTCCCGATAACAGGGTTTCTTTCGAAATCGCTCGTGTTCTCGAGATGAAATGCAAAACGGCGTCAGAGTTCTCCTGTATCTGAAAATCAAAGGGTTAAGTGTTTATCCCACGTGCGATTTGTATAATGACCGATAATTGGCAAATCAGCTCGCGTGAGAAACTCAGGTAAACAAACGTGATTCGCTCCCCTGTTAAGACTGACAGGTTGCGAAAAGTTGGTAAACAACTCTGTTATTATGTTCCCAGAAAAAGGGCGTGAATTCAAAGGTGAGTCATACAAACAGAAAATTGCGTGGTTTGGCTTGGCCAATGGTAGACACTAAATGGGAAAGCGAAGGCTGTCAGATTACTGTATCAATATTTCCATTCCACGTCACAGTACGTCCGGGCTTTGACGATGTTAAACCCTTTCATATCTCATTTATGGAAATAGAGCTACTGTCATCCGCAGCGTCCGAATGATTGCTATCTTCCATTGCATCATCCTCCTCCATGCTCCAATTTCGACTCATAAAATCCGCCCCTACATTCTCTTTTCCTGGTATATATTGTACTTTGAACGTGTACACGCTTAACAGCAGAGCCCAACGCATAATCTTTGTTTTAAAATCCTTATTGGCTCCAAGAAATGCCAATGGAGCATGGTCTGTCTGCACTGTGAACGAAACTCCATACAGATATTCATGGTGCCTCCTGATTCCGTTCACGAGTGCTAAACATTCTCTCTCCACGGTCGAATAATTCCTTTCTGCTGTGTTGAGTTTTCGGCTGCCGTAGGCTACTGGAAATAACAAGTTTGGATGACTCTCGTCTGCTTGAAGCAGTGTCGATACGATTCCTTGTCCGCTCGCGTCTACGCGCAAGGCGAAAGGTTTAGTCAGGTCGGGTAACCGTAAAATGAGGTATTTGGATAGTCGTTCCTTGAGAATGACGTAAGCGTGTTCACACTCTGCATTCCAAACAAACTTATCGGGGTTTTCCTTCTTTGTGAGGTCAGTAAGAGGTGCTGTCAGGCCATTGAAGTTTTTAATGAAGTTTTGGTAGTAATAATAATAATAGTTGCCCATCGCAAGCGAAGATGGCGACAGCTTCAGACTTGAGTTGTGACACATCTGTGCCGTGATCTCATGTGACTAATTAATCCTATTTCGGCCCTACAGGCCCTGCCACATACGGGACACACATGGTTAGAGTCGATAGTAGTGTTGCTGTGCATTCTGACCTTTCTTGCAGCACGCTTGCCTTCTGCCTTATCAGCTAAATTCTGTTCTGCAATGCGAGCACCTTGAGTAATGTTTGTCCGCCAGGCACAGCGATCCTGTGCGATAGTCTCCCAGGAGGAGACATCAGTTTTGAAGCTGCTCAACGATGCTTTCAGTGTGTCTTTGAAGCGTTTCTTTTGTCCCCCTGCTGTTCGCTTACCCGTGGAGAGTTCGCTGTACATCAACTGCTTTGGGATGCGTTTTTTGGGCATGCGAACATCATGTCCGGCCCATCTAGTTTGGGCCCTCTGCAGCAATGTGTAGATGCTTGAGATATGTGCTCTGTTGAGGACCTCAGAATTAGATACTTGTTACGCACAAATAATTACTTTTTCCAAAGTCTTTGTATAATCATTTTTCGTATGTATGATCATTTTTTTGACTGAAATGTGTATTATGTTTTTTACAGTCAAAGGGACATAACCCGAGATATTGAGACTACCATTTTTTAGGAGTTTGCCTTCTCTTGTATAGAGACACGTTCGGTCTATAATTTCTTGAACGAAGCGTGACCATATCTCCTTATTTGGTAGTATCAGTCAACTGTTGTAGATGTCTGAAACCTGTCTTAACGCTTCTGTTCATGACCATAAAAGGCGCGACTGTGTAAGACTTTTATCTCGAATGTTCTTAGAATCGTATTATGTGAGCGGCGACTCAAGTAGTGGAGTTCTGCGCATGTCAAAACTGGTAGTTCGTTTGGTGTGTTCCGCCCAGCTGGGGGAGTTTATAAATGGTCTAAGCAGCGAGCGTACGCTCCCTGCGTCTTGTGATTTTCTGAGGGAAATACGTTGTCTTTGTGAGTTAGTTAGCTAACTAGACTATTTCCCAATATTATTCAAGCCTGCCTGGAGGCATATGTTCGTGGTTGATTTCCGAAGAAAGGTAATTCCTCTTGTATCGAACTTTTTGTTATCATCTAGAAGTTCGTCATTTTGTCGCTCCTTGCTCGCCTGTGTGATTCAAAGTGGAGAGGTACTTTGACTAGGATTTTCGCCACCGGTATCTTTATACCTGAACTAGTTATATATATATGGGTCGCTCTAGACCAACAAGACTATTGTCTGTGTTCCAGGATTCGTTATATCAGAGATCACGTCCAAGTCAGATGGTTAGACTTAGGAATGTTATAAAGGTCGGTTTGACCTGTATTCCATGTATGCTATTCACGTGCAGACAGTAAACGGACTTATTGTATACATCTGATCTGCTAGCATCAGGAAGGGAGCATTTATTATTGTCTATGAACATTGATGATCTGCAGCTGACACTGTTGCAGAAGTTATATGTATGAACCTTAGGCACCCAGATCTGTGCTATATATATATATATATATATATATATATATATATATATATATATATATATATATATATATATATATATATATATATATATATATATATATATATATATATATATATATATATATATATATATATAAATATATATATATTATTTATACAGCTTCACGAACCAGAACTTTATGATATCGAATATACAGAAGCTATCTGTTTACAATACAACTATTGAGTATTGAATCCTACATGACTATCAGCTAATATGATTTTGAATGCTGCATTCGTTAAACTATGCTGGTGATGACATAAATATCATGACTGTTTTGTGGCGTGCAATAAATGGTATAAACCTAAAGCGAAGTTACCATTTCTATGACTCTACACGTCATGTTGCCTGTGTTGTACCCTGTGAACTGTTCTACTGCAACACACACAGCAACATCCTAAATCAGAGAAGACACCTACATCTTGCACTTTAATACCAGGTGTCGATAGGGGTGGCAAGTGGTCGTCAATCTTATAACGGAGCTAACGTACCTGGCATTTTTTTTGGCGCACCATTATTATTTTGGTTAAATCCACCCTTATCATTTTTGGTGGCCATATGTTGGTTTACTCCGATACCAGCTATCAAGGGGGTTAACAAACCCAGACATCATCATCAAGCTTTCAACATTACAGTTTCAACTCATCACCTCAATGTTTGATGAAAGATTTTGAAAGTACCCGGCGTTGCTGAAAGTTGGAAATTGTTTCAAAATACCCGGCGTTGCTCGTCAAGTATGCAGTTTTCCTACGATAGAAGGACAAGTGCCGAGCAAATCGATTTCCTGATCTGTTAGGAAGAAGGACAAGTGCCGTAACAACTGTTCCGGATTGAGAAGGTCAAGTGCTCAAGTCAATTCAGAAGGTCAAGTTCAGAAGCTGTTTTCTGTCAGAAGCTCATTTCCGTCGTCGTGGCAGTTTATGAGAGCAAATATGGATCAACGTTGGATCATTGTCCTAAGAATGCTGATCACATCCTGTTCTGAACTGTGCTGACGTTGTGGATACATAGAAGTTAAGTGGCCTGTTTTGTTTGTGAACTGTGCCCTTATGTTCTAACTGAGCCTTCTGTCTCTCACATTTTTTCACACTGTTTACATGTTACATGTTAAATGTTATTTGTATTTGTATATTTATATGTTTATATTTCAGCGGGTTTTTCGGTTGGGCGGTGTCTTTTAGTGGAAGATACCACGTCACAGAGGTTCTACTGTTAGCGTTTTCGTTAGGGACTGTGCGAATTTCCTACTGTGAAATTTGCTAGCGACAATCGTTGCTATATCTGTTTAGTTGTGACGAGTTGTGCTTTATTTTCGTTTTTTGTATATTTTTTTTTCTCTCTTTCTGTTTTTTAGTTTCGATTTCAATTGTTTGTATTTGTAGGTCTCCTCTTTTCTATTATTCAGTTTTTATAAAATTGCTGTCTATACACTGTAGCGTCATTTGTTTGTCATATCTTCGCATATTTCTTTTTAGTTTCGCTGTTTATTTATTTGACTTATGCGAATGTTTTCGTATTGCTCTGATCTTTGTTATTGTTTACATTGACTTTGATCTTTGTTGTTGTTTACATTGACTCTGATCTTTGTTATTGATTACATTGACTTTGATCTTTGTTGTTGTTTACATTGACTTTGATCTTTGTTATTGTTTACATTGTTGGTGACCTTTTTTATTGTTTACATTGTCTTGTTATTGTTTACATAGTTCCTGCATAGTTAGCTTTCACTATTGTTACATATATGCTATGCACTATTGGTCTATAGTGCACTTATCATAACTAACTGGTGGGTTTTTGCTTATGCACTATTGTAGTGCAGTTATGATAAATAACTGATGGTTATGCACTGATTTGTGTAGTGCACTGATGATAAAGAGGTGACTTGTGATATTATTATACATTTGATAATACAAGTTGGTGTCAAGTCTTGTTTCCCACAGAGATTGGAGTAAACATAGTGATTATACAAGCACTTTATTAAGTCTTGTTGCTATTAAGATTGAAATAAGATAATTAATTATTTCAGGTTCTGTACTCACATTTTAGACATCATGTCTACATTTGAGTACTTTATTGAGCAGGGTAAAACCCTTGGGAAGACTGGTGATAAATTAGAAGAATTTGCGACTGTTCAATATGCCAAGGCATTGAAGTCGGAGGAAAAGAAAATGAAAGAACAAACTGAACAAAAGAGAATAGATGCTGAAAATTTAAAACTGCAGATGCAGGTAGATGAAAAAAGATTACAAATGGAAATGGAAAAACAAAAAAGAGAAGCAGAATCTCAGGAGAAGAGACTTCAGGCTGAGGCTGAAAATAAGAGACTTGAAAAAGAGGCTGAAAATAAAAGACTTGAAAAAGAGGCTGAAAATAAGAGACTTGAAAAAGAGGCTGAAAATAAGAGACTTGAAATAGAGGCTGAAAATAAAAGATTAGAAAAACAAGCTCAGGTTGAAGAAAGAAAGTTACAGGCTGAGGCTGAAGAAAGAAGGTTACAAAGAGAAGCTGATGAGAGAAAAGCAAAAATGGAGCATGAAGAAAAACTCTTAGCTTTAGAGTTAGAGAAGTTAAAGTTATTGAACGCTGGTAATGCTAATGATGCAAATAAGGTGTCAGATAAGACTAATGCTAAGGATTTCAAGCTTAATCTACCAGCATTTAATCCCTCAATTGATGATATAACATTTTATCTAGATAGATTTGAAAGTGCATGTAAGGTGCATAATATAGATAAAACATTATATGTTTATCATCTGTCCAAGATACTTAGAGGTGATGCTTTGACTTTGTTGAGTATGGTAGATGTGCTGGACAAAATCAACTATGAGGTTGTCAGGGCGGCATTGTTAAAGAAGTACCAACTTAACGAGGAAGGATATCGTCTTAAATTTAAAAACATGTTACCAGAAACTGGAGTTGAATTCTCTGAATTCATCTCAAGCATACGTCTTACTTTTTTACGATGGGTTGAGTTGTCTAAGACAGAAAGTACATTTGAAGCCCTCATGGATTTACTACTTAGAGACAAGGTCATGTCTTCTGTTAATGAAGCTTTTCTTTCTTTTCTTCATGAGCGTAAGCCTAAAAACATAAAAGAAATGGAAGAATACTGTAGCCAGTATGTTACTGCGCATCCTCACATAACCATTAGCAACTCTAAAGTAAAAGAAGGTCTGCCAGTTGCTTCGGCAGCACCTTATGGCCCAAATTTTATGCGTAAATTTCAGGGTAGCCAGCAAAATTTCAATAAAAAGAGTAACCGTAATTATGCCCAGAACCATAGTAATCAATTCCAGGGTGATTCTTCTTCCCAGAACTGGAGACAACCTAATACTACACGGTATTCTACTCCGGTTAACTTTAGAAATTTTCACAAAGGTAATCGGCATAGAGGGAAATATTTTTTGCAGAGACCTCAATACCAAGATAATAGAGGTTCTCAACAGCATAGAGATGGTAATGACAGTTATGGAAACTGGAACTCAAACCAGGATAAAAATTACAGTAGGGACTTTAATGATAATTGCAGAGGCAATAATGGTCGCGGTAGATCGCAACATAAGAGAAAAAGATATCAACAGACAAACTCTGTTCAACAAGAATCTCAGGGAGCAGATAAGCAGGTTAATAATGATAAAGACCATAATGCTATTGGATGCTCATCTTTTGATTTTGGTAGAGCAAATAAATGTATCCAATGCAGTACTTTATTTGATTCGAAGACCGTTAGTACTCTAAGCTGTGGTCATCCTTTGCCCGCTCTTCCTGCTAATGTTGCTCATGATGGGAGAGGTTCTCTTATATTACATAAGGGGCTTGTAAATAGTAATCCAGTCTCGGTGTTGTTTGATTCTGGATGTACTACTGTCGGCGTTAGGCAATCGCTTGTAGATCCATCCTGTGCTACAGGAAAGGTCATCAAATGTGTCACATTTGGTGGCACGTTGGAAAAGTATCCTACTGCCATAATACATATTGCTACTCCTTTCTTCACGGGAGAGGTCCACGCGTGTCTACTTCCAAATCCTATTGCGGACCTTATTATTGGTCGTATTCACGGAGTTAGGGAATGTACCCCACAGCAGATTGCTGTTTGGGAAGAGCAAAACATTGAAGCTACCAATGCGGTGGTCACAAGAGCACATGCTCTGCATCCACCTCAAACTTCATTAACTAATAATGATGAAGTAAATGACCAAGATAGTCACTTGACTATTACACGTGACTCATTTATCAAATTGCAAGAAGAAGATCCTTCTTTACAAAAATTCTTCATTCTAGCAAAAAAAGGTGACCCTAATCAGAATACTAATAGAAAATCTTGGATTTCTATGAAGAACGGCGTACTTGTACGTATGGTACAAGACTCGACTACGTCCACTCATTCACAAATTCTTGTGCCTAAGAGCATGAGATTGCAAATATTGCAACATGCTCATGACTCGCAATGTGCTGGACATATGGGTTTTTCCCGTACAAAGTCGAGGGTTCTTGCGGCTTTCTTTTGGCCATTTGTGAGCAAGGACATACGAATGTACTGTCGCTCTTGCAAAGTATGTCAGGAGGTCAAATCTAAAGGACCACGACATGCTGCGCCTATCCAGGCTGCTGACATCCCTATTCGCCCTTTTCAAAAAATGGCAATAGATATTATCGGTCCTTTTAGAATTAAGTCAGCTAGAGGACATCAATTTATTCTTACATGTGTCGATATGTGCACACGTTGGCCAGAGGCAATACCTCTCAAGAGCATCTCAACTGCTGATATCGCAGACGCTCTTTGGCTGATATTTTCTCGCTTGGGTTTTCCCGGAGAAATATTGTCAGACCATGGCACTCAACTTATATCGGACACTATGTCACAGGTAATGTCTATGCTACATATTAAAAGGTCTCTCAGCAGTATCTATCACCCAATGTCTAATGGGTTAGTCGAACGTTTGAATAGGACTCTGAAAACTTTACTTGGGAAGATAACTGAGGATCATCCTCAGGATTGGGACAGGGTCTTACCCGCGGCTCTCTTTGCGTATAGAGAGGTCCCCAATGAACATACGGGGTTTTCCCCTTTTGAACTTGTCTTTGGCGCGCAACCGCGAGGCCCTATGTCTTTACTTCACGATCTAATCACTGCCGATAATATTAGCGATGAGACTCAATCTTCTTATGAGTACGTCATTGCTCTTAGGCAAAAGATCATCGAGGCATGCAAACTAGCAACTTCTTCATCCGAATTTGCTAAAGAAAAGGCAAGGCAGTTTGCAAATAAAAATAGATGTCTACGACAACTTTGTCCAGGTGACAAAGCTCTCGTTCTACTTCCTTCAAGGGAGAACAGACTTCTAATTGCATGGAAAGGTCCATATGCAATAGTCTCCAAAATTTCTGATGTCGACTATGTTGTCGATATAGATGGAAAGCATAAAACTTTCCACATAAATATGCTCACGGAATTTCATGAAAGACCTGACTATTTGCAGCCTATTTTCCAGGCAACGGACAATTCTCAAGTACCTCATGGTCATTACTCATCCCTGTCAGTTATACAGGATGAGGAAACTACTTTTTCTGATGTCAATCTTCCTCTTCCTATGGTCCCACTTTATTCTACGGAATCTTGGAAAAACGTGACCGTTTCTCCAAATCTTTCCGCTGAGGAACATCGACAAGTTTCTTCGATGTTGCAAACATTTCAGGATGTTCTTACAGACATCCCGGGACACACACATGTCATTGAACATGACATTGTGCTAACTGATCAAAATCCTATCAGAGTCAGACCCTATCCAATACCTATCCATTTCCAGTCTCAAGTCGAAAAAGAATTGGATGAAATGATACGTTTGGAAATCATTGAACCATCCACTTCAGCATACTCTTCGTCTATGGTTATTGTTCGGAAGAAGGATAATAACATTCGCATTTGCGTAGATTATCGCAAATTGAACCAAGTTACGAAGTTCGACGCTGAACCTATGCCTTCATTAGAAGAGCTACTCAATAAACTTGCTAATTCTAGATTCTTTACCAAACTAGATTTGTCTAAAGGTTATTGGCAAGTTCCGCTAACTGAACGTGCCAAACCTTTTACAGCTTTTTCTACACCTAGGGGTTTATTCCAATGGAATTTCATGCCTTTCGGTCTTATGAACGCCCCTGCTACATTCGTACGCATGATGCGGCGAATTCTCGCATATCGTACAGATGTCATAGCATACCTAGATGATATCTGTCTATTCAGTGATTCCTGGGAAGATCACTATTTGGGTTTATACGAATTACTGTCTACTCTTCGCGAGTATAACTTGACTGCAAAACCCTCTAAAGCCTTTATAGGATTTAGCGAGATTTCTTTCCTAGGTCATCGTGTTGGTCATGGTCTTTTAAAGACAGAGGACCACAATGTTTCAAAAATACTTAACATTTCGGTCCCTAAGACGAAGAAACAAGTAAGGAGTTTATTAGGTTTGATCCAATTCTACGGACGATTCATTCCGAATCTGTCCTCCATTATGGCACCGCTTTCTACTTTATTGAAGAAAGGGTCGCCTAATCTGATCCGCTGGTCTAAAGAATGTCAATCCTCATTGGACCAGGTTAAAGCCCTATTTTCATCTCCGCCTATTCTTAGGTTACCTACTATTGAGAAGACTTTTGTTCTTCTAAGTGACGCCTCGTCAACTGGGATTGGGGCAGCACTAATGCAGGAGTATTCTGATACTCTGCATCCGGTGATGTATATCTCTAGGAAATTAAATGCTGCAGAAAAGAATTACTCGGTTTTAGACCGTGAGTTATTGGCTATGGTATGGTCAAAAAGAAGTTACAAAGATTTCTTCTAGGCGCACACTTCATTGTGGAAACCGACCAGAAAGCGCTTACTGCTATTCAGAGCAAAAACTTGAAGAGCTCGAGGTCCACTCGTTATGCCATAGCTCTTCAACCATTTCATTTCTCGGTTCGAGCTATCCGTGGTTCGGATAATGTGATGGCAGACATTCTGTCCAGATGCCCACACGATTCCACATGATTCTTCTGTCATATATATATATTTCCTGATATACAGTCCAATATTATAATGACATGTTAGTAGATTTTTTCTCACTTTTTTGAGGGGAATTTATAACATTGTACCATGTAATTATCTAAGAAGGCTTAGTTAGTGATATACGGGCCAAAAGATCACTCGGCCACATTTAGATAATATATTTGCATAATTGTATTAAGAGATTTACCAGTTGTCTTTAAGATTTGTGTTATTGATATTTTCGCAGCACATCATTGAAGTCTGCGAGATTATGTCCATTATGGAACTTTGAGGATATCAAGTCCTGTCCTAGATTGGGAGCGGATGATGTCCACATCTTCTATTGCTTGTTTATGTCAACAAAGAACAACATTGTATTAGTTATTAATTACTGATGCATTATATAATGTAATAATATAGTGCGGTATATTAATATATTACACCGCTATTTGCGCAACACATTGTATAATATCATAATAATATATTTAATTTCATATATTGGTATGAGAGTAATTTGACTTTTATTATGATGTTGCCATCATGGTGGCTTGTGTTGGTGGCACCTTCCTGGAATATATACGCGAATACTTAGATAAATTTTTTCTCTAAGGATCTGAGATATGATCTCAGTTTTGCTCCATGCGTTGAGCTGGTTTGTTAGGTATATATCCGCGCATCATACGTGCGTTAGGAGCCTAGATTTTTCCGGCTCCAGGATTTTAAAAAAAAATGTTTCATTTTTTCCCGGGAGGGTGCGGTAATGTTACGCACAAATAATTACTTTTTCCAAAGTCTTTGTATAATCATTTTTCGTATGTATGATCATTTTTTTGACTGAAATGTGTATTATGTTTTTTACAGTCAAAGGGACATAACCCGAGATATTGAGACTACAATTTTTTAGGAGTTTGCCTTCTCTTGTATAGAGACACGTTCGGTCTATAATTTCTTGAACGAAGCGTGACCATATCTCCTTATTTGGTAGTATCAGTCAACTGTTGTAGATGTCTGAAACCTGTCTTAACGCTTCTGTTCATGACCATAAAAGGCGCGACTGTGTAAGACTTTTATCTCGAATGTTCTTAGAATCGTCTTATGTGAGCGGCGACTCAAGTAGTGGAGTTCTGCGCATGTCAAAACTGGTAGTTCGTTTGGTGTGTTCCGCCCAGCTGGGGGAGTTTATAAATGGTCTAAGCAGCGAGCGGACGCTCCCTGCGTCTTGTGATTTTCTGAGGGAAATACGTTGTCTTTGTGAGTTAGTTAGCTAACTAGACTATTTCCCAGTATTATTCAAGCCTGCCTGGAGGCATATGTTCGTGGTTGATTTCCGAAGAAAGATAATTCCTCTTGTATCGAACTTTTTGTTATCATCTAGAAGTTCGTCATTTTGTCGCTCCTTGCTCGCCTGTGTGATTCAAAGTGGAGAGGTACTTTGACTAGGATTTTCGCCACCGGTATCTTTATACCTGAACTAGTTATATATATATATGGGTCGCTCTAGACCAACAAGACTATTGTCTGTGTTCCAGGATTCGTTATATCAGAGATCACGTCCAAGTCAGATGGTTAGACTTAGGAATGTTATAAAGGTCGGTTTGACCTGTATTCCATGTATGCTATTCACGTGCAGACAGTAAACGGACTTATTGTATACATCTGATCTGCTAGCATCAGGAAGGGAGCATTTATTATTGTCTATGAACATTGATGATCTGCAGCTGACACTGTTATATGTATGAACCTTAGGCACCCAGATCTGTGCTATATATATATATATATATATATATATATATATATATATATATATATATATATATATATATATATATATATATATATATATATATATATATATATATTATTTATACAGCTTCACGAACCAGAACTTTATGATATCGAATATACAGAAGCTATCTGTTTACAATACAACTATTGAGTATTGAATCCTACATGACTATCAGCTAATATGATTTTGAATGCTGCATTCGTTAAACTATGCTGGTGATGACATAAATATCATGACTGTTTTGTGGCGTGCAATAAATGGTATAAACCTAAAGCGAAGTTACCATTTCTATGACTCTACACGTCATGTTGCCTGTGTTGTACCCTGTGAACTGTTCTACTGCAACACACACAGCAACATCCTAAATCAGAGAAGACACCTACATCTTGCACTTTAATACCAGGTGTCGATAGGGGTGGCAAGTGGTCGTCAATCTAAATCCACCCTTATCAATACTCTATCATGCCACTTGATCCTGAGGATCCTGCGAAGACAGCTCATGTGGAAATGTTTAAGCTTCTTGGCATGTCTGCTATACACTGTCCATGTTTCACAGGCATACAGGAGGGTAGTGAGTACCATTGCATGATATACTTTTATCTTGGTGGCTGCACTAATTCCTTGTCGATCCCAGACATTTACTCTTAGTCTTCCGAAAGCTGCACTTGCCTTTGCAATTCTGTTGTTGACCTCGGAGTCGATATTCGCATCTTTGGTAAGGGTACTGCCTAGATAAGTGAAGCTGTCCACCACTTGGAGACGTTGGTTCTTTACTGTGATATTTGGTTCACAGTAAGGTTTCCCAGGAGCAGGTTGCAACATTACTTCAGATTTTTTCGTATTGATGGTAAGGCCAAAGTCATCACACGCTACAGAAAGCCTCCTCATATTGTTCTGCATGTCCAGTTCTGTGCAGGTGTTGAGGGCACAGTCGTCCGCAAAGACGAGGTCAGAGATCATTGTTTCATTCACCTTCGTAAAGGACTGTAATCGTCTCAAATTGAACAGATTCCCATCTGTCCTGTATCTGATGTGTATGCCGTCGCTACTGTCATGCGTAACGTTAGACAGCATGGCAGCAAATATCATAGTACGCACACAGTGACAGGAATGAACGTGTGTCTCTCTTTGTTTTAGGCCTCTTTGCTGCACGTATTTTCTCTATGTTTTTGGCAACTGGCCACATACACCCTTGAGAAATGGTATGCCGCAGCAAGTAAAGCTTTTCAAAGCCGATTAAACATTTGCTAGGACGGGCGGTAAGGCCAGCTTCTTTTATTCTCCTGAGGAGCATAGCGACCGTAGCAATATGTTCGTCGTAGTTATCCGCTGCAATCAGTATATCGTCCATGAAATTGTGGATATGTGGACTTTGCAAGGGGTCTAAAAGCTTTCTCATCATTCTGGTGAAGACTCCTGGTGCGTTGTGCAAACCGAAAGGCATAACGTTGAAAGTGTAATGTCCTTCACTGGTGCTGAAAGCTAGCAGGGGTTTAATTTCCTCCTTGACTGGTATTTGGTAATAACCTTACTCAGGTCACTCTTGAAGAAAATTCTTGTCTTGCTAAGCTTGGTGAACAGTTCAGAAGCGTTTTGCAGGGGCTCAGGCTGGAATTCCGTTACTGTGGTAAGTAATCGGAAGTCAATACACAGCCGAACTTCCTTATTAGGTTTCTGCAACAGTACGACGCTCGAGCTATAGGGCGATGTAGATTCGCTAATGATCCCAGCTTGACGTAGCTTGTCTATCTCTCCGATTAACGTGTCTGCTTTCGCATAATGAATCGGGTAAACTCTGGTTCGCAAAGGTGTCTCGTTTGTCAGCTTCATATCTCTGCGAGATGCCTTCGACCTGGTATGTCCGTTAAGACTGCCGAGTACTGTTTCAATAACGCCTTCGTTTCTGTCCGTTGTGCTTCTGAGAGAGTGTCGCCGAATTTAACATCTTTGAATGATTGCGTTTGTTGCAGTGGGTATTCCATGCAACTATCGTCATCTTCCTCATCTTCGGTTCCTATAGCGACCGCCAAGAGATGTTCGGGGGAAGGCACCGGTCTTTCCAAATATTTCTTTAACAGATTTATATGGTAGACTTTTTCCTTTCCTTTAATAGAGATCTTGTAGTTAGTTCTCGAGATCTTTTTAAGGACGGTAAACGGCCCTTGCCATCGGATACGTAGTTTGTTGTTTCCGGTAGGAAGTAGCAACAAAACCTTCTCTCCTGGTTGCAATTCTCTCTTTCGCTGCTCTGTTGTATCGTTTAGCGTGCTTCATGCGTGCTCGCTTAAGGTTGGTTGTTGCTAGATCCCATCATAGTTGTAACCTTTCCTTAAGTTCCGATACATACTTAAATGCTGAGACGACTGTCTCATCAGCCTTCTGGTCTGTCAGGGACCAGAGTAAAGCTTCTAGCAGGCCCTTAATAGGTCTGCCGAATAAAAGTGTAGCTGGTGGTAAACCTGTAGAGGCCTGGGGGACTTCCCTGTAGGCGAATAAGGCTGCGGGAATGAAAAGGTCAAAATTTTCAGGTTTCTCTTGTCCCAGCTTACGTAACATCATGGCGAGGCTGCCGTTAAAACGTTTCACGAGCCCATTTCCGGCCGGAGGTACGGGCTGGTGTGGATGTGTTTGTCCCTCAAGAACTTAAAGATCTCCTCCATTAACAGGCTACGGAATTGGGATCCGTTATCCGTCAAAACTTGTGTAAAAATCTGCACTAGGGCTTCTGCGACATGCTTGGAATATGTGCATGTTAGCAGTATATCTTCGGCCCATATAGTGCATGTGTCGACTAAGGTCAGGATAAACCTGTTCCTTCTTTTAGTCTTTTCTAGGGGTCCTATAAAGTCGACTGCAACCCGTTAAAATGGTGTCCCCACTATTGGCATTTCTCACTTAGGAACTGGGGATGTCCAATGCTTGGGTGCCACACGTTGGCACTTGGCGCAGGATTTCACATATCTGATGATATCAGTGTTCATTCCTGGCCACCAATAGTGAGTCGATATTCGCTGAATAGTGGCGTTTTGTCCTATATGTCCGCTAAAGGGGAGAGAGTGCCCCATTTCTAAGATTTGGTCTCTGTACTGCGTCGGTACTAGGAGCTGGTTATGTCCCTGTTTAGGGTCGCCCGTTCTTCGATACAGCACTCCATCCTTAGAAAATATGTCTCCGTTATGTCTGGGGTCCTTGGCCACGGGCAGTTTTCGAAAGCAGGGCTCCAAGTTAGGGTCCTTTTGTTGCGCCTCTTTTAGTTCCATAGGTAACATATTATGTGCAGGCTCCCGTTCCTTCTTGGTTTGTCCTCTTGTGGTTACTGCTGCCACAATCGGCTCTTTAGGTCTCCCTATAAACACATATCTACAACCAAGTATGGCTGGGTAGATCGGATCATCCATTACAGCCGCTTTAATAACACCTCGGACGAAATCTGAGTGTATTTCCACCAGTGCGACGGGAAGCGTTATGGGTGCACCTCCTTTAAAAACTCCACATAATTTGACGGTTTCTTCTGTCTCTTGACCAGGTTTGACCAAATGCCTTGCGACAATACAATTAAAAGTCAAACCTGTATCAAACAGACAATAAGTTGAAGTCCCGTTCAATATAACAGTTCCTCGCGTTGAAGGCCTCTCACCCTCAGGTTGAGAATCACTGACATTCCTCCTCCTTTGCGAGTCTGTTTGTAAGCAACCGATCCGATTTGTCCCGGTGTGCTTGCCCTGATCAGATGTCCCTTGCGCAGGGGTCTTTCGTTTGTCATGTCCTTTCTGGCTTGGCTGCCATGAGTGACAGTTGGGCTGATCATAGGGTTTGGTGGGGTATCGAGTTTTGTAGAATTTAGTTTTTTCAGGGGGGGGGGGAGGTATGGTGTACAGTTTCCCTAGGGAGTTGATGGGAAAGTGACTGGGAAGGCTGTTCTCGGTTATTTTTGCGAGAAGGCTCTTCTGTAGGTTTGCGTTTTGAGCCTGGAAGCTCGGCTAAGGCATTTTCATACCGCTCAGATTTACTTAAAATGTCTTCCAGCTTTACAGCTTCCTGTTCAGCAAGAAAACTTCGGGTTTCATTTGACAAAGTGCTTTTTATTTGTTCGTTAGAACAAACTCTTCTAACCCTTCAAAAGTGCAAGGAAGCTCTGAATGCTCCAAACACTTCGTCAAATATCCCTTCAGACAAGAAGAGAACTGGTGAAACGTCTCGGTTCCTTCCTTCCTGCTGTTTCGGAAAAGTTGCAAAACTTTGCGAGCGTTCATTTCAAAACGCTCAAGTAAAGCTTTCTTCAACATGTCGTAATTGTCTTGATGGCTGCTTCCCAGTTTCACATACGCATCATATGCATTGCCTTTTAAACCCTAGAAAGCTTCAAACACCATCGCGAACTTTCTAAACCATACAGTGTTGCCATTCTCTCAAATTTTTCTAGCTAAATGTCAATTTTCTCATTGGGACTTGGAAAGGTTTCTAGGGCAAAAGACAAAGCTGCTAATTGAGGAGATTGAGTACTGGAATAATCAGTTAAAGGTGGCTGAGGTGATTACGACTCTCGTTGCTGAAGCTAGACGTAGCACTATGACTTTGGACCTCTAAAGTCTTAAGCGCCAATTCATGCTGACGTCGTTTGTTGTTCTCTCTTTCCTCATGTTGTCTCCCCCTCTCTCGTTCTGTGTCTCTGCGAGTTTCCATTTCCGCATCAATTTTCTTCTGTTCCAATTGACGGTCTTCCGTCTCTTTCTTCTCCGCCTCATATTTGGCTAGTTCTTCGTTCACAAAGACTAGCAATGCTTCACCTTGTAGTCCTACTTCCCTTGCTTCCTCTCTTAGCATTGCTCTAAGTTTTACACGCTCAGCCATGGCAAATTACTGACTGCGACTTAGTCAAGAAAGAAAGAAGAAAAAGGATACAGTGCTCCCTGACAAATTAAGAGAAATACCCCAAAAATTTTTTCCTGGGTTTACTGTGTTACCTTCTCCCTGTTATGTTATCTAATCTATCGCTGCTGTTAACTGGCAAACGCTCCTAACGTTACGACTTAAACCAAAAAGATTGTAGATCAGACTAAAAACTGAAAAAAAACTACTATTACTACTGCGTGGAAAAATTTTTTTTTTAAATAAAACTTTAAGGAGAACAAATTTTCCTTATTATAAATCCACCACACTTGTCCACACCTGAAGTCAGTTTTGGAGTTAGAGAAGGCTGTTAACTTGGCGATAGCCAGAATACTCTTCTTTTGCAAAGCTCACACTCCACTGCTCCAAAACATTTTGTGATTGATAAACAATCACGCTTACTAGCGGTCTTCTTGTACAAAATTACCATATATCATATATCCGACAAAGATTACCATCAAAATCAAAACTGTATGTAAACTCTATGATGCTATGGAAAGAAACAAATTTCTAATTTGTGTGGCCAGAACCCAGTAAATAGGAACGTTGTCTAGGGGATAATTATTATTAATATTTCTTAACTCACAAAACAAGACGCACAGCACGCTCTATCTAGACTAAGATTAAGATTCAATATCCGACGTTAGTCATTTATCTAGACTCAGACTTAGAACAAAATTAGGAAACGAGAACCCAATCTGTCGTAATTAGATCAAATCCTAGGACCGAGCACCCATTCTGTCGTTAATTTTTAGATAGGTTAGAAGTTATTTATGGTCCCATCTGAGCAGAGGTGATAGTGGTAAATATGTGAGAATAAAGGTGTAAGAAATAGATTTCACGAGTGAATAGTGTTAGAGGAAGATCTGTCTCTGGAATGAGTAGTTTTTCTAGTCCAGACTATCTAAACGACTATATTTTAGTATAAGACAACCTTTCTCTCCCTATATGAAATATAAGGTACACTAAACACACCCACATACACAATTATGTGACAACAAGACACAAAAAAGTGAATAACTATGGTTAATTGGGTATGGGTCTGACCAACACACAACTTTTAGTTCTTTTTGTTGTTTATTATCATTAAACATTTTACAACATCAAAACATATAGAGAAATCAATAAAATCACTGTTTACAGACATATGAAAATAACCGAATAAGTGAGCTCCCCTTGTTGAGAAAGGATCCCAAAAGAAGTTAATAACCCAAAGGTCAAAGATAAGCACTAGGTTACAGAATAGAATATGAAGAACAAATTTCCCACTAAATTACTACCCAGTAAAGTACAGAAGTTTAGCGAAATAAAAAAGAAGTTAGTACAATGATTGTAACAAAAGGAATAATATTCCCCCCCTCTCTCTCTCTCTCTCTCTCTCTCTCTCTCTCTCTCTCTCTCTCACTCTCATGCGTGGCCACAACAATCTCGTTTACCCACTATTGGTGTTGAATCCCTTGAAAAAATTACAATAGTTCCTGAACCTATACTGTCAGGTGGGTTGCCCAAATATGGCCCCAGTCCAGCCTATATATCGAATAATAATTACACGGCGGAAGCCAAATTTGGTGGCGTAATTTTCCGTGGATGAAATAGGTGGCACCGCGAATAGGTACTGAAGCAAAACGTGCACTGGACGTTCACAGTTCAAAAGGAGAAAAGTAATTGCAGTATTGCTAAGCATCTGGTTGCTAAGGCAAATGTTACAATATGTAAAAATGATGATGATGGTAAAACCTATCTATTGGCTCTAGGGTGAGTGCCGATTTTGAAACAGCACAACTTTTTGAATGAATCCAGTGCTGTGCCTGTCAAAAGTTAGATGTTGATATTATTTTATATATATATATATATATATATATATATATATATATATATATATATATATATATATATATATATATATATATATATATATATATATATATATATATATATCATCATAATCTCAGCCCGTAACCCGTCATGGGTCGTAGGGGTGCCATGGTGGAAGCATCAGCAGACAGGGTCCTCCACTGCTCTCTATCCTCAGCAATGCGTACAAGTGTGGAAAAACCGTGTCCTGCCCATTCTTTGATGTTATCAGCCCAGGATTTTCTCTGCCTTCCTCTTCTCCGTTTACCTTCGACTGTTCCCTGAAGGATCGTTTTCGAAAGGGAGTCATGACGAGTTACATGCCCAAACCAGGCAAGCTTTCGACGTTTCACTATTGACAAAAGTGGTTCTTGGTGGCCTGCATAGGTGTTGATCTTCTCTCTAACATAGACATTTGTTTTGTGCTCTTTATAGCAAATGCGCAAAATTCTTCTATAACATTTATGCTCGAAAGCCTGAATCCTTCGCTCCGTATCTGCAGTGAGTGGCCAGCTCTCACACCCATACAAGAGAATAGATAATACAAGTGATTTGTATAATTTGATCTTCACAGGAAAACTGATGTTACTTTTCCAGATCACATTCAACCTTGTCATGGCAGCTGAGGCCATCTCAAGTCTTGTCTTGATTTCTTTAATTGATCTTCCATCACTACATATAGTGGACCCGAGATATTTAAAGGTGTTAACTTCTTCTAACGTTTGTCCATTTAACGTAATGTTGGTCGGAACATGTTTCTTATGGCTATTCACCAATATCTTGCTTTTTTCTATATTAATTTCCATCCCATATGTTCTTGTTACTTTCTCCAGTCTAGAGGTAAGGTCTTGAAGTTCTGATTCTGATCCAGCTATCAGATCAATATCATCAGCAAAACGTAGGTTACACAGAGGTCGGCCTCCAATCGATATGGTTGATTTATAATCGTAGAGAGCCTCCTGCATAATATGTTCTAGATATATATTAAAGAGCACTGGTGACAGGATACATCCTTGGCGAACTCCTACAGTTGTTTTGAAAAATTCTCCAATGTCGTTGCTTACAAAAAATATATATATATCACTCCCGTGGGCTGATAAATTGGAAAATATATCTGGGAATTGATAGTCCAGTTAACTTAATAATTAAAATGTTTATGTGTCTTTTAGCCAGTCCTGTTCACAACATGGACTTATTTACTCGAAAGTCACGAAGAAGACAGCATAAATCCCATCAATACTGGAGACTATAATCAAGAAAAAAACCGCAGAGTGTGAACGCGCTTACGTCACTCTGAAAGAACAACTGCCCAAATACCCCATTCTAAGGTTACACTGACAAACAACATTTTTCTTTCTTATATAAGAATAAGTGTTCTTAGGTCAGTTTCTTGCGCTGATTTCAAATTTGAAATCCGTTTATCTCTATCACATCGGGTTCTTAAGATATTTGTGAATAAATATATTTTTGGGAAACCGTTATTTGCTCCGTTTCATTTTTACTATATAACTTATTAAAAATTAATAAAATGCAAAATAATTCTACTTTTTATATTGCTAAAAGATGCATGACATATGTTACGCTATTTTTCAAATAGTTACTGTATTTTGAAATAATTCTGAGCGAAATATGGCTTCTAGAAGTTGTAGAAATTCGTCTGATCTGTTCTGTTACGTGTGCGGATATTTTACCGATCGTGTTCACCAGAAAAACTTTACACCATTACTAAAGAAAGCATATGAACTTTATTTCGATTTGAAAGTTGATGATGCAAATAAATCTTGGAAGCCAAATGCAGTTTGTTCGACTTGTGCAAATACATTGGCAGGTTGGTTACGAAAATCGCCGAAGCATAAGTCGATGCCTTTTGGAGTGCCAGTAATATGGCGTGAACCGACAAATCACGCTACTGATTGTTACTTCTGCTTGACAAATATCCATGGTTTCATTTTTAAAACTAGAAAGTCTGTGGTTTATCCAAATATTGAATCGGTTTCGAAACCAGTGCCTCATGATCCAATCACGTGTCCGATCCCAGTTCCACCAGAACAATATCTATTGGGCGTGAATGAACCATCAGAAAGTGATAGTTTACCTGCTTTAGAAACTAATTCTGACTCGGATTATATACCAGTGAATGATGGTGTTCACTTAATTAACCATTCAGAACTTTTAGATCTAATACGTGATCTCGCTCTTACCAAAGGACAAGCGGAATTACTCGGTTCGCGACTCAAAGAATGGAATCTTTTAGCGCCCAATACTCCGATATCTAAATTTCGTCATAGACACAGAGAACTTGTTCAATACTTTGAGATGGATGATGACATTTGCTATTGCAAAGATGTAAACGGTCTAATGGTGCACCTCGGTCATGAGCACATAGTCAACGAATGGCGACTTTTCATCGACTCTTCCAAGACTAGTCTAAAAGCCGTGTTATTGCATAAAGGAAATTTTTTTTTCATCAATTCCAGTCGCCAACTCTGTTCATATGAAAGAAACTTATGACAATATGGCTATACTTTTTACCAAAAATAAAGTACAATGACTACCAATGGCGGATTTGTGGAGACCTAAAAGTCATTGCAATTCTCACGGGCATGCAGACTGGGTAGGCCTATACTAAATTTTGTTGCTTCCTATGTGAATGGGACAGCCGCAACAGACAGAAACATTATGCAAGAAAGGTGTGGCCTATCAGGGATCGTATGCAGCTCGGGCATAAAAATGTAATACACGAGCCATTAGTTAACAAAGACAGCATCATTTTACCACCGTTACATATAAAGTTGGGGCTCATGAAGAATTTCGTAAAAGCGTTAGATAAAACGAGCAAAGCTTTCACTTATCTTCGAGAAAAGTTTCCGCAAGTTAGCGATGCAAAGATAAAGGAAGGTATCTTTGTAGGACCTCAGATTAGGAAAGTTATTGCAGACAAACAATTCGAGAACTTGTTATATGGTAGTGAACTTCGCGCATGGATGGCATTCAAATCGATCGTCGATAACTTTCTGGGACATCACAAATCTGTCGACTATGTGCATATTGTTAAGCAGTGCATAGATGCATACAGAATTATGGGCTGTAACATGTCCCTCAAATTCCATTTGCTCGATTCGCATCTTGACTTTTTCCCTGACAACCTTGGCGAAGTCAGCGATGATCATGGAGAACGATTCCATCAAGATATCTCCGTAATGGAGTCACGTTATCAAGGACGGTGGAGTGTGACCATGCTTGCCGATTATTGTTGGATGCTTCATCGCGATGTACCACATGCCATTCACCGACGAAAGTCATCTGCAAAGAAATTCAAGCCTACATAACTGTTATACTTCTTGTACGAATGATGTTGTAATACTGTATGAGTTAAAAAAACTTCAATTGCGTATTTCTAGAGATTCCGACCTGATAGAGAAAAACGGTTTGCAGATTTAAAAACAGCGCATTAAAATTGACCAGAAAAACATAGAAACGTTAGAGAAAGAAAAAAAAAATTTTTTTTTGTTAGCCAGTGTTACCTGACCTTAAGAAACCTTTTGTTTTGCGTGTAGATGCCAGCGGACAGGGAATCGGTTCAACACTGCTTCAAGCAGATGACAAGAATCCGAACCTGTTATTTCCAGTTGCATACGGCAGCCGTAAACTGAATACAGCAGAAAGGAAGTATTCGACCGTGGAGAGAGAATGTTTGGCACTCGTGAATGAAATCAGGAGACATCATGAATATCTATATGGCGTTTCATTCACGGTACAAACTGATCATGCTCCATTGGCGTTCCTAGGAGCCAATAAGGAATTTAACGCAAAGATTATGCGTTTGGCTCTACTATTAAGCGTGTACTCATTTAAAGTACAATATATACCAGGAAAGGAGAATGTTGGAGCGAATTTTATGAGTCGAAATTGGAGCATGGAGGAGGATGATGCAATGGAGGGTAGCAATCATGCGATAGCTAAGGATGACAGTAGTCTTATTTCCATAAATGAGATATGAAAGGGTTTCACATCTTCAAAGCCCGGACGAACTGTGACGTGTAATGGAAATGAAGCCTCCCGTATCCGACAGCCCTTTCGTGAACTCGGCGTAGTTTTATAATTCGTTCGCAAAGTCAAACATTTGACAGACTGCGTTTACTCATTCTAATCCACGCCCCTTTCTTTGAGCGGTTATCAAACGAAGTTGTTTACCAACTTTCGCAAACCTGTCAGTCATACGGGGGGCGAACAATGTACGTTTACCCAAGATTCTCACGCGAGCGAATCTGTCAATATTACGACACCGGACAGACCGCGAGTGGGAAACACGTAGAAAACACCGAACCACTGTTTAGTGAATTGCACGGGCAAAAATATTTTTTCCCGTGTACTCTTTGATGTTTATACATTCAGGGGGAGACAATCGTTTGATCTCCAGAAACGGCGTAATCTCAGAAGAAAGCCCGTTACACGGGTTAAGCTTTGTTGTCGGCCAGCAACGCCGAACAGAGAGACCAGTGGAACCCTTTATTAGGGGAAATGTTGTTTCTAATTTCTCCGCGATGAAACGGAGTGTGAAAAGTAACATCTTCTAGAGATCATTATAACATAACGGTATATATACTGCATCTCCTCACAATCATTTATCAGTTGTCGTTTAGATTTTTTGGAGAGTATAAACACGTTACCCAGGAGCAGTGCAGATAATTGTGTTAATAGCTTCGTGGGGATCCTATTCTGAATTTGTGGTAATATAAATTGGTGCTTAAGCGTATTCAAGTGTTAAAGGTTTTTCATCTTAAATTCACTGTGATTTCTAGGTGATAGAACTAGCGAAATCAATAACGCGTAGCAATTTGTTTGTATCAGCTGTGCAGTTTAATTATCATTTTTCCACCCGCGATCACACAGAAAGAGACGGTGTAGTTGACTAATTAATACACTAGGCGACGGATGCGTGACGGAATAGAATTCACGTTTATTGCATTTATTGTGATTTAGTAAGTGACTGTGTTTAAATATCATGCGACTTAACGAACAGACGCGACAATCTAATAGCTACTTAGCAACAGGCGATATTTGTTAAAGTGCGCGTATGGATAAATTAAATGATAACTGACCAGATAGGAATAGGCTAGAGACTATATATATATATATATATATATATATATATATATATATATATATATATATATATATATATATATATATATATATATATATATATATATATATTAGTAGCTTTATTTTTCATAACGTTTTTACATCCTAAGGCATGACTTGATCAACGGCAACCAGCGGTATTTTTATGTGGCTATATCTAGGGCCTTGTCTCCATTTTTACTGATTGGATTAAAGTTGTCTTCTGTATGCTGACGCGTCTCCAAGTTTTAGTTGTGAACAGGACGGGCCACAGAGAGTAACGAACAGTTTAATAGTAAATTTTAACTGGACTAACAAAATACCCAGATATATTTTCTTGCATCTTTATCAGCCCATTGTGGTGCAATAACAATAACTGTTATCCGACATTTGATAGCCGTTTCCAAGTGGATATTTATCAAGAAGAGTTACGCTATTTCAGAATCGGCACTCACCAGAGCCAGCCGATAGGATTTACCATCAGCATCAAAATAACAATAATTAACAGTTTTAGCAATCAGATGTTTTCCTACTGTTTACGGCGAACACCAGATCTCAGAGAGTCTCGGCATTAACTATCCAAGGTGACAGTGTGTACCCAGGAAATCAACCACCAAATTAGGCGTTCCCCTTAAAAAATTTAATTATTGACAAGGCGGGATTAGGGCCCAATTCGGACAATAATTTCTCTGGACCTTATAAATACATTCATGGATTTTTTGTTTCCAACCGATTGTTGCACCAAGAATAGGGTAAGAAGCGAGAATGTGTGTGTCCACGGCTGACAGAGAGAGAGAGAGAGAGAGAGAGAGAGAGAGAGAGAGAGAGAAGAGAGAGAGAGAGAGTGAAATCTTTTCTTTAGTAAAGGAAACACTGTTTCATATGAATTCTGTTAGACTATTGTTTAAACTTTATTGGATAACGTTTAGTGGAAACTGTGTTATTTCTTACTGTCTATACTGTAAACTATTGCTAACCTTTTAACCTTTGGGGTTATTAACTTGGTTGGGTTCTTATCTTCTCAACGAGGGGAGGGCATAGACATTCTGTTATATTTTCTATGCATGTAATTCTGATGTATCTGATTTTTTTCTTTTTTAGATATTCGATGTTGTAAAGTTTAATGATAATAAACAATAAAAGAACTAAACTTTGTGTGCTGGTCAGACCCATACCCATTTAACCATAGTTTTTCACGTTTCTGTGTCTTGTTGTCACATAGCTGTGTGTGTATGTGTTTAGTAAACTTATATTTCTCAATATAAGGGGGTGCAAGATTGCCTTACACTACAATTATAGTCGTACAGATAGGCTGGACTAGAGAAACTACTCAATCCAGAGACAGATCTTCTCCTTATCTATTCACTCATGAAAAATCTATTTCTTACACTTTACTTCTCACGTATTATGACCATCTCCTATACTCAGGCGGGACCTTAAATAACTAAAACCTATCGAAGCACGACAACCTACATAAATTATGTGTCTATGTCACATTAAACAAAATTCAGCAGTTTAACCACGAAGATATTGTTAATAATAAACAAACTCGCCCACAGTTACAGTAATAAAATATGAAATGCTAATGTAAAAAATGCCCCAGCCAGTTCTGTTTTTTAAGGGAATTAGTGTAGTACTGATCTGAAAATTGCCATCTCAGATCTCGAGATAAATGTATCAATCAATTAGGCAAACACAAACTCAAATTATCTTGCAAAAATATGCACTTCATTCTTATAGCCACCAATATAACTCAGCTTTTTGAGAACGTAGGAGAAATTTAATGTGAGTGGCTCGCTCTGCCCAACGGAAGTCTGGAATCTCCGTGCGAGTGACGGACATTTTGACATATGATATTTCTTGTTTCGACATTTATTATTTATCTGTACGGCTGAATTATTATTATTTTTTGTTAATTTTGTTAATGCTTTCCATTCTGATTCAACAGTTGAATTATCGTCATCTTCATGTCCCCGTAGAGTATACGCCTTCAACTAATTTATGCCAAACTATTATGGCGCATGCAGGTTATTAAGTTTTTTTGCCGTGTCTTCTTTCCTTTCTAAGTCTGCCCTCAGTTCACTTGTTCATGTTTTGTGGGTGTCTCCTTCTATTTGTTATACCTTGTAAAGCTATCAGCTTGTTTGCTCAATGTGTGTGCCCTAATCAAGGTCAACTTTTTTGTCTTCTTCCATCTCATGTTTCATGGAGACTTTCCATCAGTTCGCAGTTCCACATGTGTAATCTTGCCATTCCATTTTAATTCTTCAATTCTGCTTCAACTCCCATTTGTAAAGGCAAGTCAGATAGAGTCAAGATAATGCTGCCTTGCAGGTAGACTGGGGACAGTCAAAAACTAAGGAAGGCATCCTGATATAAATGCCCGTTGAAATCGGATGCACTAGGCCAAAGGCTTAAAGAAACAGTGCATGGTACTTCGCTTGACGATGACGTCACTTAAAAATAAGCAGAATGGCTTTAACCCCGAGGAGTCCTGCCAGACTTTGAGAGTGACCAGCCCCCCGCTTTGAAGGGTCCACCAGATGCTACTGGTCACCTGCCCTTGAACTGTGGGGTCAAGGCACAGCGGCGAAGGGCAAGAGTTAAAAATGACTGCTGAACTTCTGCCTCACTGATCCCAACATGTGAGCAACAAAGAAAGCACATATGGCCGTTGACAGAACCATACTTGGAACAACTCTCATGAAAGTCTAAAACTTCAAAGTTGTCGTTTTTGTTGTTATCTATATAGCATAACCATCAATGGAATAGAATCAGCCATTGATCAGGAGATTCTCATTTGTGTTTTCATTTTACTACGAGGGACGGTCAAAAAGTAATGCCTCGTAATTTTTAATTTCATTTAATAGGCAAGAAAACAGATAAAATTCATATTGAAATGTAGCCCCAAGTCTGAACTTCAAAAATTTATTTCTCAATGTAGTCTCCATTATTTGTTACAGTTTTTTTTCCATATTCTCACAAGGGCATGTGTCCCCGCACGGTAAAAATGTGTGTCCTTTTTCCTAAACCACTGGCGTACGGCGCGTTTAAGGGTCTCGGTGTCCTCAAAGTGATGTCCACGAAGATCTTCTTTCAGTGGTCCAAACAGATGGAAGTCAGAGGGTGCAAGATCGGGACTGTAAGGGGGGATGTGGTAATAATGTCCAGCCGAATTCTGCAATCGCATCAATGGTGCGTTTTGCGGTGTGTGGCGTGGCATTATCGTGCAACAGTAGTGCAGTTCTCTGATCTTTTAATGGGTAAAGTCGCCGAAGATGACCTCTAAGCTTCTTCAAAGTTTCAATGTAATGGTCTGCATTCACCGTGTTTCCCTGTTCCAAGAAGTCGAGAAGAATCACACCCTTCTCATCCCAAAACACGGAGGCCAAAACGTTCCCTACAGATGGTGAACTTTTGAACTTCTTTCTTGTTGGCGATGTTGTGTGATGCCATTCCAATGACTGCCTCTTGGATTCTGGTTTAAAAAAATGAACCCAAGTCTCATCACATGTCACAATATTCGATAAAAACTCTTCTCCTTCAGTTTCGTAACGGTGCAGGAGGTTGATGGCTATGGTTTTCCTTGTTTCTTTATGTCTGTCTGTCAACATTCTATGACATAACGTTGTTTTAACCGAACGTCTTTGGCAGCCATTTTTAAACTGTTACAGTGGTGCCACCTGTTACTGAAACAGGTTGGTAATGATATACAATGCAGAAGAGTATTTGAGGAATCCTGATAAATTTACAAATTGCACACCGATGCAGTATTTACATACATAAAAAATAGGAGGCATTACTTTTTGTACCTTCCCTCGTATAATGTATTTTCTTGCCCAATTTATGGAAATACGAAAAGCAGAATTTCCCATGAAGGACAATTTACAGAACCATCTAAGATAAGAATTGGAGTGCGGCTATGATACCTCCTGTCACCACTTATCTTCTTACTGGTTACAGGTAAGACTAAGGAAAAAAAAAAGCACCAACCAACAGAAATGGAATTTGCTGGACTGAAAAAAAAAACAGCCTGACGATGCAGATAAATTTGTTGTATTAAGAGAATCATGTTCCTATGAGTGCATTCTCAGAGGGCCTGGAGTTTGGCTTCTACTCCTTGAATTGCAGTGAGAAAAGCATTATGACTTGGTAACCAAGACAGGTAGTCGAAGCCTACTGCTGCTGAAGAAAGGAGCGCATGATATTTATGTAATGGTTGAAGCAGAGTTATTCTATACTTCATCATCATATGTAAATACCAATCGATTTTATGCAATTTCATCATACAGGTATTACATAATACATTGGTGCACCACTTCACACATCTTGAGCGTACCATCAGCGACAAACTCTCTCTGGATACAAAAACTGACAGCCGCATTGGCAAAGCTGCAGCCATATTTGCCAGCCTTACAACTCATGTTGGGAGAAACTCCAAACTCCCAATGAATACCAGAGCTGTGAAATATGAAGCCTCAGTCATCAGCATGCTTTTATACGGCAGGGAGACGTGGAAAATCTATGCTAAGCAAGAAAAAAGTCTCAATACTTTCCATCTACGATGCCACATTCCGGCTGTCTCGTGGAAGGACAAAGTGACATATATCAAGGTGCTGTCACGCGCTGGCCTTCAAAGTATGTAGATTGTAGATAACGTGCAGAGAACATTAGTTTATGTGGCCTTGAAGAATATTCTAGATAAACGAGGGTAATGGGGGATAGACCCCTACCAAAGTCAGCAAGTTAGTTATCATTGGTTTGGCATTTGAGATGCAAATATGGGCTGCTCCAAACAAGCGCAGGTCCCATCACCTTTGTCAGTATGTATGCTCCTACTCTGTACTCTGCCTCAAAAGCTTAGGACGAGTTCAATGAGAATCTATCAGCAGTTATCAAAAGCACACCTAGGCAAGACCAGTATGTTCTCTTTAGTGACTTCAACGCTAGAGCAGGTGCCGATAATGTTTCACTGCCTTCATGTCTGGGTAGGTTTGATGATGGTGATTCTCTATATGCGAGACGTTCAACAACCAAGATAACAGGTTGCTAAAAGACTTCAATCTTGATTTCCTTATGAGGGTGACATAATAAAGACTCAACACATCTTTATATATTTCCTACTAAGGCTTGTGGTATTCTGACAGACAATTCCTACCTTCATGAAAACATTAAAAAAATATCACAAACTTTACATTTAACTTTTGTTTTTCTTTCAATCTTTACAATCTGATGTCAAAGCTTACAATTTCTTTTTGTCTCTGTAAATTTGGGGTCCATGGTGTGCCGAGAAAAAACTGGTGGCTTTGAAGCGAGTAGTGCATCATCATACAAACTTTTGTTCCCCAATTCCGGATTAGTTCTTCTGTAAAATCTAGCTGACCATATCTAGCTAGTCTTCCACATCTGGGTGTTTTTTCTGCTAGTCTTGAAATAAAATGTAAGCATCTACCATAGCAATATCCAGAAAGTGAAAAAAAAGAGTTTTCCAATATTTATTGGTCTTTCTCAAAACATTGTACTTTTTAATTGGCTGGTCACTCTTGTCCACTACTTTCATGTATATATTGTAATCCCTTACAAGATTTGGCTGTCTAACATTAAGTTCTTGAAAATTCCAATTAACCTTAGTTCTATGCTTAATGAACCTATGGCCATTTGCATTGTACTTGTAAATTCTTGAAACCAGTGTTATAGTTTTGTTACCTCTCCACTGCAGTGCTAGTAATTCTTTATCTCTAACCCACCTCATTGCACCTCTGATACTATTTTTTTCAAATTCCTTTAGATATATATATTTGAAAGTGCAGCTGGAAATCTCTTTCTGTTTCTAAGAAATGTGCCACAAGCTCCAATCCCCTAACTTCACAAGTCCTTCAGTAACTGATTGGATGTATACAAACTATCAAAATAAACACTATATCCTAGACTCACCAAAGATTTCATAAGATTCATAACTAACTTCAGTATAAGCTAAACCAAATGGTCCATTTGCAGTGATCCTACCTAAATAAACATCAAAGTATATCCACTAACAGCATCAGCAAGAACCCATAACTTAATTCCCCCATTTTGTTGGCTTGTCTCTAATATATTGTCAAAAAGAAAACACCCTTTTCTTATAACCATTCTTTCATAAAATTACAGTTTGAAGAAGTCAATGGGTCTCAAAAACTGCTTCGTATTTTCTCTGGTGCTTACCTCTGACAGGTGCAGACCTGGAACTCTCTCAGGCGAAAAAGGTGGAGGGTTGGAAGGTGGGCCTTCATCAAGTCCATCATAACCAAAACATCTGCAAGAAGAACAATTTAAAATTAATTTTTACAGATCAACAATAGAATTCAAAGTTACAGTTTAGTGTACACAGGAAAATTGACACACATTACATTTTCCGTACAAAGGAATACTGTCAATCATAAAGTCATATGATGTAAATAATAATTTTTAAAAGCAGAGACACAGGGCAAATGAGGTCAGAAAAATCAGCTGATTCAGAAGTTACGTCCGATCCACTTTATATTTATTTCATGGTGCCATGAGTTCTTTGTTAACTGTTTGAAAGGTGAAATATTTGTTTCTTTTTTTCAAAAACAAACAGAAAGCAGTTATACTGACTAAAATAGCCCACTAAAACGACTGGTTTACTACTTTTCAAAATCAGCTGCTATCATTTCGTTAACGAAGTAACATTACCTTTGCATGTACGGCTGGTGATCTGAGTTGTTCTGAGCTGTATTTTCGCCACCCAACTCATCAGATGTTTCCAAGTCATCTGAATAATCATCAGAACAGGAATCCACATCACTAGATGCATTGTAGTCATTTTCAGACTGCATTTTGTTTACGAGCTGTTAAGTCGAGTTGATTGGAAACTATCCAAAATGGCGGACGGACAAATGCGGTGTTTACGTTTTTCTGCGTGTAATTTCAAAGTCAAAATAAGTGAAAGCTGTATACTTATTAGCACAAATATAATTTTTAACATGTATTCTTAATATAAAACATAGATTTAAAGTCAAAATTAAAAAAAATAAATGTGCTTTTTTTACTTCAAAAGTCATCGTTCCGTTTGGAACGATTTTTTTATATTTCTGGTCTGAAGAGTGTTAAAATATAATTGATCATTAAATTTGTTACTTGTATAAAGACAAATCTAAAGTTGATTTCATCATTTGGAATGTACTACATCCGTATGTCTCAGACAATTTCTTAAATACACGTAAGCAGAGCTATATAATAATAAGAGGAAATTAGATGAATTAACTCAGCTGGGGGCTTGTACGAGCTACAATTATATTACATAATCCTTCACAAAAGTTGACGGCAGATACTAGAGTTAACATGCTCAGATAATGCAGTATTGTTCTCGCTTTTCTGATTATCTTGTTAACACTCCTTGGAGGTAAAAGCACCATTATCCTTCTATCTAAGACTCTGCCAAGAGTAATCTTGTGCAAAGGTAGACACCTTTGAAGACCCACATCAGTCACTCTTGGGTTTTGGCCACTGTAGGACCAGCACTGCATAGCTAAGGGGAGCCAACCCGTGACAGAGAGGTAGGTCGAGCACTACACTGAGCTTTACGCTAGAGAAAATACCGTCACGCCTGCAGCCCTTGACGCTGTCAAATGTCAGCCAACTATGAAGAAGCTGGATGTTGAACAAACATTAGAAGAACTCAGCAAGGCCATTGATAGCTTGGCCTCTGGCGAAGCACCAGGCAGTGATGGGATTCCTCCCGAATTAATCAAATGCTGTAAGAGCACGCTATTACATCCCCTGCATAAGGTGCTGTGCTAGTGCTGGGAAGAGATAACTATTCCTCAAGACATCAGAGATGCCAAGTTTGTAACACTGTATAAAAATAAAGGAGACAAAATTGATTGCAAGAACTACAAAGGCGTCTATATTCTTAATATTGTTGGTAAGGTTTTTGCCATAGTCATCTAGATGTGACTACACAAGTTAGCTGAGCGCATATATCCAGAGTAATAGTGTGAATTTCAATCTGATAGATCAATAACAGATATGATATTTTCTCTCAGCCAGATTCAGCAAAAATCAAGAGAACATAAAAGGCCTTTGTATTTCGCCTTTAAACACCTCACAGAGGCATTTGACCTGGTTAGTAGGGGTAGACTCTTCGACATCCTCCTGACAATAGGCTGCCCCCCTAAACTGCTGGAAATCATAAAGTCATTCCATGAAGACATGAAGAGAACAGTCCAATATGCTGGAAGCACATCACAGCCATTTGAAATACGCAGTGTCGTGTAACAAGACTGCGTTCTGGCTCCAACCATCTCCGAGATCTTTGCCTTACTCTTGAAACATGCATTCGGGGATGCAAATGAAGGAATATGCCATCATATTATGTCAGATGGCCGACTGTTTAAACTCGCAAGGCTGAAGGCAAAAGCAAAAAAAATCAGAAGGGTCACAATAATGGACTTGTTTTTCGCCGATGACGCTGCAGTCGTCACTCAAAATCAACAGGCGCTTCAGAGCTTGAGGAATCGCTTCACCAGAGCATGTAAGGACTTTGGCCTCCCAATAAGTTTAAAGAAAACAAATGTGATGAGTAAAATGCGGATGTTGCACCAGTTATCACTATCGATAACTATGAATTGGCATTGGTGCACTACTTCACATACCTCGGGTCTACCATCAATAACAAACTCTCTCTGAACACAGAAATTGACAGCCGCATTGGCAAAACTGCAGCTACCTTTGCCCGCCTCACAACGCGTGTTTTGGGAAACCCCAAATTCACAAAGAAGACCAAAGATGCGGTATATAACGCTAGCGTCACCAGCACACTTCTAAATGCAGCGAGACATGGACAACCTATGTTAACAAGAAAGAGGGCTCTATACCTTCCACTTACGGTGTCTACACCACAACCTCGGTATTTCGTGGAAAAACAAAATGACAAATGTTGAGGTGTAGTCACGTACTGGCTTTCAAAGCATGTATACACTGCTTAGACAGTGTAGACTACGCTGACTTGGCCATGTCCGCGGCATGGAAGATGGTCGCATTCCAAAAGATTTCTTCTAAGGACAACTGGCAGATGGTGAAAGAACAGTTGGGCGAATGCCGCTGAGATTCAAATATGTGTGCAAGACAGCCGTGCACTGGGCATAAATCCAGCAATCTGAGAGGATGATGCTGCCGATCGCACCAAGTGGCGATGCTATCTACGGCGCCACCTCAGATCGTGTGAAAAAAACTCTCACAGCAAGCAGAAGAGAGGAGAAAACGTCGAAAGGAACTCCAGGAAAATAGGCAGCTGAGGCCTTTCACCTCAGGGGCGAATTCCTGTAGTTAGTTATTGCTGAAGGGGCTATTATAATTATGCCCCGGTCCATCTGCTCCCTCATATTTCCAGGAAATGTAATGTGTAGTTTCTCATTTCTATGTGATTTGTCTCGGATGTCCTGCCTAGTTCATTGTTCTAAAGTTCCAGAATTCAATTCTGGTTTCGTTTTTGCGATCACGGGATCCGTATTCATGCCAATGGCTTCTTTTCAGCGTTCACCACCTGTGAAAAAACGTCTGAATATGCTCTTTTGTATGATCTCTCACACCTTCAGCCCTCCGGCAGTATCCTTTCCTTTTCTTCATTTTTCTCACATCGCTTTTATTTGGCATAAATCATGCCTTTTCATTTGTTATTTTCACTATTTTGCTCTATGCTGGACATAGCATGGTGAAGTCTCTAACACGCCACTCCCCTATGGCAGTATTTGCTACGAAAGTATTTGCTATATGGCTGTCGTTATTTTGTTTGCCACTCCTCAGACGTGTTTATGTTCCGCCAACTGAACTGGGGTATTATCGTAACAATACCCAGTCGTCAGACCGGTCACCAGCTTATTGCATAATCTGTCTGACCACCTGTGGAAATGTGTCCGTCAAACATGTGACCCCATTGGAAAGCGGCTGATCGTGTTGGCACAAGCTAGTAGGAAAGAAGACAACACGGTCTGACCAGATATCTGTTTGGCGGAGGCACGCAGATAAAGGGATTAATTAAATAGTCTGTCTGGATAGACATCTGGGCGGAAAACATAACGCCAGGTACACCGGGTCACATTATTCTAATAAAGGGAGGTGCGCCGAAAGTCTTAGGTATCGATTTGACATCACTGTTGTAAGAGGTCACGCGTGGATATTAAAATATATTTTAATTACGCGTGGGATGAGTAACGATAAACTTCCCCACCCAAACAGTGCTAGATAGATTGGATTGGTTCACCAGAATCTACTATGATTTGATTGGAACTTTCGGCGGAAACAAAGCTAGGATTTGAAACTAAGGATTGTGAGATATAATCTAACAAACTCGGAGTCACAGCACACAGACAACCTGCATCTCAGAGTCAACTAAACACCTGCTACAAGCCAGAGGAAAGAGGATAGGACTTATCATTCCATAACTATAAGTACCAGATCGAGTATTGGGCAACTTTGGAATTTACAAGTAAACCCGCAATTTTAATACAAGACTGGAAACTTGGGAATTTTATCACATGAAGTCATAAGAGGAATTTATACAAAAGTTTTCCCTGGCAGGATTCAAAGAACACCAGCTGTCAGAGGAATTAACTCATATTTCCCAGACCCAGTCATAAGAGGAATTATACAAAAGTTTTCCCAGGCAGGATTCATAGAACACCAGCCATCAGAGGAATAACTCATATTTGTTAGACCAAGTCATAAGAGGAATTATACAAACCGTTTTCTCAGGCCAGGAATTCGCAGAATACCAGCCGTCAGAGGAATTAACTCTAATTTCCAGACCTAAGTTATTTCGAAGCATCTAATACACAGCTGTGTCCAGTCTAAATCTGTGCAAGTAGATTGTGTATTCCCAAAATTTTGGGGTAAGTGTAAACAATTTATTTACTAATGTAAATTTTACAGCTTTCTTGCTAAGTGGTTATATATATATGAGGTTGGCAACCTCAACATATGGAAATAGTATATGCATGAACCACTACTGCAAGAGCTAGTGATTGTTTCTGACTAGTCGTTCGGGAAACCCGACTGAAGAGCGACCCCAGATCCATACGGGAGTAGCGACGAGTAATGAGTGATGATTACATCACATGTGCCTAAACTGTATAGAACCATTTTGTGAGATTTATATACCTTTTTAATTGTAATTCAGGCAAATCAATATTCATGCACTCCAGACGTAACTTCCTAGTTCATTCCCAGAAGGATATTGGTAAATTTTCATCATATTCCCTGAGTTACATTGTGTGCCAGGGTATTTAATTCTTCTGAGAGGTTAACATTAGTGGGTGGAGCGCATGAAAATGGGCCTGTTTGTTTGCGGAGAACAAATGTACTGAGGCATTTGCTTCTTTCTAATTTGTCACAGTTCGTGGTTTAGACATCAGACTTAAGTACTGAAGTTCCTACGCCACTAGTGTGAGAGAAGAGTATCACCACCAACCGCCTACAGTGGACGAATTATGTGGAGAAGTGTACTCATCACTAAAACAAAAGTGACGAAAACCACGGCTGTAGGACTCATCTGGAGCTAAGTTTTATATAACAGGCTGCAGCAAAAGTACGGACATTATTATTAACGCCCTACCAAAGCCTCAATGAGGAAAAATTTAATATAACTTTCACCCCATTTAATCCTTATTTTAACTTGTTGAACTAATTGACTATTAAATTTGTTGTATGTTATTCTAAACTAAACAATAATAGTTGATTCAGTTTATATGTACGAAAGCAAACGTATGATCCAGTTTTCTTGATAAATACACATATATAAATATAGAGCCATTACTTATAAGAGGACATTCGTTGGATTACTCCAACTGGGGGCTTGACGGGCCAGAACCATTGCATAACCCCTTCACAAAAGGCGACGGACCAGATAATAAGTTAACAAATTTGCTCAGCCCTTAAGCAGCGTTTGTTCTTGACTTCTGGGAATTTCTTGTGAAGGCTCCCCCACGGTAGAAGCGCCATTCATCTTCTATCTACATTTTTGCCAAGAGTAATCTTGCGCGAAGATAGATACCTTGGACGACCTACTTTTAGATACGCTTGTGACCATTAGTGGACTACTACTGCAAAGAAAGGGGAGGCAATCCCGTGACACCACCGTCCCTCGTACGAGCCTCAGACACCGGAAGTCTATCATGCACCAACGCTTTTTAATCTTTGCTGTTTCAGTAACGTGATCGTTTTCTTACATAGACATGGGTGTCAGCCCTGTGCTAAAATCTCCAACCTGAAGGAACAGTGGGCCAGTGGGTTTAGTCTAACCCCTACCCGCGCAGACCTGTCCAGCTTGGAAGAATCTACTAGGAGTAAAACTCCCGTTGGCATAGCTCTGGGGGTTGTCAGGGAACACAAGCCGCCATATCGCTACAAGGTATAGACACCATAGATGGCAGATGGCAACATCTGAGATTGACAAAAAAAGATGTCACGGAATGTTTTATGTCGGTTGGCGCATTAGTGCTTCAGAGGAAGCGTGCTTCTGACGTTGGACGTAATGTTTGATGTGAGCTAAACTAAGTGTTACCAGCCTTTCCCCGTCTCAAATGGAGTTAAACAAGGGTGCATACTTGCACCGACTCTGTTCAGTATCATGTTTTCTGCTATGCTGACTGATGCTTTTAGAGACGGGGACACAGGAATCGACATTAGTTATCGTATTGATGGAAAATTGTTTAACCTTAGGAGGCTTCAAGCAAAAACCAAGGTCAAATCACACACCATCAGAGATCTTCTGTTTGCTGATGATTGTGCTCTCAATGCTGGCTCAGAGGCTGATCTGCAGCATAGTGTGGATAGATTCTCCGAAGCCTACGCCAACTTTGGGCTTACCATCAACACGAAGAAAACAGAAATCATGTACCAACCAGCTCCTGGCACAGTTTATACTGAGCCAATCATCAAGGTTAATGGTGAGAAACTGAATGTTGTGAACAGATTCACATACCTTGGTAGCACACTATCCCAGAACATTGTCATTGATGATGAGGTGAACACCAGGATCTCCAAAGACAGCAGCACATTTGGCAGATTATACACCAACGTTTGGCATCGAAGTGGCATTAGTCTACAGACAAAGCTGAAGGTGTACAGAGCTGCGGTGCTTCCAGTGCTGCTATATGCAAGTGAAACATGGACTGTATACAGGCGCCACGTAAAGAAGCTAAACCACTTCCATGCAGTCTGTCTCAGGAAGATAATGAACATCAAATGGCAAGACAAGATCCCGGATACCGCCGTTCTTGACAGAGCTGGTATCCCTAGTATTGATACTATTCTGATGCAGTCACAGATTCGCTGGGCAGGTCATGTAGTCCGCATGCCAGACCATCGACTGCCAAAGATACTCTTTTATGGTGAGATACAGAAGGGTAAACGCTCCCATGGTGGCCAAAAGAAGCGCTTCAAAGACACGTTAAAGACGTCATTGAAAACCTTTGACATAAACCCAGACACATGGGAAGCTGCTGCGCAAGACCGAACTGCTTGGCGCACATCTCTTTGTAAAGGTGCAGCGGCATGCGAATCATCCAGAAGAGCAGCAGCGGAACAGCGGAGACAAGCTAGAAAGGACCGTGTAATAAAACCTTCACATGAAGCAAACATTCCCTGCCCACACTGTCCGAGATCTTTCCAGGCCCGCATCGGGCTCATCAGTCACCTTCGTACCCATAGACTAACCTAACATATTCCTAAATAATTGGATGAACAGAGTGGTCTTCATCACCCGTGATGGACGAACAACACAATACCAGTCATATGACTGGAAGCTGCGCAATCACGTTGCGTGACAGTTGTATGACCATAACGGGTGTTCAAAAAGAGATACACTTCTTGCCATTTAAGGGAAGACGTGTATGTTGGATCTTTTCTGCTTGGTTTATGGCTGCTAAATTTTGTCCAATTTGAGGCTGTATATTTTGATTAATGTTAGTATGAGTTGTTCTTCAAGTAGGTATTATTATTGCCGTAGCGTTTATGAGTATATTGATCCATTTGTTATATTTCATTGCCATCAGGAGGTTGGACGCCATACTGAAACAGGCACTTGGTGAAAATGTATGCTTTTTTCCCAAACATTCCCGTCGCCAAATAGTATCTTACCAACAATGTGTACGCTGTATGATAACTAGTCGCCAAATATAATGTGCTGGTTGACAACTAAGATATGGTGAATTAATAAAGATTTAGTTACAGAAAATGAGAATACTGTTCTTGATAATGATAGACGTCTGGAAAAAAAAACGGTAAATCTATCAGTAAATATATGCAATTTCATGATCTTCTTCTTCACTTTCTGTTTTCTTATCGCATCTTGGAGCACAATGAATTATTGGAATTATCTACCCATTTGGGTCTTTCTTCTTTCATGCTCCTTCTTTCTGTTATCAGTGTTCTACCCATTTGGGTCTTTCCTCTTTTATTCTCCTTTATGTTATCAGTGCCAAATATTCTTTCTATCCCTGGAGACTGTTTCATATGACCACGTGAGAGTACCTGATTTAGACCACAGAGCTACGTGAAAGCATACGTTATTTTAAGCATTTATCTCTTTTTGTCGCTCCTGACAAAGCATGGGGCCATCACGTCGAAGAACACAAATTAGTCAACTTTTACTATATGCCCGGGGCAGTAGTAATCATATTTTTTCTTTGTCTCCATAGAAACTCACGGAAACTTCAGGGGCATTTTAAGCATTCGTGATCCGAGTTTTACATACATCCAGTTTTTCTCCTTTTTAGTTCTTCATTAATATTTGCAGTGCCCTTTTAAAAATAACATTTCTAGTGCATTAGATTCATTCTCGTTTCGCCGACTTTGATTTATTCTTATTACGCATCATCTTTAGAAACAGCAATTGTTATTTTTATAAATAATGGCGTTTATTGAAAGATAAAACAAAGTCCAAGTGTCGCTCTTTGGAAGAGGCGTCTGTCAATCCTACATGGCAGCCTGGATAATAGTCAGCAAAGTGTTTCTATACAAGAAATATAATAATATTTTTTTTTTTTAAAGGCGAATTACTGGAACACATTATAACATTTTAGTCATGCCAGTTAGCAAACACCTGTCGTCAACTGGAAAAATCCAGCTAAGTGTTGAGCCGAGCCATCAACGTCACGCGTTTTTGTACATTCTATAATAACAAAATCAGAATGGTTTGAAGTACAGAAAGGAGTAAGACAAGGCTGTACCCTTTCCCCTTACCTGTTTAACATTTATGCCGAGAATATCATGAGAAACGTAAGAGATGACCAAGAACACACAGAGTTTGACTCATTTAACATCGGCGGGTACCAGATCCCGGAAATCAGATATGCTGACGACACAGTCCTCCTATCGACCAACCCAAAAGGACTTGAACAATTACTTCTGTCCACCAAAAAACACAGCGAGGCCCAGAATCTATACCTAAACACCAAGAAGACCAAAGTATTGACAACAGACAAAGTAAAGACCAAACCAGAAATTGAAATTGATGACGAAGAACTGGAAAGTGTCATTGAATTCGAATACTTAGGATCAATCATTAACAGCTCTGGCGACTGTGCAGTAGAAATTAAAAGAAGACTTGCAATTGCTTCACATAAACTAATACAGATGAAAAACCTATGGCAAGGCAAAAGCAAAGAAACAAAGTTACAACTGATCAGAGCATGTATATTCCCAGTAGCAACATACGGCTGCGAGACTTGGACACTCAATAAAACAGTTGCAAAAAAGATTACATCATTCGAAATGAAATGCTACAGAAGGATGTTGAGAATACCCTGGACAGAAAAAAAGACCAACAGAGAAGTACTGCACTCACTAAACGTACAGGAACATTGGCTCCTAAATACCATCGCAATAAGGAAGCTGAAATTTTTCGGTCATATAAAAAGACATAATAGTCTGGAAAAAACAGTGATGGAAGGCATGGTCCCTGGAAAAAAGGGAAAGGGGTCGACCTAGACGACGGTGGACCCAGGACATCACAGAGAGTCTGAACTTGTCTTTGGCTGATGCAGGTCGACTTGCCCAGAATCGTGATGCGTTCAGAGCAGCTGTAATGGAGACAACGTTCTGGAAAGAATACGTCACATGATGATAATAACAAACATAACCAGACTATCTCATAACAACCTCATACAGTGAACAAGACACGGAAATTCCTGGTACGCCAACGTCACCGACATCGTTCTGTCACAGACATATTATTGTCACACAGACAACTACACTGTTAAAAAAAAAACAAAAAACAACAACAACAATTTTGCACCCCGGGTCGTAGATAGATAGATAGATAGATAGATAGATAGATAGATAGATAGATAGATAGAAAGATATATAGATAGATAGATAGTGAGTGAGTGAGAGAGAGAGAGAGACAGAGAGATAGAGTAAGAAACGGCTCATTGAAAAAAAGGAGTACAAGGAAATGTCAGTAAATTCACTGAGGAAGTGGAATTCATAATATAAACTTGACCTCTTATCTTTTTAAAGATAAGATGTCTGAAGTTAGGGAAGTCTATCTTGATGCCCTGCCACAAAATATATGAGCGTGGCTTAGTTGTGTTCAGCTCCAGACCGTGGTCCATCTAACTAACACTTAATGGGTGACACTAAATAAAAGATAAAGGTAGCCTCATAGTAGATACTGCTGGAGGGGAAGGAAGTGTTACAGATTCAATATACTGGGTCCAGCTTTATGAGGTGGCGTGACAAGTTTCCTTCTCGCATGTCTTTGCCTTCTTTAACTCAATAAAAAATTCAGGTGCCCTTTTACAGTTGGGTAGACTGGAGTGCGACGCTACCAGGTTTAGATCCAGGAAACATGTAACTTTGCCGCAAGAGGCAAGAGTTCTAACCGCTTAGCCGATAGATACACTCAAATCAAATGAAGCACGGCTTTTTTAGCTGTTTCGTTTAGGCTGAAAACAGTGTATGCGTGCTAACACAAGCTAAATTAAACTCAATAACTAACCTGATAAAGCAGCTGGAAGAAAACATAAAGTCAACAGCAAGATAACTTCTAGCTAACATCAGCTGATAAAACAATCACCAAAAAATACAAAATGACTTTCGGGTCCGCCTTCTCGGCTTTCGACAGCTGTCGAGAAGCTGGCTCTCGAAACTGACCACATTCCTACGCTGTCCTATTGTGCCAGCGTGACAGTCCAGTGACCATTTAGATTTGTATATTCTCCAGACTAAGTTTCGTTTAATCAGTGGCGGTTCCAGGGGGTTGTCATTGGGGGCGCTGCACTGTTCATTCATTTAAAATACTATACATAACACTCACAAATTGTGACCACCATGTAAAATATCAACCCAGACACAAATGATTAGTGTCTTATCTCATCTAAAATCTGTCAAGAAGTTCTGAAAAGTTATTTTAAAAGTTTACTGCAACTAGGAGTAATCCTTGTCAGTCTAAGCAGCTTCCCGAGTCTCAAACCAGGTTACACAGACATGTATGCTGCTATTTTTCGTGTTTAAAATTTTCATTGTAACTTCCCTTTAATTAGAGTTCATTGCACTTGAGCTGTGTTCCGTTGCAGCACTAGTTAAATAAATTCAACCCAATCGCAGCTGGCCTCTTGCTGTGTGTATAACAAGCTTTCGCTTATAAGAGGTCAAGGTCACTTGAACTGTAATCGTTTGCAGCACTTCACAATACGGTGTTGGATAATTTTTTGTTTGTTTTGTATTTAACCCTTCCGGTGTAACCTCAATTTTTTGTATTTTTTGGTCTGTCCGGATTATGTATTATAATGTAGTAGAGACAGTATGCAGTCTTTTTTTTTACAGGGGGTGCTGCAGCTCAACAGCTCATTAAAGAAAGCCGCCACTGCGTTTAATAATTGTCAATGGTTTGTGTTGCAGTGGAACGAAAGGCTATACGCCTCAGACGTAGATTCCCACTACTTTGTAGAGGAGAGTGAAAACCTCAGTTACCAGGTTCTCTGACTAACCCCGCTGTTCTTTATCGTATGTTATTGGCCATTACCACCACCACAATGTACACAGTTAATTGAACAACATAACTTCTTGACATCACACAAAGTACGCTAGACGATATAAACTACAGATGCCGACGTTTTCTTATGTTTATTGAGGAAGATCCTAGAACACTGCGTTGGTTCGATGGTAAATATCAAATAGCATCTCAAAAATTATAGAGTGTTTATATTCGTCTTCCTAGCGGCTGAAATACATTCTAAGTCGTTAGTCGTTTATATCAAGTCCTAAGTTGCTTGTTTGGTCACGTCATCAATTATTTTTAATAGCTGGTTGAAAATCACTGAGCTAGCTTCTTGATAATAAATCTGTAGTTAACTTTATTGTTCTTTGCTGCAATTCTCATCTGGTTAAAGGGGCTTCTATAAGATGAAAGTTGTAATGGCCCCGTTTCTAAAATGGTTAGAAGCACTCTTGCTATAATGTTCTCATGAGTAGTGAGTAGCCTAGCATCACACTGAGATTGGTTGAAGCTTTATAAAGTCAATGGTTGAAACGAAAGAATATCATCTTTATAAAGTCTCTTGACGAAACGAAAGTTACTTTCTCCTTTTCACGTGGTCACTACTAGTTAGAACTTAACAGTTAGTTACCTCAATATGCTGACGAATCTCATCAAGGCTGTTGTAGGTAGTGCGGGACGTTTCTGCTCCGGAGTACATAAGTTTCCTAAATTGTTACTAGAAAACACCGGGCAACGCCGGGTACTAACAGCTGGTTCTAACTACAGGCCAGCACTTCTGTCTGCTGTCTACTTCTACATGGTGGGTTCCAAGCTCTCTCTGTTTTTGACTGTACTAATTCTAGTATTTATACTTTCAATTTGTCACTGTGTAACGATGCGGTTGTGCGATCTCAAATCCACTCCGGCAGAATGTATTACATTCCCATGCGAGTGATATTTTCTTATTTGTCTCTCCCCTGTCATTATTATGTGGCATATTCTGTGCACCATTATTTACTCTATATGCTGGATCAGTAGGGTTAAGTCTCTAACTCTACTCCCCTACGAAGAATTTGCTTTGGGACTGTCATTATCTTGTTTACCACTCCTCAGACTTATTTGCGTTCCGCCAGGTGACCTGGGGTATCATGGTAACAATACCCAGTCATTATCACCGGTCAGCGAGCGAGATTCTTATCATGAAAAGACGGTCTCGCCCGATCAACATCTTTAGAAGCCAATATTGTCTGTCTGAGATAGCCGTCTGAGGTGGGCAGATTACACAGGGGATAGATGCGTTTATCGTTTCACGGGACCATCCCAGTGTGTGATTATCACGTTAATCTGTCGGGAGAGACAATATTGGCGATAGGTAGCATCTGAATATACAATAAGTTCCCAGATGGTGTATATGAGTTGTGCACATGATCCCGGCGGAAGTCTGACGCAACGATATGAAGAGGTCACGCGTGCATAATAAATTTAGTATTTTAAAACACGTGAGGTTATTTTTTTAATTTGAAACACCCCTACCCACGTAGTGCTAAACGAGATTAGATTGGATTGGTTGATTTTAGACGCCGGAATATACAATGTATCTCACTGGAGAATTAGGCGGAAACACAGCTGCAATTTGAACTGAGTGTTGAAGCTGGATGTTTTTGACTATATTGTTGGGACTGTTTGTGTTCTTGTGTCAATCGTGCTGATTTCGCGAATATATTAATTCTTGATGCAGTAAGATGCAAACTCAACGTAGGCACATCAACAAGTGCCAATACTGTGATAGTCAAACTCGTTACTTGAAAAGTTCATACACTGTTTATTGACATCACATCATACGGGACGAAACATTCAACGTTGACGGTTAATAGGTAATTCAACATGATGCTTGTGGACGCATGTCCTCAATAAAAATTCAAATAAATAGTCTCAGAAGAATCCTCAAGCAAATTCTGACCAGGTCTCTGAGTGAATACATCAATAGTCATAAAGGTCATGAAGTAGTTAAGTACAAGGTTATATTGATCACGGTTAACCTTTCCTCAAGGACAAGAGATTCTCATTATACTTGGTAGTATCTAAGATCCCGATCTTGAGTATGTTCATTTATAAAGAAGTCCTCATTAACTAATCATAGTCGAACGTAGGTGCAGGTTCCTACTAAATACATTCTAGGCATGTAAAGTTACTTAGGCATTGATACTTGAATTACCTCTTGTGTAAGCCGAGACTGACCCCAACGGCTTCCTAATATTATATAGATAACGTAGGTCCACGGTAGTTACCGCCGATCCCTTTGATAGGCATTTACTGGCATACAAAAATATATCTTCAGCTGTGAATCCATTTCGGTACAGGCTAGTTACCTGTCATCGACTAGATACTCACGACTTTGGAGAACAATCATTATTATTATAATAAGTACATACTTGGCTCTTCCAACGACTCAACACTTACGTGGACGACCACCGGCTACGACTGCTAATCCGCAGGACCGGGTCTAAATATAAAATACTTTACTCAAAACACGGGGTTCGAACTCCCACAGCTTCATTAGTAGAACTTGGGATTCTTGCTTCTCAAACCCACACATGACGTCAACCGACTGTCTAGCTACACGTGCGGACGGGATAACCCCTATACGCCTTAGTGCACAACCGTGCGCTAATGGAATCAAACTCACCAATAAGACTTACTCTCATGTAAGTCGGTGCGTAAAGTTTATTACAGAGGTAGGACAACATATTAATAATATGAGACTACCTTCATCTGTAAAGGAGTGTAGAGGTCTACGAAAAGGGCTCTACAGATTCCTTACCAATCCCCCCAAAAAAATTAATTATATTAATTTTTTCTTTACTACTCGACACTCGAGGTGATTCAAGTTTACATATTACTATTTTACCAATATATCATGATAAAAATAATAAAATATGAAATTCCAGTTAAATCAAACAACAAAAGGTATGCATAAAAGCATACATCCACAATTGCACCCCTTTGGTACAATGTGGTCAATGAAATAAAATATCATATTAGAAATATTGAATTAAAACAAATGTAAACGCAAATACAAAGAAATGATGAGAAACCAATGAATAAACAGAAAAGTGATGGATATGTCTTTAAAAAATGACAAGTGAAGAAATGAAAAAAAAGAAAGAATACAATTTAAACACGTGTAAGATCAACTCACTTAACTGTGTGTCTAAGTCATTTTGTGGTACTAATTAAAGTACTAATGTTAAATTAATGTGCTTAAATACAAATATTGATAAATCCACTTAAATATTGTATAGTTAATTACATTAATCATTATTTTAACTAACTAAGTATCTAAGTTTAATAATCTAATTAATTCATTTATTTCATTCTAATAATGTTATTAATTACTTAAATACCGAAAGTTCCATTTTCCTGTTAGTGAACAGTTTATAATATAACAAGTTCAGTTCCACGAAGAAATCAAAGTGCTAGAAATGTTATTTCGGTGAGAAAATATAATCCTTTTCCAACGTTATTATCTCTTCAATGTCATAATTAAGTGAATGTTATTCTCACAAAGATAGTCATATACATTAACGTTCCATGTTATTTTGATACATAAGCATTGTAGATTTCACTTGACTGAATGTTAATGACTCTTATAATCGAGGTATCACACGTAAAAAGTTACAATCGACGAACTGTCAGTGTCGAAGTTCAGTTGTCTTTAGTGCGTAGCTGCTAACTCGATTCATTCGGACATCTCGACAAGATGTCAGCGAGAACATTCTGTGTGCCAGGTATGGATCGAATTGTGAAACTATATGGTTGTAGAGCGATCGCATACCTAGTAGATTTCACGTCCTTTGTGTTGAGTGCAGTAAGCGCTTTTTGGTCTGATTCCACAATAAAGTGTGATCCAAGCAGATATCTCTGAAGTTTATTTATTGACCAAACAAGCCCGAGAAGTTCCTTATCTAAAACTGAGTAATTCTGTTCAGTTGGGGTTAACTTCCGTGACACATAGAGAACTGGATGCAAGGTGCCATTATATTCTTGTAGTAAGACACTTCCCACGCCGTAATTAGAAGCATCGCTGCGTAAGACAAATGGCAAATTCTCATTAGGCAACCTTAACACAGGAGGAACCGAAAAAAAATTCTTTATGATATCCAACGCGATTTGATGTTCGTTAGACCACCGAATCACGTTAGCTGCACCTTTCCTAAGTAATGAAGAGAAAGGAGCAGTAATGGACGAAAGATGTGGTATGAATTTCCCATAGTATTGTACTAGTCCTAGTAGAGATCGCACTTGTTTCTTTGTTTTAGGTGTGGAGATGTTAAGGATTTTAGAGACATTACTGTCCTCTGTATATAACATACCGCGACCAATACGGTGCCCCAAAAAAGAAATCTCGTGGAAACCCACAAATGCCTTTGATGGCTTAGCAGTTAAGTTATGATTTTGTAACGTGGACAGTAATGAGTTTAATCCTTCTAAATGTTCTTCCCATGAGTCACTGAAAAGACAAATGTCGTCTATGTACGCAATGACGTTGGGATGATGAGATAGGATTCGACGCATCATGCGTACGAACGTGGCAGGAGCGTTAACTAACCCAAATGGCATAAAATTCCATTGGAATAGTTCATGAGAACTAGAAAAAGAACAAATAACTATTACAAGAAAGAAATGATGACTGCATAGGCTGAGTCATCAAAGAATGTGAAATCAAAATTGAATATCCGTAGGTTACTATCTGCGTGACGCAGAATCGGGAACCAATTGTAATCGGAGAGAATGGTGGTGGAAATACACACCATTGTCCCGCTCCATAGCCATGCGAGCATCTCTATTGGTCCTAAAAGTAACCACGGCGTCACCATACCTGTTATTGGTATGAGGTAACAGACGCACGAACCTAACGTCTGCCGTGTGGTTGAGAAAATCTCCTAGTGCTTGCCAACTAGTTCGCTGTGGCAGATTTTGCACAAGGATGGTGCGAGAAGATGCACCTCTACCAATATAAGTGGTACCGTAGTCACAAGAATGTGAACAAGGTTGATGGGTACCATTAGTCCTCTTAGGTATATTATAATATTTATTATTTATACCTGTAGGATTATTCTTAAATGTACCATACTTTTGTACTTGATTATTACTATTTATGCCAGACAAATGTGTAGGTGTACGGCATGTCGTAGACACCTGCTTGCTGGGCAAAGTTAAAATCTTACTGGCAACCTTATTGGTATTAATTTTCCCAACGGAGTTACAAGTACTCTTATTTTTATTAGGAACATCATTTTCCTTTTTCACAAACGTAACTTTTTTCTTACGATCAGTTGCCTGCTGATCAAGTCGAGGGAAGGTATATGTCCCCCGGAATGACTTACTAGTCTTCACAGGTTGCGTTGAAACCTTAATATCCTTCTTAAGAATGGACGCATGTCGTAAAGGCTGTAATGCATTAGCAACAGTGGCGTAATGAACAATGGAATCATTTTCGTTGCTAGATTCCAAGATCTTATCATTACATAGCAATTTAGCAATATGTGTATGTGAAACAAATGTAGGAATAGTCGTAAATGCACGGGTATCATGTATATTTCGCTCTTCCCAATCAGCAATCTGCTGTGGGGCACACTCTGTTATACCATGTATGCGGCCAAGTATAATATCACTTATAGGTGCAGGAAGAAGGCATGCGTGAATTTTTCCTGAAAAAAATGGTGTATGAAGGTTAACTATAGCTGTAGGAAAAATCTCCACAGTCCCTCCAAAAGTCACGCACTGCACGGTCTGGCCAGTAGCACATGATGGGTCGACCAGCGAAGTCCGTACACCGATTGTGCTACAACCTGAGTCAAATAAAAGAGAACATGGAATGGAATTTAAAAAACCCTTATTTAATTTAAGGCTTCCTGTTCCATAGTCAGTAGCTGACGTGGCCGTACAAGCCGCTGGTAGGCTGGGCAACACATGTTCGCATCGTGGCGTCGTAATCGCCCTGGGCTGGAATGGAGTATTACCCTCATCACAAGACTTGACCTGTTCGAAATCCAGAGAACATGACATAGCACTATGTGCATTAACATTATTATCCTGTTCCTTGTTTGAATGTGTATCACTCAAAGCGACATTAGAATGTCTACGTGTACTACTCGACGATCTATCTCTTCGACGCGATCGATTCTGATTATTATCCCCAAAATTGCTAGTATTTGCATTTTTGTTTACGTTAAAATCACGGTTAGTATGACTATTACCATTGTGCCATTGACCATTCTGTCTATTTTGATAACCTTGTTTGTTATTGAAAGATTGTAATCTAAATTTCCCATTATGATGATAATTATTGCTTTGATTATTTCCAAAATTATTTTGATGAAAATCTCGTGATCTGTGAGATTGGCTAGAAGATATATTATATAGAGAAGTTTGACAAAATTGTTTCCCTTTAAAAGAATTGCAATTCTTGTTATTTCCCTTTCTGACTTTTCTATCTCTAAGATTCATTATCAATTTTTTTTTGTTTTTCAGCTTCTATTTTCAACTCTACATAATCTGACTTCAACTTCTCATTATTCATTTTGACTTGTTCTAGCTCTCTAGCAATCCCATTCATAATATTTAAATCTTTAACTTCGAGTTCTGCAGCAGCAGTTTGAGTTAGATGTTCAACATCGATAGTGTGTTTCCTGACATGTTCTTTATTAATGGCCTTTTCTCTTTCAAGTGCCTCAATGGCATTTTGATGGCTATTCGTAAGCTCCTCAACCCTTAATTTCAAAAGAGGAATCTCAGATGTAAGTTCTTGAATCTGAGCCAAATGAGCATGACAGTCTGTCTTCATAGTCATATTTAACTTATCAAATTCTTCAATGACCTTCTTCTCCTTGTCAAGTAATTTTTTTACTGAGCGTACTTCATTATTTAACTCATTTTTCTCCATGAGTAATTTTTCAATATTTATCTGTTTTTCCTGAGACACTTTCTCCTGATGACATAGCAGATTTCTGAGTTCTTGATTTGCCAAGGTAAGATCTGCTACCTTCTTATCCAAAACTTTCATGTTTTGTTCCATCGTTTTTTCCATATTACACTTTTCTCTCAAAAGAGTTACCTCAGATGTCAGGCTCTGAATTTGAGCCACGTGTGTATTGCAATCTATCTGCAAAGTAGTATTGATAGCAATAGGTTTATTTTCATCGTCACTATCTTCTTCGAAAAATATGTTCATTAAGGAGGTCACCTCATTATCTAACTCTCTTTTCTGCTTAAAAGAAGAGTCACGAAATTTCTTATTATCCTCTATCAACACCGTCACTTTATTCCTCAACTCAGCATTTTCAAAATCTATAGCCAACAACTTCTTCTCATATTCTCCTTTTTGCTGTAGCAGCTCATTCGTAAGGGCAATCTCCCTACCCTTGTGCTTCGTTATGGTTTTCTTCAACTCATCCACCTCAATAACACTACTGTCTTGAGTAGTTATTTTTCCTTCATCATAAAAAAATGGTGGATAATAATTTAGCAAGTCTCACTGCTTTCTCTTGTGAAAAGCCATATCCACACCTAAGAAAAGCAAAATTCTTGAGGTCCTGGGTAATTTGAAGTAAGAAATGTTCAATGGCATATTCCTCACAACTTGAACCCCATTTACCTATTCTATCTCCCTCCCGGAGAAAATGATCCAAAATATCCATTATGTCTAATAATTTTTTTCACTCTAATAAGTGTTACTATACCAAGTGGTCTTCGTTCCTGTCCTAGAACGGTAAAATCAAGTCATATAATAGGCAATTATATTAATAATTAATAAAGTAATATACGCAATGAAATGTTATTAAAGCAATAACGTGACAGACAATAGCACAATACTGACAAGACACGATAATCAAAGACGAGTGAACACAATCGTAGAAATCAACTAAAATAAAAATGTGGAACTAAAATAGGATGTCGTAAAAAATTACGATGACATCTACGATCAGATAATACACAAGACAGTTGACAACACAGTGTATAGACATCAATGGTGTAAGAAACTGAACGACAGTCAGGTTAGAAGGACGCATAATACTAACAAAATACATTATAAAACTAAGTACGAATAAAATAACTACCAAAAACAACGATTAAAACTTGACGTTACAACTAAACAGTCAGGTGTCACAGACTACCAGACACAGTGGACCAAAGATCCTTCTATGCTCACGCATAGGAACATTCCACTGAGGGAAGTCTGCAAAATAATTCTTATAGAACACTCAAGACGGACCTGTGGTGAAACTGGTATTTTTCCGTCCTAAGTCGCCATTCCCAACCTCCCACGATAAACATCAAACATAGAACATGCAACATGAATAAAGAGTAGTGGACATATTACTAAGTCAAGGCACAGTTAAACGTAAAACGGTGTAATAACCACACGACGTTTTTACTTATCTCAACCGGCTAAAAAACAATATCCCTCGCATCCGGGACTGCATGCTTAAGTCATCTACTTGAAGTACTGTAATGACGGAGTCAAATGTCGAAACTTGACAGTTAAAATCCCTGGGTTGTCCTTGACATAGGATGCCCGTTAGAATTGCTGCAAGGTCCAAGATGTTGTCGCCTTGAAAGATAACATATTTCTGTTCAACCGAGTTTGAATGTAGGCTTGAGTTCGATTCCGCTACTGAAAACTGGATATTTTCAGAGCACACTTGGCCGCCATATTGTTGAAGCTGGTTGTTTTTGACTATATTGTTGGGACTGTTTGTGTTCTTGTGTCAATCGTACTGATTTCGCGAATATATTAATTCTTGATGCAGTAAGATGCAAACTCAACGTAGGCACATCAACAAGTGCCAATACTGTGATAGTCAAACTCGTTACTTGAAAAGTTCATACATTGTTTATTGACATCACATCATACGGGACGAAACATTCAACGTTGACGGTTAATAGGTAATTCAACATGATGCTTGTGGACGCATGTCCTCAATAAAAATTCAAATAAATAGTCTCAGAAGAATCCTCAAGCAAATTCTGACCAGGTCTCTGAGTGAATACATCAATAGTCATAAAGGTCATGAAGTAGTTAAGTACAAGGTTATATTGATCACGGTTGACCTTTCCTCAAGGACAGGAGATTCTCATTATACTTGGTAGTATCTAAGATCCCGATCTTGAGTATGTTCATTTATAAAGAAGTCCTCATTAACTAATCATAGTCGAACGTAGGTGCAGGTTCCTACTAAATACATTCTAGGCATGTAAAGTTACTTAGGCATTGATACTTGAATTACCTCTTGTGTAAGCCGAGACTGACCCCAACGGCTTCCTAATATTATATAGATAACGTAGGTCCACGGTAGTTACCGCCGATCCCTTTGATAGGCATTTACTGGCATACAAAAATATATCTTCAGCTGTGAATCCATTTCGGTACAGGCTAGTTACCTGTCATCGACTAGATACTCACGACTTTGGAGAACAATCATTATTATTATAATAAGTACATACTTGGCTCTTCCAACGACTCAACACTTACGTGGACGACCACCGGCTACGACTGCTAATCCGCAGGACCGGGTCTAAATATAAAATACTTTACTCAAAACACGGGGTTCGAACTCCCAAAGCTTCATTAGTAGAACTTGGGATTCTTGCTTCTCAAACCCACACATGACGTCAACCGACTATCTAGCTACACGTGCGGACGGGATAACCCCTATACGCCTTAGTGCACAACCGTGCGCTAATGGAATCAAACTCACCAATAAGACTTACTCTCATGTAAGTCGGTGCGTAAAGTTTATTACAGAGGTAGGACAACATATTAATAATATGAGACTACCTTCATCTGTAAAGGAGTGTAGAGGTCTACGAAAAGGGCTCTACACTGAGGTTTGTGAGATATATTGTAACGAAATCAAAGTCAGTACACACACTGCAGCGCAAACGTCAGACTAGCGACTCCTAAAAAGCCAGAAAGAAAAAGGAGACATTGGACTTAGAAATTCCACAACTATAAGTAACAGATCGAAAATTGGGCAACTTAGGAATTTACACGTACACCCGCATTTTTAATACAAGACTGGAAACTTAGGAATTTGACCACAAGTCATAGAGGAATTAAACAAAAGTTTTCCCATGCCAGTAATTTTGCAGAACACCCTATGTCAGAGGAATTAACTCTAATTTCCAGACCTAAGTGATTTCGAAGCATCTAATACAGAGCTGTGTCCAGTCTAAATCTGTGCAAGGAGATTGTGTATTCCCAAAATTTTGGGGTAAGTATAAACAATTTATTTACTAATGTAAATTTTACAGGTTTCTTGCTAAGTTGTTATAGAGGAGGCTGGCCACCTCAACATATGAAAACAGTATATGCATGTACCACTACTGCAAGAGCTGGTGATTGTTTCGGACTAGTCGTGCGGAAACCGGACAACAGAGTGAGCCCAGAACTCCAACTGAAGCAGTAATGAGTGATGATTACATCATGTGTACCTCAAGTGTAGCATATCATTTTTGAGATGTATGTAACTCGTTAATGTTAGTTCAGGGACAAATCATATTTTCACTATCCAGACACATTTTACCCGTTAATCCTCTGAGTAATATTGGTGAATTTTAACAATCTTCTCAGAGTTACGTTCTGCATGCTCGAGAATTAAATTCTTTTGAGAGTTTAACATTGGTGGGCGGATAACGGGAACGTGAGCCTATTAGAGTGATCCAAACAAATGTACTTAGCAGAGGGCATTTGTTTTTCTATTTTTCTAAAGTTCGTGGTTACAAGCCATCAGGCGATTTGTGGTACTAACGACGCTAGTGTGAGAGAAAAGCATCCACCCTAACCGCCAACATTAGAAGATTGTGTGGAGAAGTGCCTTCAGCATCACAGCATTGATGAACCAGAGCTGCAGGACTCATCTCGAGTTAAGTCTTTTTTTTAAATAGGCAACAGCAAAACAAGGACATTTATAGCCCCCGACCAAACCTCTATGTGGAAACTTTAATTTAAATTTCACTAATCTGTCCGTATTTATTTTACTGTTAAAGACTAATTCATTTTTAAAATTGTTACATTTTGTTTTAAAACTAAACAATCATAGTCGCTTCAGTTTTATATGTATGAAAGCAAACGTATGAGCCAGAATATTATATATATATATATATATATATATATATATATATATATATATATATATATATATATATATATATATATATATATATATTATATATATATATATATATATGTATAATCATAATAATAAATTCTTTAAGCGCCAAACACGGCGCATATCCAGGTTGTTCGTTGTGACGCCACTCCTCTTAGCTCTTGCACATTATTTAGGCCCAACGTTCTTCCTTCTCTTATTATCGTTCTTCTGAGTGTTTCTTTTGGTCTTCCTTTTTTCCTCTTACCCTCAGGAACCCAAGTGAGCGCCTGTAGTGGTATTCTGTTGTTTTGCATTCGTAGGACATGACCGATATAAGACCATCGTCTTTTCCTTATATAGTCGGAGACATATTTCTGCCTAGAGTCTTCTCTTATTTGTCGATTAGTCTTGAATTCTTTCCAACTGATGTTCATGAGTTTTCTAAGACATTTGTTCTCGAATGTATTCAGCTTGTTCTCCAATGATTTTGTTATTTTCCAACTCTCACAGCCGTATGTTAACACTGAGATAACATTTGAATTAAACAGACGAAGCTTGGTATGTATATTCAATGATCGTAATTCCAAATGTTAGATAATCTATTGAAGGCGCTAGCTGCCAAAGCAATTCTAGTATGGATTTCTCTTGTTGTGTCACCATCCTGAGTCATTTTACTGCCTAAATAATTGAAACTTTCAACTTTCTGTAGTTTTTCCCCGTTCAAGATGATATCAAAGGTCTCGTTAGAAAAGTTCATAGCTTTAGTTTTAGAGGCATTTATTTGGAGACCAATTTTAACCGAGAGATGACACAAATTATTTATTGCTTCTTGGGATTGTCTTGGTGTTGAACTTAAGAATGCTACATCATCTGCGAAATCCAGGTCCCCCAGGAATTTTCCATTTGTCCATTTTATACCCAATTGTTCATTGTGGGTATAGTTTCTCATAACCCAATCAATAGCTATTCCAAAAAGTAGTGGTGACATAATACAGCCTTGTTTCACCCCTGTTTCTACTGTAAACCATTCTGTATTCCCTTTATTAACACAACATCTTGCAAGTCATATTGTTGATTATATTCACATATTTTGTTGGAAAACCATAGATTGTAAGTATCTTCCACAATGATGGGCGGTGTAGACTATCAAAGGCTTTTTGAAAATCGACGAAGGTGATAATAAGTGGCGATTGCCTTTCCACTGATTCTTCTATAATTGTTCTTAGTGTGAATATTTGATCAATACATGATCGTTTCGGCCTGAAACCCGCTTGTTCTTCTCTGATCTTTTCGTCAGCATGCAATTTAAGTCTTTCTAACATCATGCAACATAATAATTTTCCAGGTACTGATAATAGAGATATACCACGCCAGTTATTACAGTCTGATAGATCACCTTTCTTCGGTAACTTTACAATAATACTGTCTTTCCATTGTTGTGGTGGTTGTTCTTCTCTCCATACTTCATTTATAATATCTAAAATTCTCAAGAGGTTGTTGTCATTAACTGCTTTAATCATTTCCCCTGAAATTTCGTCAACTCCAGCAGCTTTAAAATTTTTTAAATCTTTTAACGGCTTGTTTGATCTCGTCCAGCGTGAATTCATCGCAAGTTATTGGCAAGGTGGTTGTGGATGTTTCATTATTAAAATCAGGTGTTACTGTTGGTGGTGGTCTGTTTAGCACCTCCATGAAGTGCTCAGCCCATCTCTTCATTTGTTCTTTTTCTGTTGGTATTGAATTCCCTAATTTACCTTTAAAAGGTGTTTCCATAGCAGTAGGCTGGTGACATAGTTGTTTTGTAATCTGATAAAGGCACCTACTATTACCAGTTCTTGCAGCATTTTCAGCTTCTACGGCCAGTTCATTGATGAAATGTCTTTTATCTCTTCGAGTTTTTGTCTTCACTTCTTTATTTAACAAGTTATAAGTTAGTTTGCAAGATTCAACTGCATTATGTGTACTTGCCGCTAGTAGTTTAAGTTTTGCTGTTTTCCTTTCTTGTATTTTATCCCAAGTATCTTCTCTCATCCATTTTTTCTTTTTATGTACTAGGTATCCGGTGGTCGCTACTGCTGCTTCTGTCATTGCTGTTCTCAGTTGTTCCCATTTAGTATTGATTGTCTTGGTGGTGATATCGTTGTCAATTTTGCCTAAAGCATCGAAATAGTTGTTCATTTTGACATTATATTCCTCCTTTATATCATTTGATTGCAGTCTGTGTACATCTATTCTTCTATTTTTATTCTGTTGGTATAACTTCTTCAGTTTAATTCTCAGTTTAGCTATGCAGAGGTTATGATCGCTTCCGATCTCTGCACCTCTGTATGCTCTGACGTCTTGAACTGATGAGCGAAATTTAGCGCTTATGCAGAAGTGATCTATGTATATATATATATATATATGTTGAATGAGGTTACTGGTGTTATAAATTAGGGGTAAACAGATTGAGGTCAAGCTGTGTAAGTTCCCTGAGTCTAATTGTTGATGATGATATCTCAGAGTCCTTATCCGCCACCTCTCAGATCTCAATTTGTGTGAAATAGGCTCTGTGCTGTTGTGTGGCTGAGTGTGTCTAGGGTAATGTATTTAATAAAATGACGAACTAACATATAAACAGAACTGTAACTCAATAATATTAAAGTGAGTAAGACTTTGGTTAAAATTTAGGTAAGTATCTTACAATTTAATGTCCCTGTACCTCAATTTTTCTGGGACAGGGATTGTCAAACTCAATAAATTTGTTTATATACATTATTTAAAATAAATAACTGGAACTCTGTCCAAAAATCTGGTTTCTAGGAATAAAGATCACTGTAAGAATTTCACCCTCTGATACGTCTATCTGCTTGTACGTATCACTGTTATTATGTTGAACAGATTGTTTTCTTCATCATATCAAGTGAGTTTATTCTTTCTTATTATTATGGTTGTGGTGGAATTATTGATGTAACACTATCAGTGCCGGTATAACGGACTTATCTTTGAAACTGGTGACAACTGTTGGCCCTTTGGTTCTTATATACAGTAACTGGCTTTTGAGCTGAAGACATGGGGTAGCTGCGGCAACAAGGCTGAGCATTCCTCCCAAACTCTCTTCCCTCACCAGGTTTCCTGCCACCATTAGGTATGCTGGTATATAACCTGTAATAAGAGGAAAATGCCCTCCCATATAGATCTCATCTAATATTTACTTCCACACACAAAGACGGTGACAACTCACCCTGATCAGTTTTGTATGCTGATCATTGCACCAATCTGTATCTGCCATTGTTTAACACCACTGCTGTGTAAACCTTCTTCTTCAGTGATAGTACATATCTCTTGTTTCCTCCTCCAAGAAGTCTCTTCCATACCATAGATAGGGGTGTACAATACATAGCTTGTGATCCCTTTATATCTCTTTACAACATCCTATACAGGGCTTGTCGTTCATATAATAGATAGGGTGTGCTTAATCTAGCACTGGAACCTGTGGATAAATTCTTTCTAACATTTTCTACATGATTTTACATAATAGTTAACATTTATGGCACTGCGAAAGCCAATATTCCTTCTGGGTTTCTGCATTGGCATGCGCAAAAGTTGTAAGCCACTACCAAATATTTTATGCCATTCTTTCACTCAGGAAGACTGCATTCCTATTTTGGCGATCGTAACACAATTGTGGCCTCCATGTTAATTAAAGCAATACAATTACTTATTGCGCCTTACCCTCAAACAAGAATATCACATATCATAAGCTTGACTTTGGCAGTTAATGGGTTCTTCCACTGCCTTTAGTGTCCAGACGGTGAAAGCTTTGGTCACATTGGCTTTCCCTCTGATCTCAGCTTTAGATAGTTTTAATTTCAAATGGCGGTTGTTGCCAGCGAAATGTTAATTTTATTGCCCCAAGCTACTCTACGCCTTAACCAATCAAAACGCGTGACAAGAAATTTCTAACTTTCTCACGCAACCAAATTGAGCAGTTTATAAGTGGGTTTGTTTGTCTGTCTCAATTTTTATTTTATACAATATCTTGGTTATTAATGGGTCAATTTTTAATATGAAAAGTGATTATTAAAGGGACAACTGTCCTCTATCTTCCTATATAGGGTTTCTTTACCCCTTTATCACCGTTTTCATCTTGGTAATTTTTTCTTATTTATAGTGCTCCGTTCACTGAACTAAAATATTAATAAAATAATGTTCTAAGGCCAGATAATTTGTTATAAGGGAAAATTTTATGATATATATTAACTAATATTAGCGTTTCCCTTCAATACATCCCTGTTATTTATAACGAAATAAATTATCTAAGTTTCTTTTCAATCGCACAAGTTAGGCTTGATTTCCAATGTAACCCCCTTTCTCTCCCCCCTATTACCACGCGGTAACAAGTTGGTTCATGGCCAAACTTTACAGCTTTCGTCATAAATATTGGGAAGGGTCGAGCGTGTGCGTGTGTTTTGGGGGAGGGGTGGTATTTTTAGGCTTGGCGTTAGAAAATTCAAATTCTTTATTTTAAATGTTAGCGGTTGATTTGAAGATGGCCTTGAGACCCAATTTCAAACATGGAATTTATTTATAGATTTTTAACTGTAATAGTGGAAAATTCAAATTATTTTGTCCAATTTTTAGCGGTAGGTTTTGCCCTTGGCAATTTTTCAAATATAGTAGGAGTGGTTTATAGGCTGTAAATTTACGTTACTAGATTTTTGAATCGGGGAAATTTGAGCGGGGTGTTACACGGAGTTACTTTACTACAATATATATATAAATACCTACTCATATATTTACCTCTAAACAGAGATATTAATTAAAAGCGGATTTCGTTGGATTACACCAACTGGGGGCTTGAACGGGCTAAACCATTGCTTAAATCCTTCACAAAAGGCGACGGACCAGATATAATGCATTAACAATTGTTCAGCCCAATGCAACATTGTTCGTGACTTTTGGAAATATCTTGTGAATTCTCCCTTAAGGTAGAAGTGTCATTAATCTTCTATCTACATCTCTGCCAAGAGTAATCTTGCGCGCAGGTAGATACTGTGGAAGCCAATATTAGATACTCTTGAGTTTTGGTCACTGTTGGACCACTACTGCAAACCAGGGGAGGCAATCCGTGACACATTGGCACCAGTTTTTCTCTATTGTTCTATGAGAAAATGTCAGGATTTCATGATTTGTTAACCTGACATCCGTGTGAAATGCTAATCTCAGCACGTATCTTTTAAATCTTATAACTATTTCTCACGCCCTAATTATGCCCCAGCAATATACTTCTACGTATAGTCTCCTTAAAACAAATACCAAACTATCAATAATTCATATGCAATGACCCTTTCCCACGCACAGGTGTTCATCGCTCAAGATTAAAATCGAATTCATTTTCCTAAATGCAACTTTTCTCTATCTACACTTCATTCCCTTCTTTTATTAATAGAATAAGCTGTCCGTCCAAATTATATTACTTTGTCTTTGATTATTGGTGTTATTGTCATACTTGTCGTTTTCATGTCCACTCTTTATAGTTACGTCCACGAGATGTCGTCTGTTTACAGTTACATCTCATAAATTCAACAAAACCACTTTCCAAATACATTGTTTTGTTTTTAGTCTGTCAGTTCTAGAATGACCTTCACCAGTGTGAAAACCATGGTATAAAACTTAAAAACTGTCAGTGAAGTTTCCAACAACAATACAAAATGACTTGCACTTAATGCTAACTACAATACCAGTGCTGCTTTGTTTAGTGTAACCAAATTACTTTGATTGACAGTTCACGATCTCCAGTTCAACTGGGTGTGAGGCTGACCTTTAGTTTTAGTTTTGCAACTATTAGACTGTGAGAAATAATTATTGGATGTTCTTGCTATACGTTAAGGTAGCATTACAATGTATTACGTTACCCCTTATACTGTCTGAAAACAATGCTCCAGACGAAGCATACGCCATGTTGTATTATTCACCATTTCCTTTTCATTTTTAATGTTTTACTTTGTAACTCAGATGTTTGTTTATGCATCTGAGCATTGCGCGGTCACACAATCTGAACCCAGGATCTGACCACCTGATCATATCACATGATCTCGGGTTCCCGAAAACTGAACAGTTTATGACTGCAGCTCAGAGCTGTCGGTTTCCTCACCTCACGTTGGCTATGCCCCCTGCATAGAATGGGTTATGAGACAAACAAAAGAAGGAAAGAAAACAGGAATAAAGTGGACATTCAACAAATAGCTGGAGGATCTTGACTTTGCAGATGATTTGTGCCTTCTATCACATAGACAACAAGATATGCAGGAGAAAACAAATAGATTAGTAACAGAAGCAGCAAAGATGGGACTACACATAAATGTAAATAAAACAAAGGAAATGAGGATAAATAATTGGCAGATGGACTCGATGAAGATCAATGGTCAAGTCATTGAAGAAGTAGAAAGCTTTACATATCTGGGGAGTAACATTGACAAAGGAGGTGGAACCGATGGTGACGTCTGTTCTAAGATAAATAAAACCATATGCGCTTTGAATGCCCGTCGACCAATATGGAACTCCTCAGCTATATCCAGAGAGAACAAAATTAGAATCTTTAACTCAAATGTAAAGTCAGTCTTGCTGTATGGCTCAGAGACATGGCATGTCTCAAAGAGTATCACCTCCTAATTACAGATATTTGTAAATAGATGTCTCCGACGGATTCTCCATATACGATGGCCAGATGTAATAACAAATATAGAGCTAAGGAAAAGGTGCAGGCAACAGCCAATGCAAATTTAATTAAGGTAAGAAGGTGGGGATGGATAGGACATACACTCAGAAGAGAACAATCAAGCATAGACAGAGGTGCCCTTGACTGGAACCCACAGGGGAAAAGAAGAGTGGAGAGGCCAAGGAGAACTTGGAGAAGAACAGTGGAAGAGGAGGCTAAGGAAATTGGAATGACTTGGGGACAGCTGGAAAAGACAGCCAAGAATAGAAATCGACGGAGAGCAACTGTTTCAGCCCTATGTTCCACAGGGAACGGAAAGGAATGATGATGATGAAAACATGAGATACAAAGAAAAAAAAAGCATAGATTTATTGCATGAAGCAAAGTCAAGCAAAAAAATAACAACAGCAACAACTGAGAAGAACTGAAAGAATCTTTGTGTCATTTAGTTTAAAAAAAAAAAAAAAAACTTAACATTATCTTATAAGATATCATTTTGCAAGAGTGGATGCTACCAGCTACAGTAGAAAAATCAAAATGATTAATAGAAAAAATGTATGAGGACTATATAGCAGACTTCAATAAAGAATTCTACACAAGCGATACAACAGTGAGAGTGGGAGATAAGAAGAACTACCAAACTTCTACTAGAAGCGATCAAGACGAAAATCAAGTACTCAGTTGAACAAAACGAAATACCAAACAACATGATTATGTTAACCAACTCCTCATTCCAACTTAATTTGCTCAGTCGACATAACTACTAGTACAAAATTCTCAGCCTTTCAGCAATAACGATAAACAGATACGACTACAGCAGTGTCGGATTAAGGTTCTCCAAGGCCCTAAGCACTGCAAATATTATGGTGTCCCACTTTCTACAATATGTGAAACTTAAAAGAAATATTATGAGAGAAAAATTTGTTTTCATTATTTGAATTTAAATAAAAATAATATGATGTTTTGATTTTAAACTACATTCTTTCTAGAGTTTCTGACTGCGAAATCCCTCATTAGGTCATGAAAAGTAATTCAACAAAGAATGTCTGCTTCAGGACAATGTAGAGCACGTGAATTAAATCTGTCCTTACACGTTGTTATTTTCTGAGGGTTTTTCATTCTTTTCAGTCGAGGAAATGAATGTTCTGCAGATCAGCCATTAATCATCAATGTTAAGAAAATATATAGAGCTATCTTTAAATATGAAATAAGCTTCGTCTTCAATCTTTCACAATCAAGTCACAAAGAGCAATGTGACTGAATGTCATCTTGTCTGTTTTAGAACATTTTGTACGTATATAACAGGGAAATCTCCGTAGTTCTCAGCAACGATTCGCGTTTAAATTAACGTGTTATGATTCAACAAGAGTTTGGGAATCGTGAGACTGTTTTTTTTTTTTTTTTGGTAAGGTTAGCTATTTTTGGTTTGTTTTTGTCTTTACACCAAAAAGTACAAATAAACCATGCGGAGGAGGCAGACGAGACCCTCCCATCCACACTGCTGAGATCATTCGCCATGAAGACTATCTACTTCTATGAAAAGGACATCATTTATGCTTTCAAGGATGGATCAGCTTTTAAAGTTGCAATCAATGTGGGATATGAAGCCATCATCATTCGCCCCCCCCCCCCCCTTTCCCCATACCCCAATACAAATGATCACATCAAAGTAGCAGACACTTGTGGAGCCCACTGCTCTAACTACAAAGCAGAAACTGCTGCCACTCAAAAATCCATATTTAAGAGCTTTGAGCTTTTTGGAGATAACGAAACAGAATCGAATGATATTGTAATCTTTTCAGATTCTCAAGCGCTGCTCTTAGGGGCATTCGGAATCGGAGAACAAGTTCAACAATTACTACAAAAAAATCATAGAAATATGTCACAAGCTTAAAGACCTGTACGGGATCGATATCTTCGTACTGTGAAGTGGATACCTGAACATGTAGACATTCCCTTAAATGAAGAGGCAAATAAACTAGCAGCAAGAGGAGCCTCAATGCCACAAACTGACCAACCTGTCAATATCACTACAGGAAAAACAAATAATTAAAAACGACAGTAAAGAAGGCTCGCTAAACACCTAGGCAATAGCAAAATAAGGAGCATTTCAAGCATTTATCAGCACCATCTAAGAAAGACGCTATAAATCATCAAGGAAGCAAACATCAAGCAGACATTTTCAGATTACAAATGGGTCCTTGCGCATTTAAATCTCACAGAAATAGAATTGTCAGTCCAAACCGTAGAACTTCCAACACTCACATGAAACAGTGGAACATCACCTGTTGCTTTGCCCAGTGTTGCAAGAGATGAGGCAACTCCTTCTAACAAAGAACCCAGCCATTGAAAACACTCTTTAAAGCACACCTGAACAACTCATCAGAACCACACAGTTTCACATTATGGCATGAAAATCAACAAGAGCTAACGCTCAGTAATGGTGGATTAAAAAAACAAGACAAGACAAATGCGTCTTTCACATCTTTGAAACTCTTTCTTCCGTTGTGCAAGTAATCTGGTAATGATTGGTAGAGATCTGCGCATGTCTTTACAGCCAGTTCTTCTTCTTGGAGATCTTTACTTGTGCAGTGAAAGCGTTGTCAAATTTCATTTACAAAGAAATGAGCATGAATATAATCTTACGGTCTTGCATCCTGCTTACAATGTTTTCTGCCTCTTGTATGGTTTCTCCTTTTGTGACTGGTCTTGATCTATGCTCTCTAATTCATCTACAATTTTTGAACATGATTCCATGATTTCGCTTGGTGCCATTGCATGTGCATCCTAGTGAGCACCGAAGAGAGATTTCAGTAAACGCTCATTCCCCAGACTTGTTTTAAAACCGGACATGGGTGTGTGGAGGCGGGAATAATATATAAAGTAACTGCACTGTTGAGAACAATATTACTGCCAACTGACAGCAATCAACAGCACTGCTGCTATACTAGTAAGTTTTATAGAATATGCAGCATGTGGCATGAATATTGCAAGGTTGTTACATTCTGAAGTCTTCTGTTGCATTCCTTCACAACGCTCTGCCAGGCTGGTACTACTGTCATATGACTGGCCCTTGCACTGTCAAAAATCTATTTTAGAGATTTGTCCTGCAATTGTAGACAACGCTGGACTGGAAAATGAGCAGGTAAACGCTAAAATTGTAGGACATAATTACCAGTGTTGCCAACATTACAAATGGACATACTCGTACATGCAGATCGAAATTGCCATGTACAGTATAATGAAATCAATTTTATCGTCAATAATTAATTTTTATTTGTGTTGTTGTGCCCCTGATAGGATGGTGCCCTAAGCACATGTTTAATGTGCTTAATGGTTAATCCGGCCCTGCACTAAATTTAGAAGCTGTAGAGGCGTTTGGAAGCTGTAGAGACGTATGGAGGCTGTAAAGACACGAGCGACTCAGAATTTGTTATTTCTATTAAACAAAATAAAGCAAAACATGACAGTCCCTTTAGAATTAAATGTAGTTGTATGAGGGCCTCTGTATTTTCTCATTTGTTTTGACAATTGGGATCCCTTGTGTAAAGCACTTAGTACATTAATCGTGTCGTCATATCTATTAGGGCAGTAGTTCCTAAACGCTGTGGCGTACCTCACAGGTGTGGCGCCAGAATTTGGCAGGTGTAACCGGAAGATTCAAAGACAATCAAGGATTTAGAGACACACAAAAATTCATACGCCAAAAATAAATATGAAGGTCATTTTCTTATTTATTTTATTTTTTTAAATTAATTTCTTTTTTTTTTACCTGTGATGTAATATGTGGAAAATATGTATAGAAATGCATAGACTTTTCCAGAATGTTTCATATTTTATTCAGTTATATAGGGATCCAGACCTCCAGGACGACCCAGAGTCCGCTGGGAGGACAACATTAGACAATCTTTGAAGGGCCGAGGACTAGAATGGAACCAGGCCAGGAAGAAGACAGCTGATAGAATGGTCTGGCGCTCTCTCTTCCAAACCTCTACACCTCACGGTAGAAGGGGAACGACTAAGTAAGTAAGTATATAATTAATTTTATATCAAATAAATACAGTTCTCCATGACATATTGTTGTAAACAGGGATTTTCAACTCTGATAAATATCAAAGACCAGAAAAGAGAAAGGCTTCTTTGTGTTGATAAGGTGATGACAGTTTCTTTGTCTAAAAAAAAGACCTGATATAAATGGTATTACCCTACAAAAACAGGCTCACCTCTCATTGACTTTGTTTATTTTGTGAGCGAAAACTATTTTTAAGTATCTGTTTTGTTTTATACTTTCAGGATGTTTGAAAATTATTTTATAATGTACTTTGGAATAACTGCTAGGAGATAATTTTTTAAACCGTATTTATTCTCAATTAAACATCCAGCGTGGCGCGAGCAAATATTCATTCCGAAAGTGCTACCCAGATGAAACAGTTTGGGAAGCATTGTATTAGGGAATATATTTCATTGTGTCTGTAGGTGGGTGTCAAATTCACGTTGCGTCTTTCTTGATTTTGTTTATTTCTCTGCGATATGTTATATTTGAAGCGGAAATAAATTCTTGGGTCAAGGTAAAACGAGGGAGTATGTACTCTCTCTGTCGGGGAATGACATAAGAAATAATAAAAGTGGAAAAACGTGAAACGAAGGATTGCTCTCGCTCTCTGGCGGTGACAGGACATGCTAATAACAAAATTTCCAAGGACGAAAGCTTCATTCCAAGCGTCAATATATGTGTGTGGGTGTGTTTAAATATCTGAGCCCATATCAGTAAGGAATCAGCAACTGGAACAGACAGACACCTTCACATACCTAGGATGCATAGTAACACCAGACGGCGGAGCAAGCAAAAACATCAACAACAGAATGAACAAAGCAAGAACAGCCTTATTTAGTCTAAACAACATCTGGAAGTCCTCTCAGTACAGCACAAGCACAAAATTAAGATTATATCAGAACTGTGTGCTTTCTGTGCTTTTCTATGGTGCGGAATGCTGGAGAGTTACAGAGAAGGAAATGTCGAAATTGTCCTCTTTTCACACAACATGCCTAAGAAAAATTCTCCGAATCTTGTGGCCGAGTACCATCACCAACCAAGATCTGCTTACTCGGAGCAAGCAAGAGGACATGCACACCATCAAAGCTGGCAGACGCTGGAGCAGGGTTAACCATGTCCTCAGAAGAGACCCCGATGCCATCACAAGAACAGCTATGCTATGGACCCTGAAAGAAAACGAAAGAGAGGCCGACCAAAAACAACTTGGCGGACGACTGTGGAGGCTGAGATGCAAAGAATGAACCAGAGTTGGGGCACTGTACGAAGGATGGCCACCGACCGAGCAAAGTGGAATCAATTTGTTGTTGCCCTACAAGACGCCACCAGGCGTGATGGCTACTGACTGCTTTGACGGTCGGCGGCTAAGGATCAAAGAAGAAAGTGTTTAAATATATTGCATTCTCTGTTAATACTTCTCCAAAAGAGGATAAGATGTCATAGCATAAAAAAGCTGAGCTAACTAACTCATACCAGCATTGTAGCTACGAACATTATGTGAAGTGATATCAGCCGTTATGTTATAACACACTTCTTTCAGTTTTTTTTATCTGATGATGTGAGGAAACTTGTGTAAGTGTAAATGAAAGGTGGCATGCTACACTTTTACTGTTATGTAAGACTTTCATTGGGTGGGGGAAAGGAGTTTGAAATGTCCTTGACATTTTATTAAAGAGTCTAATTCTAATGTAACTTACCTTATGTTAACTTGCATTATTTTTATGATGGTATTTCTAAATTATTTGTATAATGATATTTCTACATTATTTGTATAATGATATTTCTACATTATTTGTATGAAGATATTTCTACATTATTTGTATGATGATATTTCTACATTATGTGCATGATGATATTTCTACATTATGTGTATGGTGAAATTCTTTTTTAAAAATTCATCTCTATCTTATATTTTCAGACATAGCAAAAGTGATTTTATCTGTTTCACGTATAGCTACAGCGACCCTAAATTGGTTCGACTAATTCAGAGAATAATTAACATAAGGTTATGATTCCACCAGCCGATGAAATGTCACATAATGTTACCTGTGCGTATTTATTACATATAGGACGTAGCATATACATATTTACACAGGACTCAGCCTTTGACGCTTCAAGCAAGAGATCTCTCAGACTTTGGGACACTGAGGGGGGGTGGGGGGGGGGGGGGGGGTCAATGTAAGAATTACTCTTTTGTGTGACAACTTTTACCGAAAAGAAAAGATTTGATTTTGACAATGCAGAGAAGGAGGAGTTGCCTTATAGATTCAACAAAGCATCAAAATTAACAGGTCTTGACAGGTTGCCTGTATGAAATCACCCTTTACCTTGTCTGTCATCGAAGATAGTCAGCTGTCAGCAGTTTCAGGGCTTAAAGACCAGGTGGGCCGTTTCTTTGCCATGCTTTGAATACTCACACCTTCAGAGGCAGCCGAGTTTTGAACACAGATAAGGACACAAGACAATCAACATATTAGCAAATTAGGGGTAAAAAGAGTAAAAAGGATTACAAATTAGGGGTAAATAGAGTAGAAAGGATGACAAATTCAGAAAAAAGGGAAAAAATGTGATTGCGCATTTACTCATGTTAATGTCCCCCAAATGTGCTGATAGAAAAACCAAATGGAAGGCGTGCAGTCTGGAGTTATAGGAGCATGCATAGGAAAAGCATTAATTGACGCAGAAAAGTTATTTTTAAATGGTTGACACATTATGTGGCTTACATAAAATTAACAAACGAAGAGCCACACTTAATACCCGTTGATGTACACTTCACGACAAAAAAATTGCTGCGGTTGAATTCGCCTCTGATAACCACATTACAACAGCACTCCCACAAAACTTAAAACTTGACCTGCAGTCTTTTGACATTTTATTAAAACAGTTCAAATCTATCTTTTAAACTTGTGCAGATGCCTGGAAATACGCATCAACATCAGACAGAACAGAAGAAGTACAATAAGGTTTCGAGTTACGAACGAGTTCTGTTTTTAAGGGCATTCGTAACTCTATTATGTACGAATGTCGGGTTCTGTACGCATAATAAACATTCGTAGGTGTACGTGAATAAATCATGAGGAAAAAATGCTTATAACATTCATTTCACAAAAATGCCTTAAACTTATTATTAATGACAAAGTAGTAATAATACTTAAATGTCAAAACATGAAATCAAGCTAAAAAATGTTAACACGCCGGATCCCGTATCTCTAAGTATGCTTAAACATCGGTAGTTTCCGTAAACGATAATAACACAAAATGGAGCCGAAGGAGCTGATATTGGTGGTTTTCAGGTCTTGTGAAGAATCGGTACAATGGAGTCTGAACAGAAACTTCCATTTGTTTCTTCGTGCATTTGTTTGCAGCATCGTTTAGTTTCGGCAACGCCTCTGTATACCCTAGTGAATCGCTGGCCATTGGGATCTTACTCTTCAAATTTTGCCACCCATGCTTCAAATAACCAGGGTTTCTTAACTTGTGGTTCACGGATCCCTTTGGGGTCTATGAATGGATACTAGGGATACTATACATAACTTAACATTTAAAATGTAATTTTTTTTTTAAGTTGTGCTTTTATATACATATTTTTCCCAAGAAAAAGTCCATAGTCTTCATCGGAAAATCAAAGAGGCTTATTTGCCATCATCTGACAATCAAAAGTGGTTAATGGAATAAAAACAAAGGTTAAAAAACCCGGAACTAAACGAAAGGCATTTGTTAATTCTTAAACTTTGAAATGCCTTCGTTCTCAAGTTTCGATATCGCTTTTGGCTTCCTCCTGTTCTGAAGTCTTAGCCCCCATCTCTAAATGGTTTTCCTTGGTGAGTTCGATTTCATGCGATGCTAACAACGCTACGCCGTCAACGTAATTAATATTTAGATTAAGTAGCCTCACAGGCCTTTATGTTCATCCGATAGTAGCTATTGGATGTCACCACAGTAAACTAAACTTTATTGAAATTTATAGTAAATGTCCAAAAATCCGGATGCGAGAAATCCTGACCACCTGAGAATCTGGACTTTTTGAAAATTCAAACTTTTTAATATCAAAATTAGTCTCTAATATTGGGAATATTTTTGCATGTTACTTGCCACCAAAAGTAACATCATTGATTCAACCCATGGATTAAGGAGTCATTAGGAACTTTAAATGTCATTATACAAATGATTTTGTGATGAAAATGTTGAACAAGGATGTAGATCCTACAGAATTTAGAATCAGAGATACAATATTTTCACTCACTGCATGAAACGCAGTCAGGCCTGTAAGCTCTTTTAAGAGCGTGGCGAAAATTATGGCCGAACGCGGTGTTTGCAGATCTAGAGTGTGAGCGAGGTCAAGATTTTGAAAGGTTCCTCATAAAGCAGAGGTCACCTGAAGTGCAAGAACTGATGGAATCTGTTAAATTAGCTCGGGAAGACAACCCTCTGGGCAAGATTAATGAAGATGACAAAGCAGAGTGGAAATGTACCAAAGATGATGTTGACATTGCAGCCACTTTCACTGATCAAGAAATCATTGAAAGCATTTCAACTCCAGATAAGATAGATGAACATTTTTCAAACGAAATTAGTGAAGAAGACAAAATTGAAAAAAAAAAAAAAGAAAAGACATCTTGGGCTACTGCAGAAAAGTGCAAGGAAACGGTCATTAAATTCGTGAAACGGAACCTTAGCTTTAGTTTTCAAAACGTCATGCTTGTACACATGGTGTAGAATAATCTTGTCACAAGAAATGACAAAGTTGTAAACAAGGTGATATACGACAGTATTTAAAGGAAACAATAGAAGAGTCTGCCGATCAAACTAGTGTTCCATCGACAAGCAGTGCAGCAGACGCAACAGAAGTCGCGAAAATGAACAAATACATATTTTCATTTTGATAAATGAAGCATTCTGTATTTGTCAATGAATGAAGAAAAAAAGAATAATGAAAACGAAAAAAAAAGTACCTGTTCATCGCTTAAGTAGGCTACTCCTTCCTTAAATTTGAATTTTAAAACTATTGCCCGAGAATCTGGACAAACCAAAAAACCGGACCGACCGAATCCCCGAGCAGTCCGGATTTTCGGAATTTTACTGTAATCGACATTGAAACATAAATGGGTCTTACTATACGGGCTCGTTCATTTCGGCGGTTTGCCTAAGCCGAGACCGCCGTATCTAGTGCCCTGTATCTATATACAGGGCACTAGCCGTATCCAGAGAACTTACTGTAATTAATACGATGAACGTAACCAGCAATGACGCAGTGCAAATCTCTAGAGACAGCTATAGTACTTGGAGACTTCAATGTAAACATTGGTAATGAAAGAGTGGATTATATTTACTGGGTCTAATGACTTGGGAGAAATAGTAGACACACTGAAAGACGTGGCGATAACAAGTGATTTCCAAATGTTATGCGCTCCTTATGGAGCTTGGGGCAACCAAGCACTGCTTATTCAGAGTAACCAGGAGGACATGCACACCATCATAGCTGGCAGACGCTGGAGTTGGGTTGGCCACATCCTCTGAAGGGACCCTGATACCATTACAAGAACAGCTATGCTATGGATCCCCTGAAGGAAAGCGAAAAGAGAGGCCAACCAAAAACAACCTGGCAAAGAACTGTGGAAGCCTAGATGCAAATAATGAACCAGAGTTGGGGCACTGTACGAAGGATGGCCGCCGACCGATCAAAGTGGAATCCATTTGTTGCTGCCCTACAAGACGCCACCAGGCGTGATGGCCAATGACTGCTTTGACGGTCGGCTGCTATGGATCAAAAGAAGAAGAAGATGGAGCTTGGGGCTACCAATGCAGAAGATCCCTTTACAAGAAGTCTGCACCAAAGATTCACATGTACGTGCAGCCGTGGTTTCTATAGCAATTCGTATTACATGATTTGCCAACCTCATGCGCAACTTCATATTAGTTGCCTTGTACGACACGCCAGAGGGAGCAGTAGTTCTATTATGTCTTTGTCTCATCAGAGACCCCCCGGGAACTACACGGGACATAACAAATGATTTGATAATAAAAGACAGCTAGTTCACACTTCGCCCTATACGCCTTTGGACGTGAACAAGCCGAAGAAAGAGACACATTTCGTAATCTAATCGACTCATCCTAAGATGAAGGAGGTTTAAAGACAATAAGATGTCTCTAAATAATACACACATAGGCAAGGACAGTAACGCGGTCAGGTTCTAACATTATAAAAAAAGGGGGGGGGGGGGTGAGGGGGGGGGGGGTCGAATGCATAAAAAGGTGCCACCCGAAACATCAGATTACTGATTAAACACTTTCAATATGCATATTTTATTTTGTACTGTTAAAAATAAAAAAAAAAGTACAAGAACGATATTTTTTCACAACTAAACAAGTACGTATGTTATTTTACATTTAAAATAAAAATATAAACAGTTTTACGCTATAGCATCTATATTTTTACCATCTACAACTAGGAACTGCTTACACCGTGTCACGTGATTGCCTCCCCTTGCTTTGCAGTAGTAGTCCACTAATGGTCACAACGCAAGCCTATCTAATAGTAGGTAGTCCAAGGTATCTATCTTCGCGCAAAATTACTCTTGGCGAAGATGTAGATAGAAGATGAATGGCGTTTCTACCTTAGGGAAGCTTTCACAGGATATTCCCAGAAATCAAGAACAAACGCTGCTTAAGGGCTGAGCAAATTTGTTAACTTATTATCTGGCACGTCGACTTTTGTGAAGGGTTTATGCAATGGTGCTGGCCCGTCAAGCCCCCAGTTGGAGTAATCCAACGAATGCCCTCTTATAAGTAATTGATATATATATATATATATATATATATATATATATATATATATATTTATATATATATATATATATATATATATATATATATATATATATATATATATATATATATATATATATATATATATATATATATATATATATATATATATATATATATGTTACGGAAGAATTAAATTCCCGAGCACACAATGTAACTCAGGGAATATGATGAAAATTCACCAATATCCTTCTGGGTGTCGATTAGGAAATTGCGTCTGGAGTGCATGAATAATGATTTGCCTGAATTACAATTAAAAAAGGTACATAATTCTCACAAGATAATATGTTACATTTTAGGCACATGTGATGTCATCACTCATCACTGCTCCAGTCGGAGTCTAGGGTCGCTCTGCAGTCGGGTTTCCCGCACGACTAGTCAGAAACAATCGCCAGATCTTACTGTAGTGGTTCATGAAATTACTATTTTCATATGTTGAGGTTGCCAGCCTCATATATAACCACTTAGCAAGAAACCTGTAGAATTTACATTAGTAAATACATTGTTTACACTTACCCCAAAATTTTGGGAATACACACTTCTCCTGGCACAGATTTAGAATGGACACACATCCCTTTAATTAGATGCTGTTCGAATCACTTAGGTCTGGAAATATGAGTTAATTCCTCTGACGGCTAGTGTTCTGCAAATTCCTGGCCTGGGAAAACTGTTTGTATAATTCCTCTTATGACTTGGTCTGGCAAATATGAGTTAAATCCTCTGACGGCTGGTGTTTTATGAATCCTGCCTGGGAAAACTGTTGGTATAAAATCCTCTTATGACTGGGTCTGGGAAATATGAGTTAATTCCTCTGACGGCTGGTGTTCTGTAAATTACTGGCTTGGGAAAACTTTTGTTAACATTCCTCTCTGACTCCTTGTGATAAAATTCCCAAGTATCCAGTCTTGTATTAAAATTGCGGGTTTACTTGTAAATTCCAAAGTTGCCCAATACTCGATCTGGTACTTATAGTTGTGGAATTGTAAGTCCTATCCTCTTTCCTCTGGCTTTTTTGGAGGTGCTTTGTTAACGCTGCGATGCAGTCTGTCCTGTGTCTGATTTCTACAGTATATCTTACAATCCTTAGTTTCAAATCCCAGCTGTGTTTCCGCCGAATGTTCCAATCAATCCATTGTAGATTCTGGCGAACCAATCAAATCTATCTAGCACTGTTTGGGTGGGGAAGTTTATCATTACTCATCCGACGCGAATTTGCAAATATTAAATTTAACATACACGCGTGGCCTCTTACAACAGTGATGGCAAATTGTTACATAAGACTTCAGGCACACCTCTTTCTATCACAATATTGTGACCGTGGGTTTTCTGGCGTAATGACTTCCGCCCAGATATCTATCCCGACAGATTATCTAATTATCCCCTTTATCTGCGTGCCTCCGCCAGACAGATGTCTGGTCAGACCGTGTTGTCTTCTTTCATCGTAGCATAATACAAGCTTGTGTCAACATGATCAACAGCTTTCCAATGAGTTCAAATATTTCGTCAAACAACGAATGAAAAGGCATGATTTATGCCAAATGAAAGCGATGAATGAGAAAAATTAAGAAAAGGAAAGGATACTGCCGGAGGGCTGAAGCTGTGAGAAATCACACAAAAGAAATGTTCAGATGTTTTGTCACACACTGTGCAGTCAAAAAGGTACGCACACCATCATTGCAGGAAAACGCTTGAACAGGGTTGGCCACGTCCTCCGAAGGGCCGCTGACACCATCACCAGAACTGCTATGCTATGAACCCCAGAAGGACGGCGAAAGAGAGGCAGACCAAAGATAACCTGGCGGCGAACAGTGGAAACTGATATCCAAAGCATAACCAGAGTTGGGGCACAGCGCGAAGGTTGGCCAGCGACTGAGCTAAATTGGGACAGTTAATGCTTCCTTATAAGACGCCACTTGGCGTAAGAACCCAGGAAGAAGAATCTATATTTTGATTGTATGTAAAATAACATAATAAAACAAACAGTAATTACTTATTTTATATTTCAAATGGAAGATCAAAACAATACGAATAATGTACGAAGCAACAGTCTCTTTTGTCTAAGCTCTTTTCTAGCAAAGTTATCTATTACATTATTATTGTTGAGAACTGGTTGTTTTGTATTTGCAGGTGTGTCAACTCTAATACCCTCTTTATTTTTTTGGTGCTCGAATTTTCCGCTGGTCACATGACACAGTCGTTTGGCTTTTTTTCATCGGCTTGCGTTATCACTAACAAGCAAGCAAACACAAAACAGCGATGTGACATCCAACCCCCTCCCCCCGCTTCCACCCCCAAGAAAGAAAACGAAGTTTTCTTCCATCCGGAGGGTGCTGGGCCCGAACCCCCTCAGATGTTGGAGGCCCATATGCCACCTAACAGCATACCCTCACTGACCTAACAGTGCCGTTCTAGCAAATGTCCCTCTCATCTGTGCAACATTAATCGGGACCAAAGCACATGTACATAATAAATCACCCAAGGTTAAGGCAACAGTAAAAATGACAAAAGGTTACCTCACCTTGGTATCTTTGAAATAATCCCCGTAGAGTAACTAAGTATATGAATGACAAGATTCACCTACTCCCATACTCAATCTTTCAAACACAAAATCAACAATCTGCCTTTATGGCATTTTTGACCCACGCCATACGTTCAGGAGGCTCTCTACGATTATAAATCAACCATATCGATTGGAGGCCGACCTCTGTGCAACCTTCGTTTTGCTGATGATATTGATCTGATAGCTGGATCAGAATCAGAACTTCAAGACCTTACCTCTAGACTGGAGAAAGTAACAAGAACGTATGGGATGGAAATTAATATTGAAAAAAGGAAGATATTGGTGAATAGCCATAAGAAACATGTTCTGACCAACATTACGTTAAATGGGCAAACGTTAGAAGAAGTTAACACCTTTAAATATCTCGGGTCCACTATATGTAGTGATGGAAGATCAAGTAAAGAAATCAAGACAAGACTTGAGATGGCCTCAGCTGCCATGACAAGGTTGAATGTGATCTGGAAAAGTAACATCAGTTTTCCTGTGAAGATCAAATTATACAAATCACTTGTATTATCTATTCTCTTGTATGGGTGTGAGAGCTGGACACTCACTGCAGATACGGATCGAAGGATTCAGGCTTTCGAGCATAAATGTTATACAAGAATTTTGCGCATTTGCTATAAAGAGCACAAAACAAATGTCTATGTTAGAGAGAAGATAAACACCTATGCAGGCCACCAAGAACCACTTTTGTCAATAGTGAAACGTCGAAAGCTTGCCTGGTTTGGGCATGTAACTCGTCATGACTCCCTTTCGAAAACGATCCTTCAGGGAACAGTCGAAGGTAAACGGAGAAGAGGAAGGCAGAGAAAATCCTGGGCTGATAACATCAAAGAATGGGCAGGACACGGTTTTTCCACACTTGTACGCATTGCTGAGGATAGAGAGCAGTGGAGGACCCTGTCTGCTGATGCTTCCACCATGGCACCCCTACGACCCATGACGGGTTACGGGCTGAGATGAGATGAGATACGTTCAAATATGAAAATAAATCAACTCTACGAGATTTGCAATTACTAGCCAACCAACATGTCATGTACCAAAATCATTCAGCATCGGACGCTGCTGTCCTTTTCAAAAATTACAATCGGAACAGGGCGCCCGTTCTTACATTATGTATTCCTGCAATAGCATTACAGTGCTGAGGAAGTGGGCCAGACTCCAAAGTTCGGTTCACGTTAACCAAAACATCTTTACTAAACGCGAAATCCGATCCATAGCCATTCCTACCGCCGTACTATCAGCAGGAGGTTATTGAGCAACGACATGTGCTTCCACCTGACTGCATCGCGCGCACCCCATTTATTCGCGAACGTAACTCGTGCCACTTTTGTATTGTCTCGCAGCGACAATACCTTCACGAACTCCACCGGTGTGACCTCCGTGAACACTCGTTTGATTGTGCGCCAACTAGCACTCAGAGGGACATTGCTGACCATACTGTGCGGTCACTACCTATCAGGTTCCTAGACCCCCTCTCAATGCCCAGGACTCTGAGTATCAGAGGATGCTTGCCATGCACCCCGTCGCTGCTGCACCTGGTCGCCAGCCCTGGGACAGCGGTGTTGCTAGGACACCGCACTAACATTTCCCGTAACGTCATATACGTCTGGTACATTGCCGACGATGAAATCGTCGACGAAATTTTCGAGGACGAAAGCGTTCACTCTACCTGATAGAAACGGGGTGTCCACGTTAATGCACGCCTGGGGATAAGACTCGACTTTGCCCGCAAATGTGCTACACATTACTCAACAAAGCCTGCTCACACGGCAGCTATAATAATCTTCAATAATATGGCCTATCAAGTACTCCATTACTCAACAAAGCCTGCTCACATGGCAGCTATAATAATCTTCAATAATACGGCCTATTAAGTACTCCATTACTCAACAAAGCCTGCTCACACGGCAGCTATAATAATCTTCAATAATATGGCCTATCAAGTACTCCATTACTCAACAAAGCCTGCTCACACGGCAGCTATAATAATCTTCAATAATACTGCCTATAAAGTACTCCATTACTCAACAAAGCCTGCTCACGCGGCAGCTATAATAATCTTCAATAATACGGCCTATAAAGTACTCCACTACTCAACAAAGCCTGCATCACACGGCAGCTACAATAATCTTCAATAATATGGCATATAAAGTACTCCAAAGCCTGCATCACACATCAGCTACAATAATCTTCAATAATATGGCCTCCCAACATCTTCACTAAACATCTTACTCATCCACATACAGCGAAATAATACTAGTCGACATCTCATCTTCAGCACTGCGCAGGCATACACCCAGGAAAACACAGGGCTGACTCACTCAGTCCATGCCCAAAAATCGACTGCCCGGGATCACACATCTCCTGCTCAAACAGTCACGAAACTCGTCAGTTTTGAACACAGCTCTCAATACATGCGGCTTAGCTGCGAGCTAATCACAGCTCAACACAACTCAGGGATAAATTCCTCACAGGCGGGACTCAACGCTGTGAGTAGCGATCATACGCTCTGTTCTCGCTCATACGAGAAGATATTCCTATCATAACTTTAAACACGCATCATAGCTGAACAAGCATTCAAGCGTCGTAACCCAAAATCTAACTTGTCCAAAAAGCATTTTAAAGATTTACTTCCCCTGGGTTAAATAGAACTAACAAAACTAATACAAGACCAAATCTATTCTTAACAGCTTACCACACCCCCGGGGAAAAAAATGATCCCACGCCTACAAAAATTACCTTATGTTAAGTGACACTAATATATCTACAAAAGAATATCCACAATAAATGTAAAGTAGAAAATAAAACATCCAATGTAATCATCCAAGCAAAACAAAAATTAATCTAATACAAAACCAAGCTAAGTACATTCAGTACCAACTAAACAAGAAATAACCGATAGTAAGAGAAAAGACAAGATCAAGCATAAGAAGAATGATCCGTAATAAAGGAAAGTATGAAATAGGAATATGAAAAGAATCAGATAATATCACAATGTAACATTTAAGTCAAACAATTCCCTACATGTAAAAGAAATACAACTATCAGAACCAATTACATTATCTAAAGTCGCATAATTAAGTTAACAATAAAAAAATGAAAGTATAAATAGCGTAAGAATAAAAAGTATACCAGAAGCATGAAGTGCATTAAGGTAGTAGGCTACCCACAAAAGATTTAAAAAAATAAAAATCCAACAATTTTCATTTTCATGCTTTAAATCATCGTCAACATGTTCTTGTACTAAAAATAATTCATAGAAGCTTAGAGATACTCTGGTATGATAGGAATCAGTGTTTTTCTACACACACCCCCTTGAGTGATTTGCATAGCAACCAATGTTTATAGTTGGTTACCATGTGAAAAATGACCCAACATGAAGGTGCGTAATTGTAAAACTGCGAAATTATAATTATACTGAGGCAACAGGAAAAAGATATTTATAACTTTTCCAAGGGGAATCACTCAATGATTTCTTATGAATTTTTCAAAAGTGTGTATCTAGAAAGCTTTGATCGTAAATTTCAGCATTTGTTACATGCATTGTGCATTTTCCCCCACATCAACTCTATTTATTGCTAGTTTTATACTGATTCTGTATAATAGTAGTTAGCAGAGCTTCTTTTGTTCACAATGGGAAATAAGACAAAGTAAGTTCCTTGAAATCGGTACACCAACAAAACCGTTGCCTGAAAATGAGACACCTATTGTCGATAGTGACGCTATAAAGCCTCTGTGCTCCTCAGCAAAGAAAATAAAGGTCCAAGAAAGTGAAGGACAAGCTAAAAAATGACAACAGAGGAAATGTGTTTATCCTTATGGATGTAAAACTGCTGTTTGGGTTTTTATGCGCTAACTTTAGATGTTATCAGTACTCACTGACCTGTGAGATCGTCGAAGAGACTCGGGATGGCTTTTTTCATGAAATCAGTATCAAGTGCACAAACTGTGTCGAATGGAATGCCAATTTCAATACTTCTGATGTTTCATCTCCAGCTACTCACAAACACAAAGAAGTAAATGTGCGAATGGTGGCATTTATGCGTTCTATTGGGAAAGGCCACAGTGCATTGCAGAATTTTTCGATATACATGAACACAAGTCAACCCATGGCAAAGAAAGCATACAGGAGAACGTGCACAGGATCTATTCAGCAAGTAAGGACATTGCAATGGAAAGACCCTAAGAGCACCGAAAAGGGGATTCATAGACACTGCAGCTGCAGTTGAAGGAGACCTTTATTCAAAGGAGCTCATTAAACTTCATTTTGTGAGTTCTTTTTCTGTTTTTCTTCGATTTCTCGGAATTGTCTTTTTAACATAATTGGTAATCTTTGAAACAAGATATCTCTGGATCTGTACATTCAATTGACATGAAAATTAACACAATTGGTTGTCATATAATCTTACAGATTCTGACCTAAAACGGATACAATTGAATTCAAAGTTTTAGTTTTATGACCATCATGCATATATAATAAGGCACAAATATCAAACATTCCAGAAATATAAATTTTGAAAATTCATTAAAAATTAACCTTTCTGTCAATCTCTGTCATTTTAGGTCATGATCTCACGCTATATATAATGATTCAATTTCCCAAGTTTCAGTTAGATCCTTGTACAAATAACATAGTTATGATGTTTTGAAAAAGGTGTATAATTTGTTCACTACGGCGGCCATATTGGATAGCTAATTTGCATAATTAATGAGGTCATTATGTGGACAAAAATTTTAAGTCCATACTAACACTATACCCATGGTTGTTTGATTCTGAAAGGACAATTTGAGTTTTTTACCCTATCAAGGTAGCCTACTACCTTAATTGTGAAGCACGGAAGCATAACCAAAGTATGAAACGATACTAAAAAGATAACAGAAAAGATGTAAAGAAATGGCGAATAGTCAACAAAGACAGATAGAAAGTAAAGATGTAAATGTAGAGAAAGTTGGTAACAATACCTTACCATAACCATCTAAAACAAACAAAGTATAGTATAAATTAATACAATCATGATCGAAAAGTACAACACAAAATGCCAAAGTATATTTATATACTAACACCAGAAAAGAAAGCTTATGACAAAACAAAGCATAATAACCAATTTAACCAAATTATAAAACTTATTCTGCCATCACCGGTGTCAATACCTTGTCGAGGTATGGCGGCTTGCGTACCCTGATTACCCCCAGAGCTATGCAAGCGGGAGTTTTACTCCTGGAAGGTTCTACCAAGCTGGACAGGTTTGCGCGGGCAGGGGTCAGACGAAAGCAGACACCCTGGTCCTCCAGGTTGGGGGTTTTAGCATAGGGCTGACACCCCTAACTATGTAAAAAAAATTGAAGTTACGGAAACAACAATGAAGATAAGTTTCTGTAGTATTAACAACCTGGTCATTGGAGGAACACTTTTCCCACATAAGAAAATTCACAAGTTAACATGGGAATCACCAAATGGTCGGGACAGAAACCAGATAGACCACATTATGATTAACGGTAGATGGAGACATGCATTACAAGATGTGAAGGTAAGAAGAGGTGCAGATGTGGGAAGTGATCACCATTTAGTAGTAGCAAAACTGAAAGTGAAACTAAGAAGGGCTGCACCAACTGTAGCTACACAGAAAAGGTTTGACATCAGCAAATTGAAGGACCCCCTTACCAGAAGAGCTTTTGCGGCTGACATAAAGAAACGATATCAATTTGCCAAAAGTCAGGAAAAGACATTGACTGATGATATTGACCAGAAATTCAACACAATTTCAACAATATATAAGGAAAGCAGCAAATCATGCTTGGGATTCCAGGAAAGGAAGAAGCAAGACTGGATAACACCAGAAACACTAAACACCATAACACTGAGAAAGGAAATGGAAAGAAAGAAAACAGAAGCGAAATTCCCCAGGTTAAAGCAAATATATAGCGAACGGTACAGTCAGCTGGACAAGGAAGTTAAACGCCAAACCCGAGCCAACAAAAGGAATTTCATGGACGATCTTGCAAGACAGGCAGAAGAGGCAGCACTGAGAAATGAACAAAGCACAGTATACAAAATAACTAAATTTATCAGCGGAAAACGAGGTGCAAACAATATTACATTAGTAAGAGATAAGCAAGGAAATCTCATCACGACAGCAGAGGGACAGGAAAAAAGATGGGCAGAGCACTTCAGAGAAACTCTGAACAAGGAACCACCAGAGACACAATTGAATGTTCCTGAGGCTGAAAACGATCTAGATGTAAATACAGACATTCCACAAAAAGAAGAAATCATCACGGCAATCAAAGGGTTAAAGAACGGAAAAGCTCCTGGCCATGATAACTTAAATGCAGAGCTATTTAAGACAGACCCTGAGCTAGCAGCAGAACTATTAGAACCACTATTTGCACAAGTGTGGAAAACGGGGACAACACCATCAGAGTGGAACAAAGGAATAATTGTCAAATTGCCCAAGAAGGGAGATCTTGCAGACTGCAATAATTGGAGAGGAATCACTCTTCTCTCAGTTCCCAACAAAATACTAGGCAGGATAATTATACAGAGAATTTCAAAAGCAGTAGACCACAAACTGAGGAAAGAACAAGCAGGATTTAGAAAGAACAGAAGATGTTTAGATCATATATTCACTCTCAGGAACATTATAGAGCAGTGCTCAGAATGGCAAAGACAGCTGTACATTAATTTCGTTGATTTTGAAAAGGCTTTTGACAGCATACATAGGGACAGTTTATGGAAAATACTGAGGGCTTATGGAATTCCAAGCTGCATAGTGTCAATCATAAAAAGCCTCTATGCCAACTTTACGTGTAGTGTTGGGCAGAGCAACCTAACCTTTGAGGTGAAGACAGGAGTACGACAGGAATGCCCCTTATCAACCACTTTATTTTTAACAGTCATAGACTGGGTGATGCGACAGACAACAGAGGGCAGTCCAAGAGGAATAAGATGGATTACATTTTCTACATTAGAAGATCTGGAATATGCAGATGACATTGCACTACTAGCACATTCACATCAACACATCCAGGAAAAAACGGACAGACTTAATAAGTTTAGCCAGCAGATGGGCTTGAACATCAATTTAAGGAAGTCAGAGGTCATGACGCTCAATGTGAGCAACCCTGAGCCCATATCAGTAAGGAATCAGCAACTGCTACAGACAGACACCTTCACATACCTAGGATGCATAGTAACACCAGACGGCGGGGCAGGCAAAGACATCAACATCAGAATGAATAAGGCAAGAACAGCTTTTTTTAGCCTATACAACATCTGGAAGTCCTCTCAATACAGCACAAGCACAAAATTAAGATTATATCAGAGCTGTGTGCTTTCTGTGCTTCTCTATGGTGCAGAAGGCTGGAGAGTTACAGAGAAGGAAATGTCGAAATTGTCCTTTTTTCACACAACATGCCTAAGAAAAATTCACCGAATTTTTTGGCCGAATACCATCACCAACCAAGATCTGCAAACTCGGAGCAAGCAAGAGGACATGCACACCATCAAAGCTGGCAGACGCTGGAGCTGGGTTGGCCATGTCCTCAGAAGAGACCCCGATGCCATCACAAGAACAGCTATGCTTTGGACCCCTGAAAGAACACGAAAGAGAGGCCGACCAAAAACAACTTGGCGGAGGACTGTGGAGGCTGAGATGCAAAGAATGAACCAGAGTTGGGGCACAGTACGAAGGATGGCCACCGACCGAGCAAAGTGGAATCAATTTGTTGTTGCCCTACAAGACGCCACTAGGCGTGATGGCCACTGACTGCTTTGACGGTCGGCGGCTAAGGATCAAAGAAGAAGAAGAAGAATAATAAAACTCGGTTCATAGCTAAAATGAATTATATTAAGTATCACACAAACAAACAAAAAATATCAACGCTATCAAAAAGTTCGCACTGACGCACAGTCACGTGCTAAATAAAAAAAATACATCAAAACCATTTCAAGGAACTAATGTCACTACATATTATAACCATAACGTACTGTCTAGCATTGGCATACAAAAAAAATATATATATATAACAATGTCAAAAAAAATACATTTTCCAAGAAAAATAAAATACCAAAAAGTTTCACAACGATAAATTCCAAAGGAAAAAAAATAGTATTTCATTTGCAACCAATTCAAAGCTATAGTTAATAAACTAACAATGAAATCAATTTTAAGAAAATGAAGGACATATATAAAAAAATCTATCTCTAAACAGACACACATCAATAAATGTAAGATTCAGTCACTACAACTAGAGTTGACTCGGTTGAGAGCAAATAAAGAACAGTACAAGAAAGAGACATTAGTAAAGTTGACGGCTGAGAAAGAGAAGGTCGCTAAGATTGAGAAATTGCTAGCAGAAAAAGGTTGCAGAGTTTTGGCTCTTAATGATTTAAATAAAAGACTAAGTGAAGAGATTGTATGTAGAGATGTTGAAATTGCAGAAGCAAGAAAAAAAGTAGATGGCCTTCTAGATATTGTTTTAAACAATAAGATGTGGTCGTCTGTCAATGTTGACAGTGATAGACAGAAAGAAAATCTGTTCTTAACATTCTTTATCAGCCTCTATTTGCAGTCTAAGTTTCTCTTTTTCTAAGTCTGCTGCGATCTTCCTTTCTTGTAAGTCTAACTCTCTCTCTCTTTTATCTGCAACTTCTTTTTCATCTTCATATCTTGTAACTGCAACTCTTCTTTCTTAAGTTCTCGTTTCTGCACACGTAAAGCTCTTAACGCATCATGATTCTCTTTTGAGTGGAATTCTGCCTTGGCTAAATCCGACAATTCTTTTCCTGTATAACCACCTTCCTTGCCTATCTTGATAAACTCTTGGTGCTCCACACTGTACACTCTTACTGAGTACCTGTATATATCTTCTCAAATAATCTGTACAATCTCAGTGTATATCTTTATATATATATATATATATATATATATATATATATATATATACACACACACACACACTCAGTAATACTCTCCAACCCTCTACAAAATATCAACACCTTACGCCCCCAATGGATTATATCTACCTCCTTGCTAGTGTTCTTCACCCTCGATACTCAGTCTAAAGTGACGATACTTTGTACCCCAATAACACAACACTTCAGCAGTCCTGATTTACAGTAACTCAATAGTATACTGTCAACCCAAAACAATCCGTATCTAGCTACTACTTTACTAATCAAATATTTAAGGGCAATGATCCCCAAACTGATTACTAGCTAACCCCTTACACACACTATCTTAAGAGCACTCACACTAGTGCTTCAGTGTAGCAATACCTAAATTGTTAACCATAAGTTCCTATGTGGCAAATAACAACAATGGAAAGATGAGGAAACACACACAATAACACCACGAAAACTCGCAGTCGCGTAGAATAGGACGATAGCCTAAGCTAGACCAGAAGTAGCATGATATGTACTATACGTTATTGTAAACATACGAAAACACGGGATTCTCGCAGAATGTATATACAAGATAGCAAGTAAGAAACGTGAGAATACACCACTTAAACAAGACGTCAAGAATCACTCAAGATCACTTATACACTCGATCTGTGTTTTCTGGCCGGTGGCTAGGTTATGCTCAAGCTCTTAGCACTTCACTGTTTACGTGTCGTTGTTGTTTTGTCCATTATGATTATTATTTTTATTATGTTGATGTAGTAAGAGTGGAAAGGGTGGCGAGTTTAATTCGTTCCCTTCTCCTCGCGGGAAAGGATTGGATTAGACTGACTTCTTGTAGGACGTGGCGGTGTTTGCGTAGTGGCGGAGTCGCGCAGACGGGTATTCCTGCAGCTGCCGTGCTTAACAAACCGTGCATAGTATTTGTTAGTCGTACTGATGCTGTTTGTGTAGTAAGTTGACTGAGACAAACATGCTTCTTCTTCTTCGATTCTTAGCCGCCGACCGTCAAAGCAGTCAGTGGCCATTACGCCTGGTGGCGTCTTGTAGGGCAACAACAAATTGATTCCACTTTGCTCGGTCGGTGGCCATCCTTCGTACAGTGCCCCAACTCTGGTTCATTTTTTGCATCTCAGCCTCTACAGTCCTCCGACAAGTTGTTTTTGGTCAGCCTCTCTTTCATCTTCCTTCAGGGTCCATATCATAGCGGTTCTTGTGATGGCATTGGGGTCTCTTCTGAGGACATGGTCAACCCAGCTCCAGCGTCTGCCAGCTATGATGGTGTGCATGTCCTCTTGCTTGCTCCGAGTAAGCAGATCTTGGTTGGTGATGGTATTCGGCTAAAAAATTCGGAGAATTTTTCTTGGGCATGTTGTGTGAAAAGAGGACAATTTCGTCATTTCCTTCTCTGTAACTCTCCAGCTCTCTGCGCCATAGAGAAGCACAGAAAGCACATAGCTCTGATATAATCCTAATTTTGAGCTTGTGCAGTACGTAGAGGATTTCCAGATGTTGTTTAGACTAAAAAAGGCTGTTCTTGCTTTGTTCATTCTGTTGTTGATGTCTTTGCTTGCTCCGCCGTCTGGTGTTACTATGCATCCTAGGTATGTGAAGGCATCAGACAAACATGCAGTAACTTTAAAATGATTAAATCAATGTTAAATTTGTATAATTACAAATAACAAAATTTAATAATCACTTAAGTTTTAACATTTGGAAAATAATTTGAATAGCTGTGGATCAAGAAAAGTTATCATCACGGTCGTTATTGATTGTGAAATGTTATAAAAAGCTCAAGTTGCAGCATAGATTTGAACTTAGCTGCCAATGACGTTCTGCTCCTACTTATGGGTTGGTTCTTTTCACACTGCTCACGTTCGTCCCTGATCAAGGTTGTCAGGTGTAGCTCGTTTCCCAGAAATGTCATGGAGAGTCTACCACGTGGGTCCTTCGGCTTAAAGCTTAGGCCACTGTTCCCTTCATGTTCCAGAGATAGTACTTTCCTTGACTGAGATCCAGCTGGAACAGTGGGATACCCTGGAACTGAGACCATACGTAAAATATTAGCCCTAAATACATTACACAATAAAATTGTATGCGCCCCATTGGGGTCGATACACAAAAGGAGAATTAATTACTTTCCAGAAATAGAATACCCCAAAAATCCAATATTATAATGCTATTATAATACACGGTAACTTTACGTAGGACTGTCAGGACACTACTTATACTGTAGATTTAACACATAAACACTTCCATACTTGGCTCGTCCCGCTAGAAGACGACCATAGCATACAATAGTTGACAATAATTAAGTGAACACCTTTAACAGGTAAATTCCCTTTTATTAGGACTGCACACAGAGAAGCCACACACGGCCATCATCACATATAAAATGCATATACGTGTAAATATAAATGCCAATACCACTTGCCTAATGATAATTCAATCTATCAGTGTCCTACCCACTGACATGTCTCTATTCAATGAACATTACAATGACTTTCGCTCACCGGCTAAATCCGGTACTTTGATAAAGCAATACTCAATCACAAATGACTCCTCATATGGCCTAAGGAAATACCACTAGATAATACACCATCACTCTAGAATTATGCAGTTTAATCCACACCGCATGAAGAAATGGCAAGCACTATAACTGAACAAGAATGGCATACACTTCCCAGCAAAAATGCTGACAGGGAACATAAAGGAGACCTGCCCGGACGCTAGCCAGAACTGTAATGCCTTTTTGCGCCAGAATTCGTTTTCACTTCCCTTCCGGTCAGCTGACCAAACGGGTTTTTACATTATATCAATGTTGTCACTCTCAGCGTGACCAACCTGATATTTCGGTGAACATATCGCCGTGACATCCACCCTCCCCCCTTAAGAAAGAAAACGAAGTTTTCTACCACCGGAGGAGCCACGCCCAACCCCCTTCGGAGTATGGACGACCAAAATGCCGAGACAGCACCTCCTCATCTACCTCGAGAGTGTCATAGTTGTCCAACACCATTGTCATTCATGCCTTCTCACCCTATGCACCAGACACAATATGAGTATGAACTAATCCACCCCAGGTACTGATAGTCGTGAAAAATAACAACGAATGTTCAAACCTGGTCTATCAACCACAACATATGTTACATTTTAGTTATTAATATCTAAGCATCAACAATAGTAACCAATCTCATAGTATAAACAATCCTTTCTACACGCTATAAATATACATTATATTATAACATGGTTTAAACATACGTTCAATATAACTCTATACAGGTTGCCTTTATGGCATCATAATACATGCATTGCAAAGCATAACATATTACAGCATAAACATGCATTGCAAAGCATCACATGATCTTTACAAGTTTACAAAACCCACATATTCATATCAAAATGGTACTGGGGGCGTGGGTCAGACTCTAAGGTTCGGTTCGCGTCAACCAAAACATCTTACTGAACACGAACCCGAAACCTAACCCTAGCTATTACTGAACTATCTGCTAGTGGTTATGAAGCAACGACATGTGCTTCCACCTGACTGCATCACGCGCACCCCACCTATTCGCAAAAGTCACTCGTGCCACTTTGGTATTATCCCGCAACGACAATACCTCCACAAACTTTACTGGCGCAACTTCATCAAACACCCGTCTGAGTGTGCGCCAATTAGCACTCAGAGGAACGTTACGCACCCACACCGTGCGATCGCCCACTATCGGACTCTCGGGTGAGCCGCTACTGTTCTTATTAATGTGCCTTGGCACTTGCCGCGACTTCTGTCTCCCCACCTGGTCATCCGCTACGGAACTCTGGAGTTGTTGGGCCGCTGTTCCAGCCTCACCCATGGCCTTGTGCACTCCCCGTACATTGCCGACGATTAAATCGGATATCGGCTCCTCAAGGACGAACGCGTTCACTCTGCCTGAGAGGAACGGAGTGTCCACATTAATACTCGCCTGGGGGTAAGACTCCACTTTGTCCCCGAACGTGGTGCACTTTACAGTTTTGCCCGTAAGGCAAGAGTCGTCGATACACGAACGACGCATCCCAATTGTGGTGCATCCAGTGTCCCTCAACACCCGGACTGGTCTATTCTCCACCTTGCCTTCGTGGAGAATCACCTTGCCAGTCTCATGGACTGCCGACGGACATGGTGCCGCATGCCCGCATTGTAGCACTACCCTCTCGTTTACACGGAACACAGGGCGACACCCCGCACAGTCCTCGCTGTTGATTATGTCCAACACCACCGCGGAATTCGCGTGTTCGATCGGGGAAGTGCATATGTCAGCATAATGACCCCTGCCACCACAATTGGTACGCATGCGGTCCTTCTTCGACTCATCGCGTGAACTCTTGTTGGAGCTTTTCGATGACGAAGACCGCGCATCAGAGTCGGGGGAACGACTCTCTGAGAAACTACTTCTCTGCTTGGAATGTTTATACCAAAACCGGTCTTCGTCCTGAGAGTCCTTGAAGCGTACCTGCTTTCGCGTTTAGCGCACCTCTCTATCACTATAACGTTTACAGTGTCGGTTCTGCCAACTCGGCCGACCAATCTGATGGTATCGGAAGTTCCCATAATTCCCTCTACGTGGCTGATCGGGACTGGAAGGATTCTCATACTTCTTCTCTTGACCCCTGTCTGCAACGCCTGACTGATTTCGCCAAGGATGGCGCTGAACAATGTCGTCTGGCAGACCTGACTTGTGGATGGGTTTGCCCGGGTGGGCAAGGACATAATGGTGCCCCAATTGGGCCATGGACTCAATATCTTTTGGCAGGCGCTCTTGGAAGAACGCCACCAACTCAGTTAAGCACGACGACAACACTTTGTCTCGTAGCATCAAGTCTAACAAGCCATCATAGTCCTTCATTATCCCCTCCATCTCGATCCATCTATTCAGCAGGAGCTTGATCTTCGAGATAAAGTCCTCGAAGTCTTGGTCTGCGCTTGGCATCGCGTTTTAAAAACGCGTACGGTACCCGTCAGCAGTCAGACGGAACTTCCGGAGAAACCTTTCCTTTACTTTGTCGTAATCGGCTCTTCCATCTAGCGGGAGGCTATAAAAAGTCTCCATCGCAGGCTCCACTAGCAACGTCGATAGCAGAGATGGCCACTGATCTCTGTCAGCCTTCCAGGCCACGCATTCGGCCTCGAAACTCTCGAGGAAAAAATCTAAACTATCGATTTTATAATTAAAATTCGGCAGACGCAGCCTAAAGGGACGATGAGACCCCCCAGGAGTCGAGTTCTGACCACTCGCACCCACTTCCAATTTCTTCAATTGTATTTCCTTATCCATCATCTTCTCTTCCAGAGCTATTCTCATTCTCTCCTTCTCTAATTCTAACTCTCTATGTTCCTTCAACTTCTTTTCTTCCAATTCAAATTCTCTGTCTTCTCTTATCTTCTTTTCTTGCAATTCTCTCTCTATCTTCTTTTCTTCCAATTCTCCATCTTCTCTCTACTTCTGTTCTTACAATTCGTACTATCTCTGTTTCCACTCGTTTTCTTCTTTCATCTTCTTTTCTTGTAACTCGAATTCTCTTCTTTTGAGTTCTAACTCTTCAGCTCGAGCATCTCTTAAGACATTCTATTTCTCAATCCTTTCCTTCTCTTCCTTCTGCTCTAAAGCTTTTTGATTCTCCACTGAGTAGTATTCTGCCTTGGCATAGTCATTTAGTTCTTTGCCAGTGTATCCACATTCTTTACCAATCTGAATAAAAGCCTATAGGTCCATGGTGTACACTCAGAATACTCACTATTATCTCTTGCTATAGATTTTTACTATGCCACTACTCCATCGTATATATTTCACTTATATCACCAGATAACTCTCTGCTTACAAAACATGCAATAATAATAGTAAATATTTATATCACTACTCCAATACACACACACACACACATATATATATATATATATATATATATATATATATATATATATATATATATATATATATATACATATATATACATATATATAACCTCACCTCTCACTGTATACTCATCATCAACCTTTACCTCTTATAGTATAAATATAGTCTTACTTTGCCACTTGGCTACTGTCTCATCACTGTGAAAATTTGGTCTTTTCGACCACTTAGTCTCGTGATACACTCAAAGACCCTTACAATAGTCGACAGTTGTATAATGACAGCTGATGAAACTTTCTGGTGCTATGACACCACTATACCAACGTGACAATAAATCAGCTTTTACTTCGAAGTCTGTCACTTGCACCCACACTTGTGCTATACTCAGATAATACTTCACTTATACCTAATCTTAATAATCTGTGTTATACAAGTGTTTCCCTTGGCAAAATGAGCACTACACAGATGAAAAGACACACACCCCACACTACGAAAACAAAATCCCAGTCACGAGGAATAAGATGATAGACGAAGAAGAGCAGAGGTAGACTAATATATACAATACATGACTGCACACGAACAAAAACAAGGGATACCTGTAAACGTATTTACAGGATAGAAAGATGGAACAAGAGAACACACCACTTAAACACAACAAAAGAATTACTGAATGTACACGACAATGTAAATACAAACTACACGAATACGCCTAACACCAACAGGGCTTGGAATGTTAAGTAGGGCAGTTGCAGGAAAACCCTCTGCCTTACTCCACCACTAAACATACAAAACCACACCCTGTAAAGAAATCAGTCTAATTCAATCTTTTCCCACAAGTAGGTCAAGAATGATTTAAACTCACCACCCGTCCTCCCTTAAACACACAAATATAATATAACACAATAGACTAAACAACAACTACAGTCAACAATGAGGTGCTGAAAGCTATCTCTTTCACTAGGCACTAGCAAATCACTCCAGCTAAAATAAACTAAATAGCCTATAAGCAAAATTAACCCTATAACATATCAAAATATATAATATAAATACCTCCAAGTACTAGGAAATACAATGAAAGCTTCCACCTAAGTACTTATCCCCATACAAACATACAGACTAATTTCTACAAAGAGAGCAAAGAAAAAGAACAAAACAAAGTGAAAGAAAACAATAATAAACTAATACACAGACCTAGAGAAATCGACGTAAACAGAACAAATCTACTATCCCACTTACTGCAAAGAACCCGAAGATAGAATCAGTCGGATAGACAGAAAAAAAAAATTAATGATGAAAAACAAAATTTAAAGAAAAACACAGAAACATAAATATAGTAAACGTATAAAGATATACAGACATACAAAAAAGAAACTTAACTGAAGCTCTACAGCGACGCTTGTCCAGGAAGCTTCCTCAGCACTGGTGATGAGTATGAGGACAACACGAACAATACTCCACGAAGTTCACAAAATCCAGACTACTGTAATGTTCTAGAAAATTCCACGGAAGTCTGTGTGTCAGCATAACATCCTAATGTCCTTTGGCACAGTACTGCAACTAATATCCAAGTGAATACACTGTCCTGCACGGAGCTATGAGAGCACAGTCTACGCTAGAACAATCATGACAGGTAACCAGACTTACACTCGTCTACGTGCCGGAAGAATAAATGTATGTCTCTTGGCACTCTGCTATGCCAGTGTCCACACAAAGTACGCTTAATAGTTGATCTTCACCCCCTGACCGGGCACATCAGTGTGGTAAGGTGCGTCACAGTCGTTGATCTTCACCCCCTGGCCGGGCACATCCGTTTGGTAAGGTTACGTCATCTAGGATATTCAACCAAGAGGAGTACCGTATAACCTGAGATGCCACCACTACTATTAACCAACTGATCCCTCCTGACGACACACACAGTCAGTCACTCGGGCCAACTTATCAACAACCACAATAGACCAACCGATCCCTCCTGACGACACACACAGTCAGTCTCTCGGGCCAACTTAACAACAACAATCTTCTTCTTCTTTGATCCTTAGCCGCCGACCGTCAAAGCAGTCAGTGGCCATTACGCCTGGTGGCGTCTTGTAGGGCAACAACAAATTGATTCCACTTTGCTCGGTCGGCGGCTATCCTTCGTACAGTGCCCCAACTCTCGTTCATTCTTTGCATCTCAGCCTCCACAGTCCTCCGCCAAGTTGTTTTTGGTCGGCCTCTCTTTCGAACAACAACAAGACCAACCGATCCCTCCTGACGACACACACATTCAGTCACTCGGGCCAACCTATCACCAAACACAATAGACGAACTATTCAGCTCTGCATCTTACATGGACCCTCTATCAACATCTGTAACACCAACCACCGCTGCTCCGACTGGATCGCCACCTTCCTAACACTAAGCTACAAATTATGCCTTGTACTACTTCAAACTGACACGCTCGATGCAAGCTATAACTTGAATCTATCACCTTGACACAAAAATTCTCCTCGCATCTGCCACTATAGTACCACAGTACACTTGCAACACGTTGTCACACACTGTCCAACAATCTCTGAACCTGAAAATTACAACTGTTGCCTAACTAGGTCACTGCGTTATCGAGGGCACTCGACCGTAAACAGTTCACGATTACAGACTGACCAACATACTGACTTGACACTGGACGACCAAAAATAACTCCCTATCGTGGCTTAATAACAACTATGAAGGCGCCAACGCACTGCGGCTACAACCTTCTAACACTCTGTGTGCATAATTCATTCTGGCCTGTATATAGAAAGCGTAGGCACTACGGCCTTTTGGATACAGCTCTTAGCTGTCCACAATACTCTATGGACTACTGTAGACACCGTTTACAGTTGTCAGGGCGCTGTGTAGACGTAGCCCCCAGCTGTCAGGACACTACTTATACTGCGGATTTAACACATAAACACTTCCATACTTGGCTCGTCCAGCTAGAAGACGACCACAGCATACAATAGTTGACAATAATTAAGTGAACACCTTTAACAGGTAAATTCCCCTTTATTAGGACTGCACACAGAGAAGCCACACACGGCTATCAACACATACAAAATGCATATAAATATAAATGCCAATACCACTTGCCTAATGACAACTCAATCTATCAGTGTCCTACCCACTGACATGTCTCTATTCAATGAACATTACAATGACTTTCGCTCACCGGCTAAATCCGGTACTATGATAAAGCAATACTCAATCACAAATGACTCCTCATACGGCCTAAGGAAATACCACTAGATAATACACCATCACTCTAGAATTATGCAGTTTAATCCACACCGCATGAAGAAATGGCAAGCACTATAACTGAACAAGAATGGCATACACTTCCCAGCAAAAATGCTGACAGGGAACATAAAGGAGACCTGCCCGGACGCTAGCCAGAACTGTAATGCCTGTTTGAGCCAGAATTCGTTTTCACTTCCCTTCCGGTCAACTGACCAAACGGGTTTTTACATTATATCAATGTTGTCACTCTCAGCGTGACCAACCTGATATTTCGGCGAACATATCGCCGTGACAAGGACATAATTCTTTTACTGGCTGGGGGTTAACTTCCGTGTAAGTTCTTAACTTAGTCTAGCTACACAAAATAGGCTTATTATAACTCCACACTCAACCACGAGAAGTTTCTCAGAAAGTAATAAGTGACTACCTCTTATAATCCAGTCGTAATAGCGAATAGTCTTCACGTGTCAGGTTTAAGTGAGTAACTTACACCACTGACGTTTGATGACAAATTTTTAGCTTACTATTTAACCCATGGTAAGCACTGAACAGACTATGAGGTTCTTCGCCTAGTAAGTATCTGTAAGCGTAAGTTTACTATTTAACCCATTGCAAACAATAACATCAGGAGACACCTGCATAGGATAGGTCTAGCGAGAGGGTGAATTACCTGCCTGTTTTATTTCTATATTATCTGAACTGTGAGGTTGATTACCCGACTTGATCTGTTCTCTATCTGTATCAAGTAACCACGCTTTTTCGATATAATGGATTTATTGTATACCATATATCTGTTATATACTTAGAAAATTCGATCTTACGCTAATCGTAAGCCACTATCGGATGAGGATTTTGTAGACTTGGAATAACAGCGAACACTCGAATATCAAGAAGTGAAAAACGGACTAGAGGAGACGAAGGTATCTACAACGGCAAACCTTAGCGGCATTTTCAAACTTCAGGATGCATTAACTGCTAGCACAATGAACCATGACCCCTAAATATAACGCAGTTCTACGGTAATCTGTAACATAGAACAAGATCGAAATTGCTACAAGGTTCTTCTTGAAGATAAAAAGAAGGAAGGAAAGCAAAGTAAGTGCGATTCGCATTTTTCAAAATGTCTCCTCTAATATCCAAACAGCCGGGTGTGCTCATATACTGACAGTTGATGTATGATTTCACGAGTTGATGAATGACTTCACGCTGACAGCAGTAACAATCAAATGTTAAACTTTATTTACATGATCAAAAATGTTGAAGAAATGAAATGCCCAACCTTCCTCATGAGGCTGGCAGAGCTTATACATCAAAACTTCACGAAGGTAATAATAAAAAATGCCATTTTCGTTTAGTCCCTCTCTTTCTGTCGCTGCTTCTATATTCATACTGTCTGTAGTGGTTATGGTGGTCGTGGCTTGAGAACCACTGTTGACACTATTTTTTCTTGTTATAATATTCTTCGTATGTACTCGTTGTTTATTTTATTTGTTCTGATTTATTTCTTCTGATTTCTTGACTTGGCATGTCTTAGTGAGACTGGCCTAACCGCCAGGGATGTTAGTTTACCAAGTTATTGTTCTGCTCCCTATCCCGTCACTTGTCTACTGTACTTAACTATTTAGCTATGTTACTTTGGTTTTTCGAAAATACACATATTATCTTCTACTGGGGACACTGGCATCTTGTCCACAGAACAAAAAATTCAACTGTCATATCTACTTGTTGCATACCAAGCGATTGAGTGTCTGAGTGATAGTTATAACTCTTCTGTCCCCGCAGAAGCAACCAAAATCACTTTGGCTTATCACTCGATGAAACTCCCAATTCAGCTTGCCACTTCTAAATCTCTTTACACACTTGGAGGAAACCCACCTAGCTCTTAACGCTATCGCGTTTCCAATCTGACTGACTTTTACTAAACCGTCGATTTACTACAACAACTCTTTCCGGATATTCAAGAACAACTTTTGTCTGACAAACAGTTCACCATATATTTAAAAATCCGTGAATTGCCATCGCGTAGCCGAACTCACTCAGAAAAACCAAACAGAAACAACTTAATATTAGAATTCTCGGCAAAGGTCAACTGGACTAATCTGTGATAAAGAGACGTCAACCCTACTCTTGTCCCCTTCTTCAATGTATTATAGATTATTTCCCTTAGATTACAAATCTAATTTCAATCATAAAGGTCGATCCCATAACAATATAATTGTACCCGAATTCCTCTTACCCACACTAACTGCTACAAAGGAAATAAATGCTAATTGTTCTTATTGCGCGCTGGTTGTATACACGCCGGATGCATCCTCTCATACGTCCATCCATGCTGGTCTTACGTTTGATGCCAAATTCCAGCAATCGATCGTAGTGTCAGTGTCTAATAGGCAATGATTAATTGCTCTCAGTATATCTCCCTTATCCATATTCAACGCACCTTCTATGGGTGCATTTGAAGCTTGTTTGTCAACTATAACATTGCTGCGCACTCCTACATAATCCACACCAGTTCCTGAAGATTCGAAGCTTCTATGAAGGTTTTGCATTAATGCCGGAGCATCCACTTTGGACCTTCCGAAGCATGAATTGTCTGATACAATAACTAACAGGCACTAGTGAAAAAATAGATAAGAACAAGACGCAGGCTATGGATAAAACATGCGGTAAGGAAACATGTTCATGGTATTAGAAGGAACGAGAAGCAGAAAGAGACTGAAAAAAATCATGAACACGAAACCCGTATACAAAAATTAAAGAAGTAAGTAAGACATAGAGAGATCTTGAGCGTATGGCATAGGGCAGGATGCCTGGGCTTGAATTTGTTCTATGTTCCTTGGAGAACTAAAAGATAATGGGTGAATAAAGTAATATGGTACACAAAAAAGGCAAAGGATTCATTGTCAACCTGTATTTCCTACTAAATTCTGTATTTATGACAAACTAATATTACACTGACTCATAGCATTGTGTGACAAAACGACTGATAATTTGTATTTTCCAATCCGCCCCCTTCTCCTTTCTCTTCTAATTTTTTTTTCTGGTTCCACAGGCTATATGTATTTCGTTTCTTTACATTGTTGTAATGGCCTCAGTAACCCTATTATTCCCCTCTCAGACACCCACCCCAAAGCGTGGCTGGGATTTTCTTTTCGTCTCTTGCTCATTATAAATGCATCGCTCGATTCTTGGTGGCCAGCGACCGGCGATTATGGTAATCTTACCTAAGACACACCTGCAGTGTGCCAAACTAGGGGAACGCTCTTCGCTCGTAACAAGTGTTTTTGACCACGAGCGGGAAATAGATTCTTTGAAAAGCAAACCGCTGTTTTACTAAAGCTGGTAGCTTGAGTGGCGCAATGAGGCAAACCTTTGATAGCTGGGTACCCCCCTTTTCATCTCCATTCAGGGGTAGAGAAACTCATGTTCGTTCTGAGAATTTGTAGCGGCCCTTGTTAGCCGTCACTTTCTATGTCGGCTGCCGAGCGATAATATTATGTTTTATGCAGGGGACTTTCTCGTGTCTGTTGTCTTCTGATGTAGACTCTAGAATAATATTATGTTACTCGAGATTACGCTTGTAAAAGCACAGCGACCGAACACCTGCGAAAACATGTGATGTCAGGTGGCTGGGTTAGCGTCTATTTCAGACTATATAAATTGATAAGATTATTCGTTCAGTACACTCGTACATTTTTCCTGCCCGTAGATGGCCAAATAAGACAGGCAGTTGTGGGCACACAGCTAGAATTTGTGTTGCCTATTCTCGTCATCTCGGGGTGAGTTGACATTTTGTAATATAATTCATGTTAGCTTTAATATATATAACTGATAGCTGTGTGACGCATTATTGTTAGGTGATTCTTCCCCGGTAATTAATTCAGTGATAATGTAGCGCCGTCTACCGCCTAAGTTAACAGGTGCTTAATCTGTTAGGTGTCTCCTGGTGTTATTGTTTACAATGGGTTAAATAGTAAACTTACGCTTACAGATACTTATTAGGCGAAGAACCTCATAGTCTGTTCAGTGCTTACCATGGGTTAAATAGTAAGCTAAAAATCTGTCACTTAACGTCAGTGGTGTAAGTTACTCACTTAAACCTGACAAGTGAAGACTATTCGCTATTACGACTGGATTATAAGAGGTAGTCGCTTATTACTTTCTGAGAGAAACTTCTCGTGGTTGAGTGTGTAGTTATAATATGCCTATTTTGTGTAGCTAGACTAAGTTTAGAACTTACACGGCAGTTATCCCCCAGCCAGTAAAAGAATTATGTCCTACGTAAAGTTACCGTGTATTACAATAGCATTATAATATTGGATTTTTGGTGTATTCTATTTCTGGGAAGTAATTACTTTTCCTTTTGTTTATCGACCCCAACGGGGCGCATATAATTTTATTGCGTAATGTATTTAGTGCTAATATTTTACGTATGTCAAGTAATGATATGATTAATAGTACATCCTCTTAACGGGAACTACTTGGTTGGACAACCCATATGTTGAGTTAGAAGAAGACATCGAGCAGATTGTTTCTGTCAGCGCACATGCTGAGATGTACATGGAGGCACAAGATATTTTAGCCTATGCAACTGCAGGCTGATAATTGATAGAGTGTAATTAACAGGAGGACCACGCATTTGGATACAGACAGCACCGAGATTTACCTAGCATAATTATGATACACAAACAAGAATGGGACATAACAGTTTATTATACCTTTGTTATGATTGCATTTATTGCTTGATGTAAAGTTTTTTGTTTTGGTCTCAGTTCCAGGGTACCCTACTGTTCCAGCTGGATCTCAGTCAAGGAAAGTAACATTCTCCTCGACCTCACGGTTCCAGTAAGCAACGAGCTACACGAGTTGTCAACCTGAAATTGCAACCCTCTTCACATAAGCCCTCTAACGGGAATTTAGCTCATGCAGTGTATAAGCAGCAACAGCAAATCTGAAATCGTATTGTGTAGTAGTGGTTTACTACTCGCCGATTTAATACAAGTCAGATCTTTAGTGGCATCCAATACCTCATCTTCACCAGCTGCAATTGAAAGTATCTGGCTGTGTGCTTAAACTGAGCGCTCAGTCACAATAAAGTTCAAACCAGCCCAACCGGATTTAAGCATTAAGCACGCAGGCCTATTTCATCAGCGCAGCGGACAGCAGTCCTAATTTGACCTCGTCGTGTATACTTCTGGTCAGTCAAAACCCCCGCTCGTTTTTGCGGTCAGTGTGGAAAGACTAGAGATAAACCTACAGCTTATCGTGTTAGTAATTTGCGAAGGCTACGCAAGGATAGCGTTTGCTCTTCCCAGTGGATTTAGTATACTCCTCCAGTCTGGATAGAGACTTTAGACACTGTGATAGCGTTATATCATACACATACAGCAGAATGATTTATCTCTGGGTGTAGTTTTTGGATCGGGGCAGAACAGTTAGTTTTTTTCCCTTGGTGTGTTTCTGTAATTGTTAAATTTTTGTGATTTAGCTGCATTTCTTGTTTTGTTGGTGTGCATATACACCTGATACATATTTTCTACTTTCAAGAATTTAGTAAATTTTAACCTTTTGTTAATGCGCTGTTCATGACCTTCCTCCATACAAATTTAGCTCTTACTATATTCTCAAACTGTCTGTGAGAAAGAAGAGACAGCGGGTGATTCGTAAGACGATAAGCGAGTGTGGATTGGCAAGAGAGATGGCTGTGATAGCCCTCCTTCCAGGTTGTCATACAATCACCCTATTTTCACACATTATCTGTGTCTTCTCTATAAATCTGACAGTTCACTTACTTTGTCGATTTCACTAAAATTGTCAAACTCGACAAATATTTATAAAACCCACACGCTCGTGACACATAGATTTGTATTTTCTTTTCCTTTTTATCATAATGACCATTATCATCATCACTAACATCTTCTGTCTTTATTTTTCTTGTATCGTTCCCTTGTTTTGTTATCCTGTAACACATTCTCTACATATATAAAGCTAGTCCCATATCAGAAACTACCGTAGGATAGTGAAGTGTTAGAGACTTAACTATGCTAGGTCAAGCTTCGAGAGGTGGGGATGGGGGGGGGGTGGGGGGGGGTGACCTGTTCCCTTCCTCGCTGTCTTTATCTTTCCTAACTCAAGAACACAGTCTGGTACTCATTTACAACAGGGTGGATTGGAGCGTGACGTCACCATGTTTCGAACCCGACACCTGTGCTGCGATATTGCAGCGCTCTAACCACTCTGACGATCAGACGCTGTCTCTGAAAACACCCGGTTCATATAAGTGAACAAAACATTTTTTTTACAAAGATAACAGGTGATGTAGGAAACTGCGATCAGTCGTTGGAGTTCAACAGGCACATCCTCAAAATTTCTCATGTCCAGTAACCTCATTGCACTGGAGACTGAATACTGACAACAAACATACTAAAATAGCGCAATAAAAAAAAATAAAAACAAACAACATGCACTTAAATGACGTTAAAACGTAAAAACGTGACTCAGACCTGTATTGTTTGTGATAACAGAATTGGAATTTCCGTATGTGAATACAAATCAGCTATCAGAAAAATGAAATCTGATGTCAGCAAGATTAACGATGCCATTTAAACTCTTATCTATTTGGATTAAACGATATTCGGTTGTTTTAACTCTCTGATAGGCGGATTCATGCTGATGGCAGTGATAAGAGCTTCCATGATAAACAGATTAAAAAAACAAAACAAAACCACTGCCGAATGAGCGAATTAGCGAAATAGAGGTAGAAAGACCTATACATGATTGTGACTCTAAACTTTTTAAAGTTAGTAAGAATGAACGTGAGAATAATCATATAATTGTAAGCAACACACATCAGCTTCCTTTGCGTATATTTCAAATCAAGGCTTAGCTATAAAATAATGGAGCGACGAATTCGGTCAATTAGAAAACGCATTTTAACAATTAGGAAAGCACATGTTTTGTAAGTTATAGCAAACGGAAGTAAGGGAAACATTGTGTGTAAGTGTAGATCATGTACTTACTTACTTACTTAGCCGTTAAATTTGTAACATTACAAATAACAAAATTTAATAATCACTTTAGGTTTTAACAGTTGGAAAATAATTTTAATAGTTATGAATCAAGAAAAGTTATCATCATGGTCTTTAAGGAATGTGAGATGTTACAAGAAGTTCAACTCATGATACTTTGCCTTGAGCCTGAAGGAAGATGGCTTATCCAACCATGTAACCTCCAAGGTCATTCTCAGGACTAACAATCCTTTTCAGGGTTTTACTTTTGGGTAATATGCACAAAGAGTTAATCTTTTCTTCTTGGCTTTTATTTTGTCAAACTATTGTAGGGGAGACAAAATTGTTAATTTTGGCAGAAGCTAAGACAACGGGAATTAATTGTAACTAAGTTTGGCAAATGTATGTTATTGATGTAATAATTCACAGATATAATGCATTGTTGGATGATGTACTCCTAGTGTGCCTGACATACCATGGACTTAGACGGAGAGATTATAGAAACGTATGGAATTACTTTCGATGTTCAGTGGCGCACAAGTTTAAGTGGTACATTTAACACAACGGAAAAATAATAAACAAAAATACGTCGAAACCACTGAAATAAGTTCTTTAAAAAGTTGATTCACGCTCCGGATGTGGTTAAAGAAAACAAATTATTCCGTCATTATCATCTACGCAGTATCATTTCCTTTCTGATGATGTGTCCGCACTGATAAAACACCATTCAGGGAAAACTATCACCCACGACTTTTGAATAGTTAAACGAAAAGATAAAAAAAGAAGAGATAATACGATTGACCGAGTAAACATTAGCTCGAACAACAACAGTCAGTCAGTCAATCAAGTACAAAGAAATCACGCAAATACCTTTTTTTTCCTGAGGGGCACATATGACGTGTTCTATTTACTCTTTCCCACTGAACATTGCAAAACAAGAACTCCGAACAAACAGTTCTGAAAGAACTTCAATTTTGAAACACGGATGTAAACATCAAAAACGTTCTCTGGAGAAGAAAGTAATAAAGAGTTCTTGGAAAAACTGGGATTGGAATAAATAAATAAATAATGGAAGAGATGAAAATGAGACAAAAAATGATTTCAAACATCAATTACGAGAACGGCTACAGGTAAACGTGCTTGAGGAGAAGAAGCATTTTAATTTGGGAGGAACCTAAAAAAAAGATGGACTAGAAGTAATCTAGTAATTTGAATTGTTTAGAAAAGAGACTGGAAATGCGAAAGACCAAAGGCCATCAGACACATAATCATCATACATTCAGCGGAAGGCAACCCATGAGTGATTCCTGCATACACACATTGAGATCCTCGCAGGTGCTACGGAGTTCTTGCTGAGATCCACCTTGTGTGATCTAAGGGAGGAGATCGGAGCACTGTTAGAGTTGTCACTGTGCAATGAAGATGGTACTTAAAAATCAAAACAAAACCAAACCAAACCAAAGAAAGTGGTTGTCGTGTCAGATAAGAATGAAAGTCGCCATCGTGTCAGATAAGAATGAAAGTCGCCATTGTGAGAGATAAAAATGAAAGTTGTCAACACTGACGTTTCATGTCTGCTTACCTATACCAGTGTTTCTCAGATAATAGTCTGACGTAATTTCTCAATATGTTAGGTATGCTGTTCCTGAATAAAATCAATAATTAATTTTAATACACCACCAGCTCTAAATCTGTAATTCTTTAGTTAAACCGCTTATCTATATCTTCACCAACCAAGAATGAGAAGTCAGTGATCGACTATGCCATTGTTCGGAGAAGCTCATTCAGATATGTCCGAGATGCAAGAGTCTGGAGGGGGCCAGAGATTGGAAGTGATCACTACCTGCTAACAATCAAACGAACAACTGAAAGAGTTGCTCAGCCTAGGAACTGCCCAACATCACGCAAGAAACCAAGTAAACGAGCAGGAGAAATGAGCATTAGGACCTACAAGCTGAGAGAGCCAGAAATTAAGACCAGATATCAGGGGCTTATTGCTACAGCAGTGAGCAACACAGAAGAACGACCTGATGACTTGGAAACCCTCTGGAATAAATTCAAGGATATCATAAAGACAGCTGCTGCAGAAGCATGCGGTGAAGTCCGACTTGGGAACCAGAGAAAGAGGACACCTTGGTGGACAGAGGAAGTCAAAGAGAAAATAAGAGAGAAGAAAATGGCATGGAAACAATACTTAGGAGCTAAAAATACAACAGGACAAATGGAAAAATATAGAGAATATGTGACACTCAGAACAGAAGCAAAGAACAAAGTGCTAGCAGCAAAACAGAAGTCCTGGGAAGAATTTGGAGAAAAGCTAGAAAAAGATGCACAAGAAAACCAGAAATTGTTCTATAAGACCCTAAAGAACATGAGGAAAGAAAAACAATGCCCTCTCAAATTTATAAAGGACAAGCAAGGCAAATTGCTTACTGCCCCGAAGGAAGTAATGGAAAGATGGAAAGAATATTTCTCAGAACTCCTGGATGGTGAGCATGATGAAGCATCAGAAATGATAACCACTGACACAGAAGAGGAAACCAATGATGGTGAAGATGACATAAAGATGGAAGAACTGAGGGCAGCACTAGAGAAAATCAAGATGGGCAAAGCAGCAGGGCATGATGGTATAACACCAGAAATGGTTAAGTACATGGGAGCATCAGGCGACCTATTACTCTTAAAGGTCCTACAGGCAGCATGGTGCAACAAGACCATACCAAAGGATTGGGAGATTGCCATCATAACACCAATTTTCAAAAAGGGTGACAATCGACAATGTGGAAACCATAGAGGCATATCCCTTCTCAGTGTCCCTGGTAAAATCTACTCTAGAATCCTAGAGCAGAGACTCCGACGCCTAGCTGAGCCACAACTGGATGAGGTCCAGTGCGGATTCCGAGCAAACCGAAGTACTCAAGACCTAATCTTCACACTCAGACAGCTGAGTGAAAAGGCCCTTGAGTATAAGAGTGAGATCCATCTTTGTTTCATAGATCTGGAAAAGGCGTTTGACAGGGTCCCCTGGAGCAAACTTTGGGACTGTTTGGCAAGGAAGAATATTCCAGCACCTCTGATTCATGCTATACAGAGCTTCTACAAGTCTTGCAGAAATTATGTGAGGACAGCAAACCATAAGTCAGAAGAGTTCAGGACCACCACTGGTGTAAGACAAGGTGATATCCTATCACCTTACCTCTTCATACTCCTTATGGACGATGTCATCAAGGCATGTAAGGGAGAACAAAAAAGTATTCAGTGGGGTACTGGAAGATGAGACAGGTCTATATTTCAGAGCTGGCATTTGCTGATGATGTTGCCCTGATTGCTAAATCAGAGGCACATCTCCAATCCAACCTGCAAGTCTGGAAGGAAGAGCTGGAGAAGAGAGGGATGGTCATAAGCAGCTCTAAAACAAAATCCATGGTGATATCACGAGAAGAAAGAAAACATCAGATTAAGTTGGGAGAACAGGTCCTGGAGCAGGTCGACCACTTTAAATATCTCGGAGCTATTATAGACCGAAAGGGAGGCATCAAAGAAGAGTTGGCCACTCGAAAAGCAGCGGCTGGGAGACTTTTTCAGGCCATAAATCGTGGATTCCTCAGCAAGAAAGAGGTTGGTAAGAAAACGAAGATGGCTGTATACCGCTCCACCTATATCCCAGTCTTGACATATGGATGCGAGTCGTGGGCAATGACTACAACCCACAAAAGCCAGATCCAAACCTCAGAAATGAGGTATCTGAGGAAAGTGGTTGAAGTAACAAGAAGAGACATGGTCCGCAACCAGACGATCCGTCAAGGCCTAAAATCCCATCCGCTGCAGACCCAAATAGAACAGTCCCAACTAAGATGGTTTGGCCATGTCTGCAGAATGGGAGAAGATCGGCTACCACGACAAGCATGGGAAACAAAGAGCCAGGGATCCAGACCTCCAGGACGACCCAGAGTCCGCTGGGAGGACAACATTGGACAATCTTTGAAGGACCGAGGACTAGAATGGAACCAGGCCAGGAAGAAGACAGCTGATAGAATGGTCTGGCGCTCTCTCTTCCAAACCTCTACACCTCACGGTAGAAGGGGAACGACTAAGTATCTATATCTTCATTGTGGCGAGATGGAGGTTAGATAAATAATTTGATGTAGCGTGATAGAGGTTGGATAGAAAAATTGTTCCCCAGAATCAGAAAAGAGAACTAGTGAACTATAGGTAGGGATGACACAAGACACATGAAGTATTTAACCACACAGTTCAGGTGATGGCTCTAGACGAGTACTGAAAGTTAAGTCACCTTCTCGCTAGACCTATCATTGGCTCCAAGGGTAATATTTCAATATGGGAATGTAGCTCGAAATAAGATGATAGGAAACTATACAGAGCGATACAACAAGGGAGAATCTGATCATCAGAAGCCGTCCCCCGTCGATCATGTGTTTCGGCCCCATTACTGTATCTCCTTTACATTCCAAGGGGGCGGGCCCACTTAGGTCATGACTTCCAAGTGTCAGCCTCCTGTTGTCTAGTGCAGAGCATTGAACCCACTCCACTTTAGTTGCAGCTTTCAAATTCACTCCTATTTTCTGCCAGCTGGAGACAATTGTGAAAGTAACCCCTATGTTGAAAATAAATTATTGTCTCGAGTTCCATAGCCCGTCGCACAGTCAGCACGATGCCTTTTCCGCAATTTCGCCGAGCCTCTTAAGTGCCCTTGTTCTTGACTGCCCCCTCAACCTCAACAATTTCAGTAGATCATACACTGAGGCAGTCACGAGATCTCTTGCACTTACCTCAACAGCCATGACCCTTGCAGTGAACAGATCGCGTCTCAGGTCCGCGGCCAGATCATTATACTTGGCCACTTCGAAGGAGTGTTGCTCGCTCAATGAAAGAATGAAAGTCTCCCTACCACTATAATTATTACTAGTTTAACCACATTAAAAAATTATAACTAGAAAGTTCAGAAATTCAATAGCTGCAGATATCAACTAATAAATGAAATTTAATGATTCTAATGTTTATTAAAAAATTGCACTTAGAGTATATAAAATTTCACAATAAAATTATTTACATGCACAAGATAATGTCAGTTTTTGTCCTATTCATCATATTAGTGGTGCGGGTGTGTTGGTTTGTATTTTCCCCTATGAGTTAACTTGCGTGAAACGTTGATGTGGTTGACTCCCCACGGTTGTTACATCTGGATATCGAAGACACTATGCTTATGTCAGGTGGAAGTGTTGGTCCACTAATAACAGTTCAGAGTGTCCACACGAATTGTGTCACGTTCTCACCACAAGGTTAAAACTTGCAAAAATATGGCAAGGGGTTGGTACTTGTATTTTACATTCAAGACGCTGCTCCGGTGCTGACTGGAAACTGAGGAATCAGATTCCTCATTTCGACCACAAGGTCATGATGCCATGCCATGGTATGTCAGGCACACTGGGAGTACATCATCCAACAATGCATTATATCTGTGAATTATTACATCAATAACATACATTTGCCAAACTTAGTTACAATTAATTCCCGTTGTCTGCTTAGCTTCTGCCAAAATTAACAATTTTGTCTCCCCTACAATAGTTTGACAAAATAAAAGCCAAGAAGAAAAGATTAACTCTTTGTGCATATTACCCAAAAGTAAAACCCTGAAAAGGACTGTTAGTCCTGAGAATGACCTTGGAGGTTACATGGTTGGATAAGCCATCTTCCTTCAGGCTCAAGGCAAAGTATCATGAGTTGAACTTCTTGTAACATCTCACATTCCTTAAAGACCATGATGATAACTTTTCTTGATTCATAACTATTCAAATTATTTTCCAACTGTTAAAACCTAAAGTGATTATTAAATTTTGTTATTTGTAATGTTACAAATTTAACTTCGATTTAATCATTTTAAAGTTACTGCATGTTTGTCTCAGTCAGTTTACTACACACACTCTAAATGTTAAGCATAACATTAGTTTTTCAAATAAACATCAAACTTAATTACCCATTACTTAACATAACATTAAGATAAGTTGTAATCTTAATAATCTATGTAGGCATTAACATCAGACAGTGGTACTACGAATCTGTGGCTGGTTTTTGAGCTACGATCTAACAAGCGCTCCCAGTGGCGTTTAACTGTGACTTCTCTTTAGTTATCGTATTGTGTTGAGGCTGATTACTTCTAGCAATAAGAGGTGGCCCTAAGTTCTGAAAGATATTGACGTGATTTCGTGGAGTACGAACAGGTCAGAAACGACATTCCTTAAATACCCATCTCTCTTTGTCTCCGAGATGCCCGCACTTTTGTTCACTTTCTGCTTGACAACATGACGGAGGGTGTTTGTTGCGAAGTGTGCTAGTTTATCGAAAAAAATCATAATTTTATCATCCATTACTAGTGATAATGCTATCCTATTGTCATAATGACATGTATTTGGCGTTTCTGCACAGATCCCAAAAAGAATAATCTGTTCGGGGCATTAATGATACAATTATTTCACATTTTATAATGTGCCAATTAACATAGGATTTGCCTATCGAAGTTCGTAGCAATTCCTAGTTTATCAGACAGGTTTTACATGAAATTATCAGGGAATTTCAGAAGTGATCTGTCCGTGCCATAAAATTTATGTTGAAAGATGATATTGCAAACCGTGTTAGTGTGAGAGAAGAACGAGAAAACTCACCGAGAGAGATGAAAGTGGTCATCGTAATGTCTCGCGTCTGGAGTTTTAGAACAAAGTTCGTCAATCATCGCTTCACGAAGCTCCAACGGGGCTGATAAGATCATCATCATCATCATCAGTTGCCATCTCCACAACGAAGGTTGGCTGTAATGGATCTCCAACGTCTTCTGTCTCTTGTCTTGGTGGTGAGTAGTAGGGAATGCGCAAAACAGGTATTATTCAGGTGGCACGCAGGTGGCGCGGCAGGTGGCGCGTGACTTTTATATAGCAAAAACGCCAGGTGGTGCGTGACTTTTATATAAGGAATTGAGGAGGAGGAAAGGCGGAGGGGCATGACTTTTTATATAAGGAAATACGGTGGCGCGCAGGTGGCGCGCAAGATGGCGGACTTGAGATAACAAGAAGGGGATATATGGCGCAAGATGGCGGGATGATTTTTATATAAGGAAAATGTGGCGGAGCGCCAGCGGAGCTCAGGAGCGGATGACTTTTTATATAGTAATATGTGTTTTTATTTTTAGATAACAAGAAGACGTTATGTATAGACATATATTAATTCTGCAGGAGTGATGCAGGGGTAAGATGGCGGGATGACTTTTTATATAAGGAAAATGTGGAGGCGTAAGATGGCGGACTTGAGATAACAAGAAGGTGGGTATATGGCGCAAGATGGCGGGATGACGTGTTATATAAGGAAAATGTGCAGGCCCGGTGGAGCTCAGGAGGAGGGGATGACTTTTTATATAGTAATATATTATTGTTGTTGTATGTGTTGTTTTAGTATAGCATAGCCAACTTAGGTAGTGTTCTGGAGGTGGGATGAAGGCGCAAGATGGCGGGGTGACTTTTTATATAAGGAAAATGTGCAGGCGCGGTGGAGGCGCAAGATGGGGGTTTTTTAGATAACAAGAAGAGGTTATATTTAGACGCTTTTTAGATAACAAGAAGAGGATAATAGTTAGATGATTTTTAGATAACAAGAAGACGATATTTATTGAGATATACATTTAGACATACGAACAGTTATACGAATAGTTAGACGATATATTTAGATAACAGTTAGACAATATATATTTAGACATACAAAAAGTAGACATACAGGATAACAGTTAGACGTTATATTTAGACAACGAGAAGACGATATATTTAGACAACAAGAAGACGATATTTATTGAGATATACATTAAGACATACGAACAGTTATACGAATAGTTAGACGATATATTTAGATAACAGTTAGACAATATATATTTAGACATACAAAAAGTAGACATACAGGATAACAGTTAGACGTTATATTTAGACAACGAGAAGACGATATATTTAGACAACAAGAAGACTTTTAGATAACAGGAAGATGATATATTTAGATGCTATATTTACATAACAAGAAGACGATATATTTAGATGCTATATTTAGATAATAGGAAGATATATTTAGACATATATTTATATACATATTTTACAACAGTTATACGAACAGTTATATATAGGTAACAAAAAATGAATGTTAGTTAATATATTTTTATTTTTCAAATACTGTTTTGTAGTAACAAAACATATAGGAGCATATATGGTAATATATAGGAGTACATATATAGTATTTTTTAACATTACATGAGTATGTACAATTGAAAAATAACACATAGTGACATGTACTTTGTTATTTACATATTTATATTGGAAGATGGGAGGTGTTACAGTAGTAACATTATCACAGTAAGAAATATAATATAACACCGGGGTACAGTTCCAGGCCAGACCTTGAGGTGTGTCGTCACGTCGTAAGAAATAGAGAGGTGTTGTGTGTGTGATATGGTGTTTGGGGCGGTAGAGAGATAGTATTTGGGTAGGGAGATGTATTGTGTGTTGGAGTGGAAGACAGTTTAGACGTTGAGGGGCGAGGTGGTGACGTTGTCGGGGTGTACCTGTCGTTTGATGTAGAAGTAAGATAGGGCGTTGCGGTGTTGTTCGTAGGTGTAGATGGAGGATTTGTGTGCACGGAAACCAATATTTTTTCCCGCCCTGTGCTTGTTGTGTGTTGAGGACATCTAAGAATGTGTGTTTGTCTACTTTGTCGTGGTGTTTGTTGAGTCCTTTGGTGGTTGTTTTGTCATATTCCCCAAAACAGTGATAAGTCTTGCTGCACAGCGAAATCATCCCGCTGCCTTCGTATTCTAATTTTTAAAAAGGCCCGGTGTGCGTTTGTCGAATAATTTTTGAGCGCGGCATTTTTGACAAAGGGCGCGCGTTTTACCCTCGCTAGCTACAAAGTCGGGTCTATGGTCGGGACATACTTCGGCGGGGAACCATTGGTGGTAGGAGCTATAAAATTCGCGTCGCATAGCGGGCTTAACAACGTCCGCTAAGTTATTCGCGCTAAGGGTCAAGTAAAGGCTGTCTGTGTCCGTCTCACATAACTACATAATCTTTTTCCCCACATAACTTCCGATCAACGTCCGCCTGGCGGTAGTCAGAAGTTTATGTTTGTCGGCGTATTCCCGCATGAAAGACCCAATATCTTCTCTCATGACGTCGACGTTCTTAAAAATGGGCGTCATTTCCGAGAAAGGGTCTTTTAGGGAGTAAGGGACATGAATGTCACACTCGACTAGCCCAAACAAGGTCTCGTCTAACTCAGAGGCGAGAATCTGTTTTTCTGTTAATGGGTACCGATGTATCGCTACTCTTGTTAAATTCTATTCCTCTATATTTATTTTATTCCTATCATCGATGACTTACAATTAGTATTTATGCTCTATCTATCTCCAAAGCTAAATTAACACATAACAAGTTATTAATATTGTCTTAATATATAAACTTAAAATTATCTTTAGATACCAACAGTTAAAAGCTAGATATACTACGCTAACACATGTGAATTAAATTTAAGTTTGCTTGCACGCGCGCTCACCCATGAAAAAGCGACAATTTCGAGTCGCGTGGTGGTGACATGAGTCTTCAAATTATCGGGAACACGAACGGTGCATCCGATTAGGACAAAACATGGTTCGTCTATAACTGATATTAGAATCTGTTGTACTCGATGGTTACAACGTATAGGTAAATAGCTACTAACCCGTTTTAATTTTTTTTTTGTTCTAATATTAAAATATTTCTTTGATTATTTCTTTAAATATTTCCGCAGTGGTCGAATATTTCTCACTGTTATATAGAAGTAAACTGGTGAGACAGTCGGTTATATCGCAGCATATTTTAGAAAAGTTGTGCCCCCGCTGATCGGGTACAGAATACTTTATTATAGAACAACTTGTCTCAAACGGTTTAGTCTAAGAACCCTATGATGTCTTACAAATTATTGAGGTCCCAGAGATCTTTTGTAGATAAGAGTTGTACCGCGAGGATATGACAATAACAAAGAAGGTGTTCGATTATAAGGAACATAGATCGCTGACCCCCAAATAGGCTTTCCGCGTACCATATTTTTAGAATCACCGTTCGTATGTCTTTCTTTATTCAGATGATAATAGCATTCGGGTTCTTTCACCCTACCAATTAGACACCTGATTCTGGTTAACTTTAAAGCGAGATATTCTAACAGAACCTTTAACTACAAACCTAGTCATTCATAAGGTATAGCTCCCACCTTTTTGTGGATCCAACATAAGTTAATTCGTGTCTACATTACAACCAAGTTGTATATTTCAAAACCAAACAACAACCAGTAATCACCCCCTTCTACGCGAACCCAATTTAGAGCACATGGATAATCGATAAGAAGCCATCGTTTTGCCGTGTTAGCGCCCGTGTGGGATATGTTAATGTACTAGCGATCCGGTAATATCGCGGTCTTGATTACAAAGCACGTGAAAAACAACCAAGGTGAGTAGTCTTTTTGGTTTGTAACTAAGAAATAAATTTAAACAAGAAAATAGAAATATTGTCTACACCACACAAGGTCAAAATTGGTTTATATATATATATATATATATATATATATATATATATATATATATATATATATATATATATATATATATATATATATATATATATATATATATATATATATATATATATAGTCTGTTGTAACGGAACAACGGATAATTTCTTGTTGCCCTAAGACGCCGCAAGGCGTAATGGCCACAGACTACTTGGTCGGTCGACGGCTAAGGATGGAAGAAGAAGAAGAATAGTCTGTTGTAGAAAAATACCTACCAAGGTCTTACATGCTCTCTGTCTGGATGTGTATGACATGAAAATCAATTTCTTTTATAAAAAATTCTAGTACAAATGTGTTTCTGCGAAAAACCGAAAGCTAACGGTTTTTTTGTTCGACGGTGAAACCTGCTATCTGCGTTACGCCAATGTTTAATTACGCCCCAGGTGTGTTTGGAAAATTCAATTAAACAAAGCCAATTGCATTCAGAAAGATCGAATGACAGACGTACGCGCGTGTGTTTCAGAGATCTACGCGGACGGTATTGTGAGTAAATAACAGGATCGATAGGTAATTTCATTACGGGGGATGTTAAAACATGAACAGATGTGTTTGCTTAATCGGTCCCTTGTCGAAAATATGACTTATTTTACACAGATACCGCGCAAACGTGTCCAAATAATTAGAACCCATGTCTTTGTTACAATGCTCGCTTATTGAGAAGAGGAAGAATATTTCTCACTGTCATATAGAAGTAAACTGGTGATGGAGTCGGTTATATCGCAGCTTTGGTCGTTGGTGTGCGTTTCCTCATAAAATCACTATTCGTTATCTGTAATGTTTTAAATCGTTTTTTTTGTTAAGCCATTATTTCTATAATATTGTGTATTCGTAAGCAATAACAGGAGATTTTTGTGTGTTTCATGAAAGTTTAGGTATAGGTACACTACGCAAAATTGGTTTCAGCAGAACATTGTAGTCTTGTTACAAACAGCAAGCTGATTTATAAGTAACTTTATCATTTTTATTGGAAGGAGTTGTGTTATTATCGTTTACATGAATATAACAACCGAGTTGTTCTAAACCCTTCAGGCAACTATGTTACTACTTGACTTGAGAAGAAGGACTTTTTATAAACACTCTATAGTGAATCCTCCTTTGCCTAAGCGCTATAGAATAAAGAGGAAAATATAAAATAAAAAACTAATTGAAAACACAACACGCACGTGGTTGTACCCTCCCTTGTTTTGGAACCAGATCGATGGCCCCACAAAACAGCGCGTGTAAATTTCTGTTCACGTCACTAGGGCAAAACACAATCGAACAATAGTAGAAACATTCCTTCGTTCATGTGTTCGAATCCGCTACTTAAAATTTTCACTTTTTTTTATTTTTTATTTTTTTTTATTTTACAAGTGCGGCATGTGGTGATAGGTTTTTTATTGTCTCCCAATCGTACCAAACAGGAGGCGACCATGGAAATATAGTACATTAAATAAATAGAAATGTACCCGCGAGGTGATAGAAATGTTATTTACTCACAATACCGTCCGCGTAGATCTCTGAAACACACGCGCGTACGTCTGTCATTCGATCTTTCTGAATGCAATTGGCTTTGTTTAATTGAATTTTCCAAACACACCTGGGGCGTAATTAAACATTGGCGTAACGCGGATAGCAGGTTTCGCCGTCAAACAAAAAAACCGTTAGCTTTCGGTTTTTCGCAGAAACACATTTGTACTAGAATTTTTTATAAAAGAAATTGATTTTCATGTCATACACATCCAGACAGAGAGCATGTAAGACCTTGGTAGGTATTTTTCTACAACAGACTATTCTTCTTCTTCTTCCATTCTTAGCCGTCGACCGACCAAGTAGTCTGTGGCCATTACGCCTTGCGGCGTCTTAGGGCAACAAGAAATTATCCGTTGTTCCGTTACAAAAGACTATATATGCTATATATGCTATATATGCTATATATGCTATATATGCTATATATGCTATATATGCTATATATGCTATATATGCTATATATATATATATATATATATATATATATATATATATATATATATATATATATATATATATATATATATATATATATATATATATATATATATATATATATATATATATATATATATATATATATATATATATATATATATAAACCAATTTTGACCATGTGTGGTGTACACAATATTTCCATTTTCTTGTTTAAATTTATTTCTTAGTTACAAACCAAAAAGACAACTCACCTTGGTTGTTTTTCACGTGCTTTGTAATCAAGACCGCGATATTACCGGATCGCTAGTACATTAACATATCCTACACGGGCGCTAACACGGCAAAACGATGGCTTATTATCGATTATCCATGTGCTCTAAGTTGGGTTCGCGTAGAAGGGGGTGATTACTGGTTGTTGTTTGGTTTTGAAATATACAACTTGGTTGTAATGTAGACACGAAATAACTTATGTTGGATCCACAAAAAGGTGGGAGCTATACCTTGTAAATGACTAGGTTTGTAGTTAAAGGTTCTGTTAGAATATCTCGCTTTAAAGTTAACCAGAATCAGGTGTCTAATTGGTAGGGTGAAAGAACCCGAATGCTATTATCAGCTGAATAAAGAAAGACATACGAACGGTGATTCTCAAAATATGGTACGCGGAAAGCCTATTTGGGGGTCAGCGATCTATGTTCCTTATAATCGAACACCTTCTTTGATATTGTCATATCCTCGCGGTACAACTCTTATCTACAAAAGATCTCTGGGACCTCAATAATTTGTAAGACATCATAGGGTTCTTAGACTAAACCGTTTGAGACAAGTTGTTCTATAATAAAGTATTCTGTACCCGATCAGCGGGGGCACAACTTTTCTAAAATATTTAACCCTGTACAATCTATGTTAACCAAGAAAGATAAAGTGACATATGGCGATGTGTTGTGATACGGTGGTCTTCAAAAACCTGTATACACTGTGTTTGAGGAAACGTACACCAACGACCAAAGCTGCGATATAACCGACTGTCTCACCAGTTTACTTCTATATAACAGTG
>JAMPIV010020288.1:0-37365 GCA_024509875.1 Oreohelix idahoensis
TCAGTTTAATGATATGCTATTACATGACTTTTACTTGAGTGTCTCAGAAGCCCCATAGCGTAGTGGTGTACAACACCGCTCTGCGACCGGTAGGTATTCCGGATCATAACCCGTGGCGAAGCATTTTGAGGAATTTTTCGGCGACCGGAGTTTGGACTGATTTAACCGAATGACGCTGGCGAAGACATTTGAAGAGTCGTCGACCAGGATTGGCGCTTTCTGAGCCGATCCGCACTCTGAAGGTTACCTTCCGAAATTCGCGAGTACCTCCTGAAGGGCGCAGGACACCTGTCTCTGTACAAAAAAGTGGATACTCACTAAAATCATATGTCATGTAGACATTAATAATAACCGTGAGAATCTCGCCATCGATTATAGCGAGCGAACGAAAAAAAAAAAAAAAAAAAAAAAAAAAAAAAAAAAAAAACTAGGTTGTCCTCCACTTATTTTTAATTTAATATTAAAAAAAAAAGGTTATAAATAAAAGATTCCCGTTACATCGCCATTGGATGCATAATGGGATAATGAGGGTGTTAGGACCCATATTTTATTGACCATCGGAACTACGGCACACGAGGGGGAGATGTGTTCAGCATCACGCGGCCGCCCGCCCCTTATTAACCTGCCCAGAGAAGCTTCTGTTACCCAATTTGGGGCTGGGTCCGAACCCAGATGGAAGCATTTTCGCGATTTGCGGCCACTAAAAAAAATCCCACCAATCATCTTGGGGATCGGAACATAGATCACTGACTAGGAAGCCAATTCACTAACCAACTATGCCTAAGCGGGCGGCTCCCAGTTTTTTTTAATAATATATAATGGAGGATAAACGATTACCAGTTTTCTGATCTTATTTAATCATCATGCAAGTTAATCATGGTTTATATTTTGGCAGTGGTTTAGAATCGACATCAATGCACTCCGGGCAAATCCATAGGTGCTCACGTCCCACAGCAGAGATGTATTCGAAGGTTTGTGACTTGAGTATTGTGAATGTGATGAATTTTTTTTAGCTGATTGCCTGCTGTTAGGCCCACAAACCAATTTCTACCTTCAAACACCTATGAGTCAGCTTGTAATAAAAATGCAACGTTTAAGTCATCGATGGTTACCACTCTGGTAATGGAGGCACCCTGTGACGGCTTAAGATTATAAGCTTTTATTATTGATATTTGTGATAACATTGGCAGGTCCTTTAACACAAAGCAGTTATTCAAATCCATATTCTGTCTCTCTTTCTCTCCCCCCCCCCCCCCCCCCCCCCCCCCCCCCCCCCCACCCCCCCCCCCCCCCCCCCACCCACCCCCCCAACACCCCCCCCCCCCCCCCCCCCCCCAACAATTCCTACCCTATTAATTGTGATGACCATAGCAAAGGTATTCATCTTCCTACTGGATCTTTTCATTTGTGGGGACTTTAACAATCTTCCTTTTTTTTCCCTCTGTTTAATTCTAATTCTTGGTTCATATTTTAGTCTGTTCATTTTTGTTTCATTGCCAACTGAATTCTTAGTTTTCTGCGTCACATGTGGGATATACAAGTTTTTTTAGTATTATTATTTTCTTGCCTTTATTATGCAATCTTCTTCTTGTGTTGTGATTTGTTGTGAACACACATTCTAATTTTTTTGTTAATGCTTGAATGTATATTATGTGTCATATACATTCATTTAAGAGTTGTGACATGCCTCGTTGATTGAGTTCAGTTAATTATGTCAGCATTCACTTTGTGTATGTGTAGAATACAAGAAATGCATTGTGTGTTTCATAATAAATAAAACATGACAATGAACATAACTTATCAATAATCATATATATATATATATTATCATTTCTTTCTGCATTCCCTGTTACCATCATGGAAAAGAAAATCAGTGAACCAGAATAAACATTTATTCAAACAAGGCATCCACATCTTATTTTGCTTCCTCTGTACTTTTTTAACATATGAATGTGATGGCAGAAATTCTCTGAAAGGCTTTTACTTGGTAAGAAGTAGGCCATCAGTGGCAGCATACAACCACATTTGAATTTATTATGACATTTATTAAAGGTCATACAAATGCCAGATTATCAAAATGTCACTATGCACATGCAAATACCACATCAAATACAGGGGCATGTTGATCTTCTAAAAGTTACTTTGCCCTTATTATTAAGAGCCTTCTGTGTTCCACCACTTGGCAAAGGCCTCCCATTAGATACTTTCTTGGACAGGATCATTGTTTCTTTGAATGTTCTTGACTAGTTATTGCTAGGTGCATAGTGACTTCAATCACCCAGTATGTGTATGAACTATAATAAATATGGTGTTCCGTGGTGAGCAAAAAGGAATTAGAGGATTTGTGTATATCGCTAAAGGGGTAAATCCTGAGGATAACTCTGAAATTGGAGTCCTTAAGGCAGTCTAATGTTGATTCAACATTATGTTGGCAACTCCTGCGATGTGGCTGGTACCAAACTGTATTGGCTGCTGCCGTTCTTTTGGACCTACCAGCTATGTGGAGAGTGAGAACATGAAACATGGGCAACAGCTTGATCTTATAAATGTGCCTACGCTCGCGCCCTGGAGAGGACACTCAAGCTTTACCCTTATGGTGTCAGGAAGTAGCAGTACCGGTTGTAAGCAGATGGAAGAGGTGGTCGAGCACTACTATGAGCTCTAAGTTAGAGAAATACCGTCACACCTGCAGCCTTTGACGCTGTTAAATGGCCTGTCACCCTATGGAAGAGCCTGGATGCTGAACCAACATTGGAAGAACTTGGCAAGGCCATTGATAGCTTAGCCTCTGGCAAAGCACCATGCAGCGATGGGATTCTTCCCGATTTAATCAAATGCTGTAAGAGCACACTATTACACCCCCTGCATGTGGCGCTGTGTCCGTGCTGGGAAGAGGCACAACTTTCCCTCAAGACATGCTAGATGCCAAGATTGTAAAACTAATATTAAAATATGAAGAAGACTGAAGCGATTGCAACAGCTTACAGATGGCAATCTATCTTCTCAGTATTGCTGGTAAGATTTTTGCCAGAGTCACCTTAATGCGACTACACAGGTAAGGTGAGCGCATATATCCAGAGTCACAGTGTAGATTTCGAGCTGGTAGATCAAAAACAGACACAGACGTGATCTTTTCTCTCCACCAGCTTCAGGAAAAATCAAGAGAGCAGAAAAGACCTTTATATATCACCTTTATAGACCTCACAAATGCATTTGACCTGGTTAGCAGGGGTGGACTCTTCAAAATCTTCCTGAAAATAGGCTGCCCCACTAAATTGCTGGAAATGATAAAGTCATACCGTGAAGACTTAAAGGGAGTAGTCCAATATGCTGAAAACACATCACAGCCCTTTGACAATGCTGCATCCTAGCTCCGACCCTCTTCGGGATCTTCTTTGCCTTGCTCCTGAAACATGCATTCGGAGATGCAACTGAAAGAAAATGCCTTCACACTAGGTCAGATGGCCGACTATCTAACCTCGCAAGGCTGAAGGCAAATATCAGAAATGTCACTATACGAGACTTATTGTTCACAGATGACGCTGAATCATCACTCAAAGTCAACAGGAGCTCTGTGGCGAAAGGTTTTTATAGTGTATAGTGATAGTAAGAAGTCTTCTCTCTAGAAAGGGTGATGTCCCAGTGTTGGAGATGAACACTAGTATCACAGGATAGTCATGGCTGTGAAGGTCTCTGCTACAGACAGAATTCAAAGTATGTGTAGTGGTTTTTGATGGTATTGTATGTTTGTTGTGTTACCTAGTGTAATGTATGAGGTCAGCTGTGAAGGCTCCTGAGATAAATGTTTATGTGAATTACAGAAGGCCCTTCTTACTACCACTACGACCTCAAACAGATCTCTTTTACTATTATGAATGTAGCTACGTTAAAAGTCTAGGGTACTGAAATGTAATGTGTTGTAGTAGAATATACAAACACCCACAGATAATTAATAAGTCTAATAATATTAATAAAATTCTATAACACACTGAACTAACTCAGACTGTTTTAGTTTCAATATTAAAAATTTTTTCTAAATTTATTTGTTCTGAACCAAGGTTTTATTTTGGTCAGAACATATGAAATGTTATGAAGTTATAAATGGAATGCATAAATATATGGCATAATTAAAATGAAATGGAATGTGTGTACATAGGTATTTTATAAGACTGGTTAATATTAATTATATTTATAATGTCGCTGGGAGAACTATTACTGGATGTGCTGTTGGGGTGGGGTCATCACACCCACTCTGTGACTAGAACTAGCTTATGTCCATTGTCTTATAGACTTTAGAAAATGTTTCTATTTTCCCAAAATTCAGTATATTGTGATGGGGAAATATTTATAAAATAGTTAAGAAGTTCTGGTGAATCCTCAGCAGGCCACTAATTCACTCATCTTGTCTGTGAAGATCTGATGCTGGAAATTCCGGTGGCCCACTCCTCTCGTAGCTATAATACAATTCTAGACTGCACGGCCACCACAGGAGGCGGCACACACATCTGATTTTGTAATCTTGATTACTTATGTGGCCCTACCCTAGTGCCACAACAGAAACTCACAATTCTGAAACAAAATTTGTGCTATGTGTCAGTACTCTATTTACTGCACCACTCTTACACACAGCACAACACATCAACATTACACAAGAATGGGTCAGATCTCTCTGACCACACAGCACATCTTTACCCAGTTGTTTTCATTCATATAGTATCAGTTTTTCCCCAAGGACTGCATTGCATCTGAGATATGTTCAATAGTTTCCTTTATTCAATAAGATAGGTGATTATGTTCGCCCACTGATCTCAACAATAGATCCGCCTTCCATAGTCTTAGTTAGGCGTCCATATATTTTGTTTGTCTCTAGACCCTGAACTTGGGCTGGGGACCTAGAGCGAGCACTTACTTGTCGTAATCATTTTATATGATATGGCAGTATCAATCACTCAAAATATTAAAATATACAAGATAAATGCTTTCATTCTTACCAGAATTCAGAATTGAGAACACAGTTAATTGCTAGCAAAACTCAGCTGAGCTGCTGGCTATATGATGGCGTCCCACTAAATGTATGTAATATCTTCTGGGAAAAAACACCACAGGCAATAACCGACTGTGTACCCCTGGACAGAATTGTATCAAATGGCAAAAATGCGCTTCTCTGTCCCGCTAATATGATTACATTTGTCCAATCACAGACTTCCCCCCTAACTTTTTCAAATCTACAACCAAAAGTCAAATTTCAGTCAGATCTCAGTCAAGTATGTGTTATTGTCTGTTGGTCCGTCTGTCTCTACTTGTTTTTTCATAAAAACACACTTGGTTCTAGGACCAACTACATGCAATACCCTGCACAAATCTGCCTCCTAAGTTATTTTTAGCCACAATTCTCCACCTTCCCCCTCTCTTTCATTACAGCTTGATTTTTGCATTTGCGTGTCTCAAGGCCGAAAATTTGAAACTTTAGTGAAAGTATGAACAGTACAGTCGCTAGTCTGATATGAACAACACAGTCTTTTGTCAATATCTTCCTTGTTATCTATCCGTCTGTATAATTTAAAGTATATTAGTTCTCTGCTTAAGATGGGCTATCAAACTAGCTAGGTTTTATATTCATAACTCTATTATTAAGAAAAAACATATTTTTTCTCAAGTTTAGTTTTTTTTTAATTTGTTCGCGAACCTTCTCCACGGCGTTTGCCGCTGAATTCAAATAAAACAACCAAGTATCGTAAAACGTCCAAGAAATGACTGTTTCGAATAAGAGCTAAGGTCTTTTTTTTGGTCCATTTCCTTACATTGTGTCAACTAGTGACGTGAATTTTTTTCTTTTACTACCAATTGCGTCTTTTAGCCTTTCTAGATTCAAACACGTGTTCAGTCATATTTTTCCTTTTTTGATCTCCGTTTCCCTCCCGTCTACAAAGGGTAAACCGTTTCGTCTGCACGTCTAACTAGTTAGTTTGACTGGCGGTAGGAAATGCGGGCATGGGCGAGCATGTCTCCTAGTATCTTACGCATTATTTTTATCCCTACATTTTATCCTTATATTTGGAGATATTTTAACGTTGTATCACGGTAAATTCATCACAGTAAGTCAGAGCCACTTCTGTGATAAATTTAAACAATTCAATAAAACCACCAACTTCAACAATATAAAATGAATGTCTGCTGAATATAATTGAATTATTTATTTACAACTATCCTTCTTGTGCTGATGGATGAATGTTGGTCGATAGAAATGAAGGAATTATTTTTATATATACAACCAGATGATGATAAAGTTAAATTAAATTAATTAACTAACTTAAGAAATGTTGTAGTAAACTTTTCCAAATAGTTGAATAACTGAATTTCTGGACAATTTTTCACTCAGGGTGCACAATTGTCAGTGACATTCACTTAACTTCTATTCTTCTTCTTCCATCCTTAGCCATCAACTGGCAAAGCAGTATGTGGCCAGTACGCCTAGTGGCGTCTTAGGGCAACAACAAATTGATCAATCTATCGCTGTTTCCACCACGCCTAGTGGCGTCTTTGTGGAACAAAAACAGACCAAACAATCTATCATTACTTAACTTCTATGTCAGATGAAATTTGGCTTTGAAATGCATAGTTTGGCAGATGGGTCTTGCTTATGCCAATCCAGACACTGCTGGGGTGTAAAGCATCGATCTCGAAACCAGCACTGAGACTTCTGGTTATTACTCGTTAGCTCAACGGGTTCTCGATCATTGACCTCTGACTTATGGTGACAAGTACGAACCTGAGGACAAGGTTTAGACATGTGGCTAGGTTTTGTTTTACTGCCCACAATTCTAGTGTATGTGATATGATATTGTTTTCAGGTGTCTGATGGTATATGCATGATACATGGATCAGTCATGATAAGCGATAGCGAGACAATCTAGCTGCAGAACATTTTCTAAAATAAAATAATACAGAATATACTACAGTTCATACATCAATTCTGTACATGCATATACAGTATGGTGTCTTAATCACCCTTACTTCCTCTTCCTGACAAGCATACCAATTTAACCAAATAGAATGTATGATACTTTCATAACATATGGACTAACCACATCCTGAAATAAACAATTGTAATTAATGTATTAAATAAACACAGTAATTCTACATACCCTCTCAGGATCTATATAAAGTCAGAAAAGACTGGCTTTGGTGGAGAATAGTGCAATGCTGCTCGGTCACAGATAGTAATGTTCTAGCCTCAACAAGCTTCTCTCTCTGGCCGCCTTCCTTCTGTCTTTATTCTGTGCAAGTAATTTTGAATATTTTTTTTAATTAATAAAATATTGCCTCGTTTTGGCGGGGTGCGTCCCGTTCAACCTAGCCGGTTATATTAGGGCGCATGTCCAAATATAAAAGACATTTAGGTCTGGCGAATTTTGAATTATCCGGGGTCTCCTTTTATAGGCTGCGGGTGTGCGTCTGAGAAGACAAGGTCGGTAACTCCGATTCAATCCTGCAAAATTTTCATCTCCGAGGGATTTTTTCTTAGAAGTGTTCCAAACCTCGGCTTCGTGTATCGCACCTTTTCTATTTAGAGCCTTTTGAGTTATAGTTTTCCATTCTCAGTAAGTTTTTCTTTCTATCAATATGTTGTTTTCCCTAATCGGTCGTGTTAGTGAATTTATATCGAATTTCGATTAGGAAAACCACAGGATTTCTCGAGGCACTGGCACCTTTTCTATAAAATATCTTCAAAACTACTCCATCCATCCAATTTGTCTTTCATACGCACATAGTCGGAGTTCTCCCCTGTAAAAGGGGACTATTTTTATCCTTGTCTGTCATTTCGTTCTCCTTTACGAGCCCTAAGTCTAACCTATGTTTCGTACACTTTTTATTCTCCATATAAACTACAGAAGCTTTTTCGATCGGTTTTGTGCAGGCTGCTCTTCGGTGATTGGCTGAACCTGACGCACCCCGGAAAAAATTAGTAGGCCTACTGCATTGGCCTGTATACCTCTTTCCTACTATTCCTGTCTTCATTCATTTACTCGAATACTAAGCATGCGTTTTCAACACATGACAAGCTCCGGGGCTTGATGAATCGCTCCTCCCAAGCATGCAAGGACTTTGACCTCACAATAAGTCTAAAATAAACAAATGTGCTGGGTCAGGATGTGGATGTTGCACCAGTCACCAGTATGATAACTATAGATAGGCAGTGGTGCACCACTTTACATGATGGTAGACCTTACCATCAACGAGAAACTTTCTCTGGACACAGAAATAGACAGCCGCATTGGCAAAGCTGCAGCTGTCTTTGCCCGCTTCACAACGCGTGTTTGGGGAAACTCCAAACTCCCAAAGAAGACCAAAGCTGCGGTATACAATGTCTGTGTGAGAAGTTACTGTGATTTTATTTTCAACAGGCCCCATTCTTCTTCTCCGTGCAATTATTTGAGTTATTCCTTTTCTCTAGGTAATAATTTGCGATTTTATTAGGAATTACTGTGGGGTTTTAATTTCAACTTCGCCCAATTTTCTTCTCTCTGTAAATAATTGCGGTAATTTTTATTGTATTAGCCGTTTGAGTATTATTAGGCTGGGTAAACATTTTCCGATGTTAGAAACACCCACCCGGGTTAACGGGGGATGGGGCGAACCTCTACCCAGGTACGTAAAACTGGCGCTAGAACGAATCAAAGTTGATTCTGCTCACGCGGTCGGTGTAACCTTATCTAACATGACGAAATAGGAGTTCAGCGGGAGCAGGAATAAACATGCGTCACGAGTAGCTTACTTTTGGCGGGTTTCAATAGTTTATTAAATGCAGGAAAATTATTGGTTTAAGGCGGCTCCAGAGAGACGCGACGCGATGACGTATGGCGTGGGTTATAGCGTCGTTTTTTATGATATATACCCGCGTCTAGTCATTAGCGGGTCTCTTTGTCTCCAGAAAATATCAGCCGTGAATCTAAGTCATATTCGTCTGCTCTTAAGTGAGAAATTCGAGAATTGGGTATGTAGGCATCTTAATTTAGCGGTGTAGATAATGCGTTTCTTAATAGAATCTTAGCACGATAAAGTAAAGTTTCTTCGGGAAGTTAACTTAAATTTTATAAACGAAAGTGCCATCAATTGCTATCTTAGAATAAAACTGTAAGTGTGCTTATAACTTTCTGTGAATAGTAGCAATATCTATCATTTGTGTAACGGGTTTGTGAAATTAATTGTATAAGGTTAAGTCCTTAGGCTATATCCATACTGTAATTGTGAGGTCCGATATATATATAACCTCGATTTGATTATAATATTTGCAGCGTAAATATGCTAGCGTAATTGTGTACGTTATTTTATTGTGCATTAAATTGTTGTGTAGTCAGGAGGGGTGTAATTAATTTTACGGAGATGGGATTTAATTATTCCTAGAGATGTCTATTTTATTTTTGTGTTAATCGATGACTCACCATGGTCAGTCTGTAATATAAAGTAGGCTAGGAATTTTAGTGAGGAATGTTTCGCTTCATACAAGCAAATGTTGTGACGGCTGACGGGCCAGCCGGCACGTAAGAGATCTAGGTCAGCCGGTGTCGCGGGTTTCTTTCCATACAGATAGTTACGTTGAAGGGGAGGGGGGGGGGGGGAATAGAGAGGTGTGATTGGAAGTTAGTGACCCTTAGGTAGGAGTATTTGTTATTGCTTGTGCGTAGATTTGTGTAGGTGATAGACGGGTGGTGTGTTTATGGTGGTTGTGTGTTAGAGATGGAGTTTATTTTGAAGTTGTTGTACATTGGTTGTTGTTTCTTTGTTGCAGCATTTTCACGGCACACAAGAAGGGGTGCATAAATTGCCGTACAGCTTGCCAAGATATTTGGCCATTCTCAGGAGTAGAAGGGTCGAGGCATCGCCAGAGGCGAAAGAAAATTGGTGACGTGGTAGTTACCGCCAAGTACGTCTGCACCAGAGGAAGATAGCAGTTCTCTTGCAGCGAAGCCCCATGCTTCAGCGGGAACGAGTTTATCTATAAAAAATCCAGAGTGCTAAGCTCGTTATACCACTCCAAAAAGGCGCGTGGCCGGGAGGTTGGTTCTATTCGTACACAGCCATAATAATGCTGTTTGTCCCTAAACCCTAAGCGGGTTAAATCGGCCGATAATGAATTAAGTTCGTCAGCGGTGAAGCAGCTACATTCCGAGTCAAGTACCTAAGTCTAAAAGCCCAAGTCATCAAACAGCAATATTCGTGGGAGGAGATAGGGTCAACATTCCTTCCGAATGCTTTAGAGAGGAGAGACAGAAGTTATAGAGGCAGGTAGTCAGAACAGAACCAGAGGAGAGACAGAGTTTAAGAAGTTAGATAGTCAGAGCAGAGGACAGCCTCTGAGGTTGCACTGAAGAAGTCCGTTAATGGATCAGTGGTTGTGATTTGCAGTGTAGGACTTTAGAAAGTTCCTTAAGATTTTGTGTAGGCAGGTGATATGTCTGCAGTCGGACAGTGGTGTTAGAATTTAATAATTAATAATAAGATAGTTAGGAGTGGCGTCTCGTACTTAGAGACCCCCCCCCCCCAAAAAAAAAAAAAAATATTACTGTGTGTTTAATCCTAAATTCTTTTTCCCATGCAGGTTGAATGAGGGGGTGAAAGGGTGGGATTATATTATCAGTCGTTTTTAATTGGTTTGGTTCTTCTCAGGTGTGCGACCACGCACGTTATTTATTTTGATATGTAATTTATTTTATTGTGTAAATAAACTATGAACTGTAGTCTGGATCAGTCTCTCTATATATATAAATATACTGTACGTATATATATTTGTCTGTATAGTTGTGTCTGTGGACTTTTAGTGAAACCTTATCCGCTTTATGGTAGTCAGAGGTGGTGAGTCTTTAGCTCTTAACAAAGTCGCGAGTGGCGAGGGAGAGTCAATCTCGGTTCTCACCCTCGAAGCTATAAGTCTCATCTTTCCACATTCACAGTCTTTCTCATCAAAAATCTATCTTCTCAGTCTTTCTCATACTAGTGTCTTGTCTATACACTCAGACAAACTCTAAAATTCAAATCCACTTCATGACAGTCTGTGGCATCAGCACACACATATTGCAGCGAGACATGGTCAACCTATGCTTAGCAAGAAAGAAAGCTCAATACCTTCCATCTATGGTGTCTATGCCACATCCTTGGTATTTCGTGGAAGGACAAAGTGACAAATGTTGAGGTGCTGTCACATGCTGGCCTTCAGAGCATGTATACACTGCTTAGACAGCACTATTACGCTGCCTTGGCTATGTCCGCCGCATGGAAGATGATCGTATTCCTAAAGATATTTTCTACGGACAAATGACAGGTGGCAAAAGAACAGTTGTGCGACCGCTGCAGAGGTTCCAAGGTGTGTGCAAGAGAGACACGAAGACACTGGACATACATTCGTGAGCCAAAGATGCAGCAATAGAGAATGCATTCAGCGACCCATATCTTGACTGCTTGCGTCAGGGTCAGCGAACCACAGCTGATCAAGACCCTACACCACCTCCACGTGGTGGTCCTGGAAACAGGCTGCATCACTGCAGTCTGGCTGAGAGAGTAGGGATCGAAGAGGGAAGGCAAACCAGGTCCCGAAAAATGCTGTGCTGAAGTCGAATGTGTCGGCCGAAAGGCGCAGATATCGCAGCTCCGGCGTAAACAGACACAACGCAACCAACGTCTTTTTCAGGACGAACGAGGAAGAAGAAGAAAAAGGACATACATCCAGCAACCTGGGAGGATGAAGCTGCCGATCGCACCAAATGTTGATGCTTCCTACGGCGCTACCTCTGATTTGGCGAACAGAAGCTCTCACAACAAGCAGAAGAGAGAAGAACACGCCGAAAGAAACACCAGCAGCTGAGGGCTATCACCTCATCGACACATTCCCATAGTCAGTCATGGCTGAAGGGGCTACTACTACTAATCACCAATAGCTAACGCTCAGTGATGGTGGATCACAGACAAGATAAGACAATGCGTGATACTGACACTGTAACCCACAAGGCATGGTGTAAAATACAACTAAAGCGGGCTGAGCATGAGGCCGGCTACTCCATCCAGGAGAACATTGAAACCACAAATATGGCATCAACAATAGGGCAACTAAAGAAACTAATTGAACTCAGCGATCCAAGACAGAAAAAGGTCATAGGTAAGAGGTTTCTGGCGCAACCCAGAGAAAGCTTAAAGGAGTATGGATGGCAGAATGCCCTTTTCCCGTGTAGGAAAATCTGCACATGTGGCACTTGGAATGTTCGTATATTAAAGGAACAAGGGAAAACTGCATGTGTAGCAGCAGAAATGGTGAATGAAAAGAATGGTCTCCTGGGACTGTGCGAAACAATGTCGAAGGGCATATAATTTTTTTGAAACTGATTACAGGAGAAATGACGCTGTCCTTGGGACAAGGAGAAGAAGGCTCGCACCAAAGTGATGGGATGGCTCTAATGCTGTCAAGGAAAGCACAAAAAGTACAAACTGAGTTTTCGTTGCATTGGGAAATATACCCGGTACGGAGATAAAAAGAAAACAAGAAACAAGTCCAACTCCTCGGTGTGGGGGGGGGGGGATGTGTCAAAATGTTCAATTCAAGTGCTATGTCGTTTCAAGGCGAACGATGCCTCAATTGGCTGTGTGTGGTGTTCCCGGAAACGGAGCCTCCCAGATCTGGGGCAGAGTTGCGTCTCGACTCCGATGACGTTCAATTGTGCAGCCACCTCACTGCACTATTGGATGGACATGAGGTATAGCATACATATAGGCGTGAGGTGCAGGGAAACAAACCCATAAAAACTGCTTGCTGAAATCGGATGTGTCGGGCTGAAAGGCGCAGATATCGCAGCCTAGCTATAAACTACGACACAACGTACTTACCGCTCAAAACTAACGGGCAGCATTGTAAGAGAGAGATATGGCTGAGAGCGCAAACGAAACAACAAATGCCATGTCAATCCTGTTGTGTGGCTCTGAAGAACAGAACACAACAACCAAGACGTTACAGACTTCCATGAATGGGTGCTTGCATAGAATTATCATAATTATTGTTTTCCTTTGTGTTCCTTGCAGAGCATGCAGCCAACACTGTAGCTGGTTCCCTACAAGAAGACTTTACATGCTCGTGCAGCATGTTTTCTATGTTTGGTTTCCATCGCAAATTTGCTTTACGTGATGAGAATATCTCTCTCTCTCTCTCTCTCTCTCTCTCACACACACACATACATGTAAATTTATTTGAGAGAGTTCTTAGAAAATAGTGGTCCCGTTTTAGAGGGAAGAATGATGGTGAATGCGCAGTGAAAGAAAGGGTTAGAAAGTAAATAGTTGATTCACAGAGTGCTGGGGAGAGTAGGGACAGACTCTATACGACAATCACTTTCTCTCACTCTACTCCTTAAACTCTCCTGGACAAACAATTATTTGCCAGTTTCCAAACACACATGCGCTCACACCAATTTGGTGCTTCAAACACACGGACGTACGTGAATACAAACTACGAATATAACAAGTGTGGAGTAAGTTTGGGCTTGGGCCTTCCAATACAATACTAGAAGTTTTACGTGTTTATTTATCATTAAAATCAGATCACAACATTTATCAAATTACAGGAATAATCAATAGTTACAGCAAAATACGAATAACAAGAGGGGAAGGGGGTAGAGAATGGTGTCAACTATGCCCTTCCCGCTTGAATTAGACAAAGAAAACAACCCCAGTCCAAAGACAGGTGTTTTATCAGAATAGATAATGTAACCCAACCCGTAAATTAAATTACTTCAAAGAGAGGTGTTACAATACTAGGTATGGTGGTGGAAAAAATCCGATCGTTCTCAAACGTGTTTCCCTTTACTAAGCAGATATAAGGGAGGGGAAATAACAGAGTTTAAGCAAACCCGCTTAAAGGACAATGCAAGACATACAGTAAAAGGTATTTATCAGGTAAAGCAAATTAACAAGGTTTGCAAAATAAATCCCATTCATTCATGCACGTTCGTGATGGCCAGCACTCAGTCTCTCACACACACTTACCGATCATGGAATCTGGCACTTGATAGAAAATACACAACAGCAGCTTAAACACTTGACATAATAAACAAATGTCTTTCCTTCTTTCTAGCCCCAAATAAGTGGGTTTTGTGTTGCACAGATTTGCCCGAGAATCGCTAGAAGATGAAGCCTCAGTGTTCTGTTGGTTTTATATCAAAAGGTTCTTATAGGATGGCACAGTCACAGATACGGGGGTGTGGATAGTGTGGTCTCAGGTATTATTCACCACTGGTGGTAGACAATATTCTCTAGCGTGATGACGAAAACTACTGTCAGTGTTCTTAAATGTTATTTCTTATTTCCACAGTAGAACAGTAAAATTATATGTATCGGTTCTGGCAATGTTCTGCTCCAGTTTTATCTTTAACAGACAATGTTTATTTTTAAACGTTCTTGGGGGTGCTTTGTTTCTGGAAAAATTCAGTTAGCTGGATCCCAACAGAGGATCGCCACAAGAGTTAATTTAAAATGTTTATGTAATGACTGAAGGTAGAACCGAGTCTGGACTCTCTATATAATTTATTCTTTGCTGGGAACGCAAAGGTTGTATGATCATTCTATAGGAAAAGATAGAAAAACATGACAACATAATTTCCAATATTAATTATATACTGGCGCGTGATAAATTTAGTCAAAACTATTTTAAGCACTCGCGTCTTTAATTATATAAATTCTAGAAAAACTCCCCGCGAGTCTAATAGTTAAAACACACACATCTATAATATATATATATATATATATATATATATATATATATATATATATATATATATATATATATATATATATATATATATATATATATCTATATATATATATATATATATATATATACAGAACTAAATGGTATTAAATAGTTAAAAATCCCTAAACGGCTTCCAAAATTAATTTAAGCATCTAGTTGTATTGGGAATTAACTTACAGCTATATTATTTAGTTTACAACTGGAACTTTGAAATGGGTTTATTTAATAAGTTTAAATTAACACACAAATCCAGTGAACTAAAATGAAAGCACTAGACTACTGATCACTTTAACAAATATATTATACCGTCTGCACAGAACAGAATATCACTCCAATATAGCCGACAATTCAGATGAAATCTAGCAGGATTCAACTATACGCTAGTGTATTTTAAAATCTCTGGCAAACGAATGATAAAATGCATTTCTTCAGGGTCTGTATATATAGTAAGTGGAATGTAAGATTAGGGGGACATGTTAGAATCTAACACCTTTCTTGAACTCAGGGGAAAATCGAGATTCTAGCCGCCCGTTCCTCGTCCGATTACTCACTTCCTGACCGGCTCGTTTCTCCCGTCCGTCTTAGTCTTCGAGCGTTTCAGCGCTCTCCTCTGGTTAACACGGAGATGCGAAATGCCGCTGAGACGCTGCTTCTGTGGACCATCACTGCTTTGATCGTAGCCACTTCTCTCGTTGACTTTGGCAACGCCCCACTGGGCAGGCGTACTGACCAAGGTAATGAAAATAACTGCATATAATTGCTCTAGAGATATCCGTGGGCGTGATTTAACCTCTCCTTAAATCAATGCGATTCTCTGAATGCACGGAAAATAGCAGTCTACATATTAAGTAGCAAACGTGTTGACAATCTATGTGGAAAGGTTGCATGCTAATGAGTCCACGTTTCTGTTGTGCATTGCTAATGAGCCCAGGTGGTGAGAATTCCCCGTTGACGAAAAGTTCCAACAGTACTGATGTTATACAAGGGACGTATCATCCTCTAACAATTCAGGGGTACTGATGTTATGAGAGGGTTCTTACCATCATCTAACAATTCAGGGACAGCTGAGTTGTCCTTCACAATACATATATATATATATATATATATATATATATATATATATATATATATATATATATATATATATATATATATATATATATATATATATATAGTAACTACGGGTCTTAATTTGGACCAGTGTGGTCGGGTCCCTTGGACTTTGTTGGGAGTTTAAAACCATCAAGAATTAATTCCAAAATGACAATGAAATCGGCAGGAAATATGGCAAAAATTTATTCACGGTTGAAACTGACCTTGAGAACCCGAAGACCCCAACAGACTTAAGATTATTTCAGATTAGATATCAGGAATATATGCAATTACACCGTATTAACACACAAATATTTATATTTATTGCTAAATTTTTGACAAAACAAAACTATATACCGGTACTTATAAAGAAATATGTCTTGCTTCCTGTTCCACATACTCTTTCACAATTTTGTCGAAGTCTTTTGCTTCATCAAATTCTGTGGATAACATTAGAAACTTGTTGAGCCTATCTTGAGAAGCATATATACTGTAACTATTAATACGAGTTGATAATGTTAACATAACTTTATGTGTGTAATATTTATTTAATTACTGTTTACATGCCTCGGGTTTCCCCTCGTTATTTGAATAAGCTCCTTTCCGCTTAAACCACTGTGACTTTTTTTTTAAAATATCTCCCGTTCAACCCTTGATGGGTTATAATTAGGACGTATAGTGTAATAAATTCAAGACAATAAAATCAGATTTCCGATATTTAAATATAGTTTCTTCTTTCCCCCTCCACTCAGTCTAAATAGAGTAAATCAAAACCAAAATTGTGTGAATGTATTTGTGTGTGACCTCCCCTTTAGCCTTTGTGACTCGAATTGTGCGTAGAACAAGTAGAAATCAAATAAACTCCTCTTTAGTTCTCGCAAGGAATTTCAGGACATTCAAAGACTTTTCAGGTTATGAAGAAGAAAGAATTGGCGACAGTACTTCAGTACTTCTATATCAAGCGGCCGATTGGCTAAACGTTTAGAGTGCTTTCCTCTCGCTGCACAGTTACCGGGTTCCAGGATCGAAGCTTGGTAGCGTCATGCTGCAGTCTTCCTAGCTGTAAACGGGTACCTGACTCTGATCGTGGGTTAGGGAAGGCAAAGGCAGCAAGAAAGTGAACTAATAACCGCCCCTCATAAAAACGCAAGTATGGTGAAGTCTCTAACACTTCACTCCCTTACTATAGTTTCTGCTATTGTACTACCTTTTACTTCTATTTCCTCGACCAGCATATGACCATATAAATCTGCTAAAAAAGAACATTTCTTGTTAAAATGTAAGAGGTATGAACAAATGAGAATACCAATATTAGATTATTTGCAAGCATCCAACTTACCTATAAATATGGAGGAGGTGTTAAGAATAGACAGACCTAGGGAACTGCATAATATAGTCAAACAATATTTAACACGAACAAATGTTAATATATAGTGGCTGGGAATATGAAGGTATGATGCTGTTCTTACAATGCATATGACTTTTAACAGATGAAAGTCAATTAAACATCTGTTAAAGTCAGTTATATAACTGGAACCACCAGGCCTTTACACCCCTCAACTTTAATATTATTCTTGTTCAGAGTTTCTTCTTGATTTTGTTTGTTTGTTTTTTTATATATTTTATTTAACGTATAAGCACAATTGTGATTGTCCCTATTTACAATGATTTGACAAATGTGATGCCACTTTCTCATATCGGCAGTTGTTCATATTATTTGGAATTGAAAACAATATATATCCTAATTATAACCCATCAGAGGTTGAACGGGATATTTTTCTTCATTAATTAAAAAAAAAAAACATAAATATTATAACAAAGGAATAGACAGAAAACTGGAATAAAGCCAAAAAGGCAGGCACGCCTATAAACTGCTAAAAGATCCAACACGGACATGTCAGATATCCAGAGAACCAAAAATACCATGCAATAGAAAACTCATTAGACTTCAACTAGGAACAGGCTATTTCATGGTGGAGGAACCGTACTGTGTAACATGTATGGAGAAAAACACCATAGCCCATTATGTGCTAACATGCAAGAAATATGAACAGCACAGAAAACCACTCATGGAAAACTCGCCATCACCATCATTAGAAACTGTACTAGAATTTGACTTACCCAGGGAGCTACACAACATAATAAAATTTTATATTACTAAAACAAGAACCAACATATAACAACCAGAACAAATTAGAATGACAAGGAAAAACAAAAACAAAACCCCCCAAAAAATGTCCATACAATATCAGTACAAGAATTTAAAAAAAAAAAAACTACCCATTGTTACCACCTATGTTTTCTCATAGCTTCTCAGTAACACTTTTAGTATGTATTAGATCCAACTTGACCTGAAACCACCACTGCTCCAGAAAGATTATGTTATCGGTTCACTCCGACCAACTGACACAGCTGTAGATGTTTTTGTGTGTAAATATCGTAAAGATGAGGGCGTGCGTTGTTTTCTTGAGTGCACACGCCACCAAATAATACCGTGATGAATATCTCCGCTTCACGGACTAATATAGTTAGGTCGTGGTTCCGTAGTAAAGCCACCCTTGGCAAAGACAAGACGTTCTGTATACATATAGGCCACGCCCACACAGGGCTGTTTGTAAATATGGGTTATTACTGTCACGCCTGGAAGGTAGAGTGAGTGTGTGCTGGCAGAGTCGTTCACACCACAGGTACATACACAGGAGTCAATGGAGTGTTGAACGACTGATGACATTTAACAAGGGTTTATTAAGTCACAGCACATCATCACGTTGACATAGACGAATACAATTACATCGAATCATCACAGCTTCATAACCTCAGCGAAACAATAATAACAGTTAATGGATCCTTTCATCGAACGGTCGTAATCACCGTGTTAATACAATAAATATGGCCTCGTCAAAGATGCTCCTAACATCACCGTACTATAAATACTGCACACAGAAGATATATAAACAAGGCCTAAAGTACTCACAAAATCCATCAGCAAACGGTCAGCATCACCGTGCTATAAATACTGCACACAGCAGATATATATCAAGGCCTAAAGTACTCACAAAATCCATCAGCAAACGGTCAGCATCACCGTGCTATAAATACTGCACACAGCAAATCCGTACTATAAATACTGCACACAGCAGATATATAAATCAAGGCCTAAAGTACTCAAAAAATCCATCAGCAAACGGTCAGCATCACCGTGCTATAAATACTGCAGCTTACGAAATATGCTGTACACACAGCGAAAACATAAGTCGACATCTTAAGCACTGTACAGGCATACACCATCCAAAAAACACCAGGCTTGACCAGGTCCGTCCACGCCCAGACACCAACTCTCTCGGCTCACACACTCGTCCCGCCAAAAATCCAGTCACGAGAATCCCGTTTTCAACCCCGCTCTCAATACCTGCAGCATAGCCGCGAGCTAAACACAGCTCACTACAACTCCGGGATAAATTCCTCACAGCCGTGGCTCAACGCTGTGAGTAGCGGTCATTCCTATCATAAATTTAAACAAACATCATAACTTAACAAGGATTCAAGCAACGCAACTCAAAATCCAACTTGTCACCAACATATTCAGGACTACTCCCCTTTTTGACCTTAACATTACACCGCCCCCCCGGGGGAAAAAATGATTCTATCTTTTTTTTTTGACAAGTACATCCCCAAAAAATGAAGAGGACAATGAAACTCTACCATAAGCCTACAAAAATTACCTTATGCTAAGTCAAAATTATATATCTACATGAAAAATATAAGCCTCAACTGTAATGTAACAAATGAAGTATCTAACAAAATCAATGAAGCCTACCCAAAATATTCTATTACAAAACCACGTTAAATATATATATAGTACAAATTAAACAGGGAACAACCGATAGTAAGAGAAAAGACAAGATCAAACAAAAGAAGAATGATATGTAATGAAGGAAAGTATAAAATTAGACTATGAGAAACAAATCAATAATTAAGTTAAACAATTACATGTAAATTAAATACAAATATCCCTACTAGTTACATTATTTTAAGTTATATAATTAATCTAACAATACAAAGAATGAAAATATAAGAAATGTAACAAGACAATGTATACAAGAAGCATGAAGTGAAACGAAGATGAAGCACAGAAGTATAACCAAAGTATGAAACCATACTGAAAAGACAATAGAGAAGATGTAAAGGGATGACGAATAGTCAACAAAGACAGATGAAAAGTAAAGATGTAAATGTAGAGAAAGATAGTAACAACACATTATAATAACTAATTAAATTAAACAACGTGTTATATAAATAAATACAATCATACCAGAAAGCATCAAACAAAAACAACGTATGTATATATGTATACCGAAACACGAAGGAAAACTATACTTAAATAAAGTATAATAAGTAATTTAACTAAGTTAAACTTATCCATAACTAAAAATAAATTACTCTAGACATCATACGAATAAAAAATATGAACGCTATCATTACGTTCTTAGAGACGCACAGTGACGCACTAAATAAAAAATACATCAAAACATCAAAATACAACTTTTTTTTAAAAACCCGATATCAATCTACATTCTAAACTATAGCGTACTGTCAAGCGATGAACACAAAAAACAAAATTACAATGACAGAAAAACATATTCCAATAAAAAATACAATACAAAAATGTTTCAAAACGCTAAGTTAAATAAAAATAGTATTTCATATTTAATTAATTAAAAGCTATAATTAATAAACTAACTAAGAAATCGGCTTTAACAAAATGAGAGAGATATACAAAATCCTATCTCTAAGTTTACATAGATCACTAACTAAAAATATTTCCCAAAAAACAAACACGTCGCAGAAAAACACATGAGAAAACACACTATTATCTACCTACAAGCTTTCAAATATTTAAGAACAACATGATTAAGTTAAGTAAGTTCTTAAACTAGATCTCTAAATTCTTTAATCAACAAAAAATAATATCAGCTATCGCTGTTAATTCTACCTATACATTTCAATTTAACCTTTAAATTACTTCCGGCTGACAATCATATTCAGCTTAGTTTTAGTATTATCTAGTTTTAAATTTATATTTATCTCAACTTGATGTGTTATCAGAACATGAGAAAAAATTTAAGTGATAGATAACGAATACTCATGAACTTTCCAAAAGTAACTATTGTACCATTAGAACTAATGAGTTTGGACATAGGGCTGACAATATTATGATGTACAAAAAATTATCCTAACAAACACTGTTTAAAAAAAACACAACTCCCAGTTCAACAACGGAGTATAAAGGTCAATGATTACCAACTAACATACTACACATTTTCAAACACAATAATATAAATAGCAATAAAAATAAACTGGTACATTATCCAAATAGTCATATATAAAAATTAAATATAACAATCAGATGATGCGTACAAATAATCATCATAATGTAACGAAGAAATTACATAATATTCTATTACAACAGCATATAATATTTTTTTAAATACAAAATACAATAATATTTACTGTTCTAAAATAAAACAAAATAATCAAACAGCAAAAATCTCCTGCGACTTGTAAACATTACATGACCACCAACAGGTAACCCCTCAGATGCTTAGTGAGACGCTGACAGGTTACGCTTGATCGAATACACGGGCGTAAAGTTGACCTACATTCCTCACGGTTAACGTCACATGGGAGCGCTGACTTTTATCGCAAAGTCACCGCTGTGAATAAATACAAATGAAAATCTCCACTTTAATCAACGGTGAGATTTAATGAGGAGAAAAACGGAGAGTTAACTTGACAATTACCTAGCATTGTGGCTTGTATAAACTCCCGGCCTCTTCATGAATGCCGAACAAGTCTTCCTTCGTCACATAGTAGACAACACAGAATGTTTAGGAATAACATGCCCGCACTTGTAGGTCGCCGCTGCTGTGTTCTGAAAAAAATTTCTACATTCACAACCACGAGGTGTTCTCTCGAAATCGAAAGAAGTAGTATTTGAAACTTTATTGCTAGTGTTAGCTTGTTTACTCTTAATGACTCTATTCTTTTGTTGAGCACAGTTACCTGATGATGTGAAGTCTCATTTAGGGAGTTATTATCTCTATAGAAAACATAGCTCTTACTTCTATTGTGAACATTGTTTTTTTTTAACATTGCAGTTAGCATTATTATGCTTAACATCATTCCCTTGGTACTGTTTAATCACAGGATTATCTCTCTTACCAAGACTGCTTCTATTCTTTTCTTTGGCAATGTGCTTATTTGTAGTATCATACTGCTTCGACTGGGTATGATACGTAACAGGACCAAGAGTATCCCTAATGCTCTGCACATTATGTGTTTCATTCTTTGAACATGTAGCACTAGATTTGTTCCTTGCCACCAATTTATCAGAATTTACCAAAGTAGACACATGGTTGATCTTAAGAGTTCTGGCCTGAAATCGATCACCTTTCTTTTCATGACTAACCGAACTGGTTGTTACTCTAGAATTCTCTCTGTTGGTCTGACGCCAAGAATCACAACCATTAGCAGAAACGCCATCAGTACGTGGGAAATTGTATCTGCCACGTAGAGATTTACCTCCATCATGTTTGACACCAATAGAAGTATTAGCAATGAGTGTGTAGGGCTGACTCTTTGCTTTAGTGCCTTGTTGGCAAACAATTTTCTGTCTAGCATTGTCAACATTGACAGTAGACCACATCTTGTTATTCAAGACGATGTCAAGCAGGCCATCTACTCGTTTTCTGGCTTCTGAAATTTCAATATTTTTATGAGAAATCTCCTTACTAAGTTTCTTATTTAAATGCTCAATCTTAGTCACCTTTTCTTTCTCAGCCGTTAACTTTACCACCAATGTCTCTTTATCATCCTTTTCTTTATTAGCCCTCAACTGTGTTAAGTCCATCTGAAGTTCCTCAGTGTCACTATCGTTGCTATTTACAAGCCCATCAATCTTCTCCGGACACACAGTACTTATCTCTTCAAGCTTATCAAAACATACATCATGAAGCATTTCTATGTATAATTTCTCTCGTTCATTGGTTTCAGCTTTTAATTTTTCATACATATCTTTCTTTCGTTGGGTCTCCTGTGTAAGGTTTTCCAACTCAACATGCTTAACTTTCATCTGAGATTCCAACTCCTTAATCTTTCTTAAAGCCAAATTCAATGCAGTTTGTGCACTAGAAAGTTCTGAGTTTGATTTATGTAAATCTCTTTTAAGTCTAGCCACCGTCTCTTGTAATTCCGTGTCCTTAGCAACACTTTTCTAAGAAGTTTTCCCTTTGCTGTAAAGCAGTTTGTTTGATGATTTTCATTCGCTCCTCATCCTCCAACTCCTCTTTCTGGTCATTATGAATGCCGTCGCGCAACAACGTACGCATACTCTTCAACATGTTATCACGTTTAACATCCATCTGGTTGTACAAGAACAGACGAAAGTCCATACCCAGCAATCTCGCTAAATCCTTAGCCATATTCAAATGAGGAATGGACTGAAATCTATTCTCAGCAAACTCTCTTAGGGCTGTCGACGCATGGATCAAAAATCTATCCATCACGTGTTCTTCCAGTGCTGGACCCTGCAAATTCTCAAAACTATCACCCCCTTCAAATAAGTACTGTAAATCAGACCACATATACTCAGGATCTGTATCGGAATCCATATCAGGATCCATAGTGGTACAATCACAAAGCCAATAAACACCTATACTTTTAATAATTTATTGTCCCAAGAGGTTGGACAATTACCTTTCCAGCTCACAAAACCAACTATCTGTACAAGAAGTCGAAATTATCTCAGTTCATTACTGTATACCAAGTTCCTATGCATAGAATTCTAACAAAGTCATATCATTATCAGGGAAGTCAACATCATGTACGTAGCCATTAATACTCATGCACCAAATCCCAATGATATGTCACTATAGACATAGACAACAAAAACAACAGTTATCAATAGAATAGGTAATGCATAGCAAAAAGGAAGGCTCGTTGACATTGATAAATTGGCACGATTTATACAACATAAACCACTTATCTGAAAGTAATTCCGTTCCTTTCCGCCAAGACACTGGATATCACAAAGTTCTGCTGCTAAAAATACTCCACTGCAGAAAGGTACTGGAACTCGACAATCTTCCCTACAGGTCCTTGACCTCGTCTGGTATGTGCTCGCACACTGCCCAGGAGCACAGGATGATAAGAACTGGAACAATACTGCAACTCTTGACTTGCGGTACAATACACGTGCAAAAGGGTTGGAAACACTGCACGTATACTTGCGCTTGTACACTGTCTATCAATCTCGTTGAAAGGAGGTAGAAGGGCTGGAAATACCGTCACTTGAACTTTTATACTGGTCTACCTGACAATTTCAATCAGGAAAAGTAGAACTGCCTCGCTGCACATCCATTCATGCGCATGTCATAGGTTCGATCCAATTAGATGACTGGTCCACCAGCTATGTTACCAACAGGTAACCCTGGCCACCAGCTATGTTACCAATACTTTTTTCAGTAACACTTTTAGTAGGTATTAGATCCAACTTGACCTGAAAACACCACTGTTGCAGAAAGATTATGTTATCGTTCACTCTGACCAACTGACACCGCTGTAGATGTTTTTTGTGTGTAAATATCGTAAAGATGAGGGCGTGCGTTGTTTCTTGAGTGCACACGCCACACAGGCTACCAAATAATACCGTGTTGAATATCTCCGCTTTACGGGCTAATATAATTAGGTCGTGGTTCCGTAGTAAAGCCACCCTTGGCAAAGACAAGACGTTCTGTATACATATAGGCCACGCCCACACAGGGCTGTTTGTAAATATGAGTTTATTACTGTCACGCCTGGGAGGGAGAGTGAGTGTGTGCTGGCAGAGTCGTTCACACTACAGGTACATACACAGGAGTCAATGGAGTGTTGAACGACTGATGACATTTAACAAGGGTTTATTAAGTCACAGCACATCATCACGTTGACATAGACGAATACAATTACATCGAATCATCACAGCTTCATAACCTCAGCGAAACAATAATAACAGTTAATGGATCCTTTCATCGAACGGTCGTAATCACCGTGTTAATACAATAAATATGGCCTCGTCAAAGATGCTCCTAACATCACCGTGCTATAAATACTGCACACAGCAGATATATAAATCAAGGCCTAAAGTACTCACAAAATCCATCAGCAAACGGTCAGCATCACCGTGCTATAAATACTGCACACAGCAGATATATATCAAGGCCTAAAGTACTCACAAAATCCATCAGCAAACGGTCTCGACATCTTAAGCACTGTACAGGCATACACCATCCAAAAAACACCAGGCTTGACCAGGTCGGTCCACGCCCAGACACCAACTCTCTCGGCTCACACACTCGTCCCGCCAAAAATCCAGTCACGAGAATCCCCTGTGTTCAACCCCGCTCTCAATACCTGCAGCATAGCCGCGAGCTAAACACAGCTCACTACAACTCCGGGATAAATTCCTCACAGCCGTGGCTCAACGCTGTGAGTAGCGGTCATTCCTATCATAAATTTAAACAAACATCATAACTAAACAAGGATTCAAGCAACGCAACTCAAAATCCAACTTGTCACCAACATATTCAGGATTACTCCCCTTTTTGACCTTAACACCCATCCAAAACCAACAAAAGCCCAGCAGATACATTTAAAAAGATGTCAATAGCGAGAGAGAACAATATAGTATCGTGGAAGACGAAACATTATTAACACCACAGACATTAAACAATGCTACAACAAACGGATGTGAATCTGATGACACGAGCCAGACAAGTTTGCACTGCAATATTAATTCGTAACATTTAGGTAATGCCGGAAAGGAATGCAGTGCCGACGAGGTGAGGGTTTACTCCGAAGAATTGCTTAGAGTTATTCAAGGTTGTTGTTGGTTTTTTGTGAGTGGTTGTGGCGGTATTATCTCCCTTGCTCCGCAGCAGTGGTTCAATAATGGCCAAACTTAGAGTTTAATGATGACGGTATTCAAAGGTATCAACCTTCGCTCAAGATTACTCTTGCCAAAGAATGATGCTTCTACTTTAGGGAGCATCACACGATTTAAAAAAAACAAAAAAGCAAGCATAACAACTGAGATCTGTCATGAATTTATTATTCTCCCACCACTACATTTCCACTTTGAGCCCCCAGCTATATGTGACTCAGCAAAATCTTAATCTAATAGCTCCATCTAGTTATGTTTTTAGAACAATATGAGTCATGCGGGTGCAGACATACACTTCACCCAGTAGTGATTAAACCAACTATTGCTTTACAGTTACAGATAAGTAGGTTTAATAATCACTTATATTTTAACAACGTAAAATATATAAAGTTGTTTATTAAAAAAATAAATAAAAGCGATGACATTTATCATCATCGGATTATTTTAACTGGTGGGAAATTTGGAAAAGTGTGAAATGTTCTTTGGTTGCGCTGTTATAGTACCTAGCTTCCGGTGTAGGGTCGTTTGGCGTCTGCTTCAGCCGCTGTTGGTTCCCACAGGGCCTTGGATTGTACTTCTCAAAAATATTCAAGTCTGGTGGCTGTGGCACGTCTCATGCATTAAGGTTGAGGTAACTACAAAGGTTGTCAAGCGCTTTGAATACCAGTCTGATGTTGGTGTCTAGCGTCGAATGCTGGTTACTTGTACCTCAAACTCGAGTTGTTTTTTTTTTTTTCTGGCGAGCACAGACTTTTTGCATAGGAAACGTTCGAATATTGTCGGGCAGCTGATTTAAGATGTCGTATCTGTTATGTGTGTTAGGTGTCTAACCGAGTGCACTTGAAACTGGATCCTAGAACGTAAGGCGCTGTGACAAATTGTCTGTTAATTTGTATTTTCAACCCGCCCCGTTCTTTTTTTATTACTATGGTTGTTGTTTTTTTCCTTCTATTCTTACCAGGTTTCTGATTTGTAAACATTTCTTGGTTCTTCTTTATGGCTCTAATAATTGCAGGAACACCACCACCACACTTTTCTTTCCGGGGTGGGGGTAGCCTATAGCCGCATTTTGCTTGATCTAATTTGTTTCATTCTTAGCGGGAGTAGTGCAGGAAGACGGTCAGTAAATTGATGTAACATTAGGTAAACACACGGCGGTTATCGGCTTTGTTTCGTCCTGGCCTTCATTATACAGGCATAGCGGGACTTGTAAGTGGTCTGTGATGAGGTGATTTTACGTAAGTAACATCTGTTGTTTGCTTTATCGGAGCGAACCTTCTTCGTGTTTGCTCACGGGCGAGCCATAACTAGTCCTTTGATCTCCGACTTCAGGAGAGAGAGAGCTCGTTGGCTTGGCGATTGGTAGCGGCTTTCTGTGGTAACGGTTGTCAGATGTTAAGATAATGTTATGCTGATTTAGGGAAACTCTTACGATTGTTTTCGATTTTAATTTAGGTAGTAGTCCTGTTATTACGTCAAATTGGGGGTAGTTGCATCTTGTTGGAGAAAATTCTAGATCTATTACGTATCGCGTCTGTCTTCTCGTGCACGAGTTCCTATGTTGTATCGAGAGTTGTTACTATAAAACAGATCCTGGTCTGTTAGTCGTCTCTCAGTCCTGGGATTTTGTTGCCGTGAATAGTAACAGACACAAATTCAGTTTGCCTGAAGGGATATTCTGATCGTCTGGGTATGTACTTAGAATTAGATCGTTGATGTGAAGGAATTTTGGCTTAGGAATTTAGAAAGATAGTGTAAGCCTTCTAAGAGGATTTTTATTATTATTGCCATCAATTACCTGACCTCTAAATGCTATAGCCAGGGTAGTGTAAGTTTCGTTGGTAATTATACGATGTCAAGCCAGTGAGTTTCTTTGATAAAATTGGGTGCTGTTATTAATTTAGAATTGAACTGGTATAGGACCTGGGCCTGATGTAGTACTGGGTAAAATATAATTATAACGGGTTCCGGGTAACCTCAGTGTGTTATGCTAACTTGAGAAATAGGAGCGTTGGTGCTTGGTTTTTTTTTTTCTTTATTAGACTAAGTGGCTGTGTGTATTTAAATTAGCTTCTGAAGGGTCCGTTGATGCATTTGTGTATAAATAATGTGTGCCTACTGATAAACCTTTCATATGCTGCCTTTGATAAGTGTGAGGCTCGGAAACCATTAACTATAGGAATATAGTAGTGTCAGTGAAGCGGTGTTGTGACGCGTATCTGCCTAGGTCACCAGATGGCCTCAGAAGCAATCAGGTCAGCCCGCGTCTGCGTTAAGCGTAAGAGACAAGCTGTTGTCTTGTAAAAGAGAGGAGAAGGGGGGAGCTGTTAAGTCTGACCCGAGGGCAGAAACAGGGTAGAGCACGAGGGCTTGTTTTTAGTTTGGAGTTTTATTATGGTATGGGAAAACAGGGTGGTTGAATTATGGTTGTAGTGAATTGGTTGTACATAAGTTGTTATTTCTTTCAGCGATTCAAGGCGTCGTAGGCAACCCATAAGCCTGCAACGGACTTTGCCTTCTCGGATGGGGAGGTAAGAGACATCAGTGTAATTGAAAGCTGGGTACGCGCAAAGTAACGGGCGCCCCTAGTTACATCTGCAAGATGGAGAGGCATCAGGGATTCTCCTGACGTGGGGAACATATACCTCAGCGTGGAATTGCCTAGAAATTGGGGCGCTCGGCTCCCACGGCCCAATACGAAACAGGATATGTTGCCTGGTATTGTTTACATACTGCCACAATAAAGCAGTAGGCCAAAACCCGAAGCGGTTTAAATCGTCGTTTGTGCGAAGAATTGAGTGCCATCATCATTGCTAGATTTACAGCAGATGAAAATATATATATATATATATATAGTCACCAAGGGCACCTTCATCAGTTATTCTGGAGAGGAGTGAGGGAGATCATGCCTCTCTAATGCTAACGGGAGGAGGAACCCGATGAAGGGTAACACATGTGAGCATCAGATCAAGACGATAGCGACAGGAAGGCACTGAACTGAAGGAGAGGGGAGAGAGTGGAGTTAGTTATTTTCAGGAACTGAAAGTTAGATAGATAATACTTGGAGGTGAGCCTCTGAGTTAGTTCTGCAGAATTCAGTGGTGTAGAATTTAGTTGTGTAGAAGGTAATTGTGTAGGACAGCCGGGAGCGCCTTGAGACATTTTAGTCAGATTAGTTATAAATTCTTCCTCTGACTGGTTAAACGGGACAGAGTGAAAACCAGTGGAGTGTAGCCTTGTGGTGTGTGGGACTCCACAGTGTATCTAGTTAGTAATATTAGTGTTCAGTTGGTGGTGGCTCTTACATATAGCGCCCCCCCCCCCCCCCCCGCTTAATTTTTTTAACCTTATTTGTTTTGTGTAGATGTGGGAGAGAGCGGTGGAAATGTGATATTTGTGTCATTAATTTATTTGTTCTTTTTTTCCAGCTTGTGCGAACTCGCACGGTATTTTTTTTTTTTTTTTGGTTGCTGTGGTAAAAACATTTTGTGTGTTAATAAACTTATAAATGTGCACTGCATCAGTTTGTCTTTCACTATAATAATAATAATAATAGATTCTTTAAGCGCCAAACACGGCGCATAAGGCAGAAACCAGTGCTCTCCAGGTTGTTCGTTGTGACGCCACTCCTCTTAGCTCTTGCACATTATTTAGGCCCAACGTTCTTCCTTCTCTTATTATTGTTCTTCTGAGTGTTTCTTTTGGTCTTCCTTTTTTCCGCTTACCCTCAGGAACCCAAGTGAGCGCCTTGTAGTGGTATTCTGTTGTTTTGCATTCGTAGGACATGACCGATATATGACCATCGTCTTTTCCTTATATAGTCGGAGACATATTTCTGCCTAGAGTCTTCTCTTATTTGTCGATTAGTCTTGAATTCTTTCCAACTGATGTTCATGAGTTTTCTAAGACATTTGTTCTCGAATGTATTCAGCTTGTTCTCCAATGATTTTGTTATTTTCCAACTCTCACAGCCGTAAGTTAACACTGAGATAACATTTGAATTAAACAGACGAAGCTTGGTATGTATATTCAATGATCGTAATTTCCAAATGTTAGATAATCTATTGAAGGCGCTAGCTGCCAAAGCAATTCTAGTATGGATTTCTCTTGTTGTGTCACCATCCTGAGTCATTTTACTGCCTAAATAATTGAAACTTTCAACTTTCTGTAGTTTTTCCCCGTTCAAGATGATATCAAAGGTCTCGTTAGAAAAGTTCATAGCTTTAGTTTTAGAGGCATTTATTTGGAGACCAATTTTAACCGAGAGATGACACAAATTATTTATTGCTTCTTGGGATTGTCTTGGTGTTGAACTTAAGAATGCTACATCATCTGCGAAATCCAGGTCCCCCAGGAATTTTCCATTTGTCCATTTTATACCCAATTTTTCACTATACTGTACCTGTATTCTTTAACTGTACAGTTGTGTCTGTGGATAGTAATTAGTGTAAACCTTATCTAATTGGAGCAAGAGGTGGTGAGGCAGTAGCTATAAAAACAAGTCACAAGTGGCGAGAGAGAGTCAATCTAGGTTCTCACCTTTGAAGCTATAAGTCTCATCCAGTCACTTTAATTCTCATCTTAATCTATCTTCTCATACTTTCCTCAGAATTGGTGTCCTGTCTCTTTACTCAGACCCCTATAAAAGCCATTGCGTGACAGGCGCAAAGAGATGTCTCTGGGGTTACTCTCTTCTAATCTTAGAATTCACGTTCAGTCTTACGGTCTGCCCTTTATTTGGGTCCTAATATTCCGTGTTCTTGGCTGTCTATGATTTCTTCTCGACGAAAATGGAAGTCAGTGAAGTAGCCTTACAACGCTGTAGAGTATAAGCGAAATTTTCGCTTACCCACCCAGGTTGCTACTTAGAGAAGTCTAATCAGGTGCAGTCTATCTTAGCATTTTCATGCCCAACCACTCATCATCAAAGGGTCTGATATTAGTAAGGGTTTACCCCCTCCCCCCCCCCCCTCTCAATTAGAACATTACTACACGACAACATCCGATATGATTTTCAAACTCCATAACCATGTAAGTTCTTGCTTCTTCCGTTTCGCCTGTCATGTTTACAAACGCACTGCTTCACATATCTATCACTGATATTATCTTCCTAGATGTTTCTTTCTTGTAATTGTTTATTACAATAAAGTCCATCTGCTGGAAGTATTACATCACTGTCTGTGTCTTAGTCTTCAACACGATTGTCATCCATATTTGAACACTGAGACAGCATGGTTAGTGGAAATTATCTGCAACCCCTTGTTCTCGTATAACTCGTTTGTTACATACCTTCGCCGACAAAACGTCTAGGTTTTCACCCGATGCCATCTTGTGCAGCTTATCTTTTGTCATCTTTGTCTACCGCCAGCCTGGCTTGCGATATGATACACTTAACCCGTCTCGCTACTTCAGACACCTTACTGTTGGGTCGAAAGATGTTAAGTAACGTACACAAACAACTTTGCTCTGCACAAACAGAAGTCAGTGTTGTTTCAAAACAGGTCAAGCGCTCAGATAATAGTAATAGTAATGGAGTGACGAAGTAGAACAAGATATCATAAGAATTCATTGAACCATGAAAGCATAAACATGCAATACTGCTGAATTAGCACGTCAGTCTTGTTTCAAAACAGGTCAAGCACTGAGATAATAGTAGTAGTATAGTAAGGGAGTGACGAAGTAGGACAAGATATCATAAGAATACATTGAACCATGAAAGCGTAAACATGAAATACCGCTGAATTAGCACGTAAAAGGAGCGGTAGATCTTCTTCTTCTTGCGATCGCATCTTTGATGATTACACCGTCAGACGAGTTCTCATGATGAATTCGACTGTTGTTTGAAGTTCCTCTTTAACTCCATATAGCTTTGAGTTTAGTGTTGAGTCATTGGGCCAGTATATCTTTCTTAACTGGTCATACAGAGGACAGTCCTGTAGAACATGCTCAGCAGTTTGTTCGTTTAATCCACATGTGCACAGTGGTGAAGCAGACAATCGTAGCTTGTGCATGTGTTTATTCAGTTTGTTATGCCCTGTCCTGAGTCGAAAAATAGTTGTCTGTCCCTGCCGGTCGAGAGTGTGATAGTCGTCTTTGGGTTGGTTCTGTTCTCTTCTGATAGTCTGGATAGCTCTCTTTTTTTCTCAAAGTATGTGACTTCATTATCTTCTTGTTCACATTCTCCTCCCTTTTTTGCAAGTTTATCTGCCTTTTCATTTCCGGGTACACCACAATGAGATGGTACCCACTGAAGTATGGTTCTCTTTTTGGCAGCTACCTTGTTTAGTTCATTTCTCAGATGCGGGAGTTTACCACCCTTGAGAGCTTGCAGGACAGACAGTGCATCTGTGAGGATGACTACCTGGTGGCAGTCAGAGTTGGTGTTATAAATCATATTTGCAGCTTGCTCTAGAGCTTGAACCTCAGCTGTATAGTTGGAACAGAATTTACCAGTGGGAATGTGCCTAGTCTCATAGTGGTTGTCAGGATATGAGATAAAGATACCGGCACCTCCATTCCTAACAGCATTAGTTGCTGATCCATCTGTATAGGCATGTATCCATGATTGATCGGGATAGCTTTCTTGGATCATACTCAATGTAGCAGTTCGTTTTTGCAGATCATTATACTCACATCCACTTGTGAGACCACTGACTGTTGTATTAATTTGGAGGGCACTGCTGGCCTGCTCCCATGGTACAGGGTATAGGGTGGGCTTCAGTGGTGTTGTCTTCATGGATAGGTCTTCTTGATGCTGTCTTATAAGTCTTTTCCCCCGATGCACAAAGCTGCTACGCTTTAGACGTCCCAATGCCAGATCATCTAGTCTTGCCTTCATTGGGTGCATTGGCATACTGTTGTACTTTTCCATCTGGATCATGGTTTTTGTGTCTCTTCTATGGGACAATGTCTGTAATCCAGCAACCTTCTGCATCTCTGTTATTGGTGTAGTTTTTCATGGCTCCTGTAATGAGCCTGAGAGCTTGATTTTGCACCTTGTCCAAAGACTGCAGATGTGAGTTAGCAGCTGATGACCATGCTGCGAGCTAAACTCTAAGTGTGGTCTTATTACTCCATTATAAATCTTCTTTAGATTTCGTTCATTTGCTCCCCAGTTGGTACCTGCTAATTTTCTGAGTATGCCTAGTCGTCTTCGGGCCTTTCCTTCTGCATTTTCAATATGCTTATTCCATGTAAGCCTTTGGTCAAATGTCACCCCAAGATAGGTGGGGTAGCTTTCTTCCTTGATCACGGTTGTCCCTAGGTGTATGTTAGCTGATTTGTCCTTGGGGGCGAGGGAGAACAGTGTTGTGGAGGTTTTGTCTGTGTTTATTGTGATAAGCCATTTCTCTGCCCATGACACTAGCATGTCTGCTGCCCGCTGCATTCTATAATTTGCTGTGGCGACATTTTCATCAGCGCACCAGAGTACTAGGTCATCTGCATATAAGGCAGCTTTAACTCCTGCAGGGAGATCTTTCACCAGGTCATTGATGTAAACAAGGAAGAGTGTTGGGGAAATTACTCCTCCTTGAGGTACCCCCTGATGGAGCAACACTTTTCTGCTCTGCAGACCGTCAAGAGTGACTCTAGTTCTCCTGTTATGCAAGTATGACTGGATCCATTTCATCATGTTGCCTTGGATTCCACTTCTCCTAAGTTTTGCAATGAGGCCATCTTTCCACACCTTGTCAAAGGCCTGCTTGAAGTCGACCCAGATCGTTAGGACCTTTTTCTTCTCCTGGAAGGCATCTTCTATTGCTTGAGACAAGTAAGTAACTTGGTCTTCTATACTGTAGCATTCTCTAAATCCAGCTTGTTCCGGCACCAGGATCTGCTCAGACTCTAAATACCATTTCAATCTGTGGTTGACTATTCGCTCCATAGTCTTCCCAACACAGCTTGTGAGACTGATTGGCCGGTAACTTGCAGCCTCGGTCTTACATTTCCCTTTCTTTAGTATGGGTATTGTGATGGCTTCTCTCCATACTTGGGGTACCGTTCCTTTCAACCAGCTGTGGTTGAATATCTCAAGCAGTTTTGTCTTTGCTGCTGAGCTCAGATTTACTAGCATTTCGTTGCTGATTTTGTCTGGGCCGGGTGACTTTTGAAACTTAAGCTTGGAAATAGCCTTCTGTAGTTCTCCTAGTGTGATGGGTTCCCTCATTGGGGCAGGAGTATCTGTCTGTCCCATGGTTGCCAGTATTTCTTTTCTTATCTCTCTCTGATGGTCTATGTTAATGGGTAAGTTGCTTTCTGAACTGTATCTTCTAGCAAACAAGTCTGCAGCTTGTTTTCCTCTGAAAAGTTTGCCACCTTCATCCAATGTGATAGTCTGCCTTGGTGAGGAATGCTCTTCATTTAGAGACTTGACTAATCTCCAAAGTTTCCTGCCGTCTTTCTCAAGGTTCAGCGATGCCGTTTTAGTTCTCCAGCTTTTCCGCTTTTCTTCTAGCTTTGTTCTCTGAAACTCTGCTACAGCCTTTTTCCATTTGTTGTGAGTTTCAAGTGAAGGCTGAGACTCTGCGTCCTTTCTAGCCTTGTCCATAGCTTCCTGACGTTCTTGGAGTGTGCTGGACCAGATGGTATGTAGTTACGCCGGCATCCTTTGGGAATGGTTTCTTTTGCAGCTTGTAGTATGCATCTGTTGAAGTCTTTTACCACTTCATTAATGTCTCTGTTCTGTACCTTGAGGGTAGACAGCAGCGTGTTCACCTGATGCCTGAATAAACCCCAGTTGGCTTTTTTGTAGTTCCATCTTGTAATGGCTGGGCCTGTACTGAGAGTTGCACTCTGGACAGTAAGAAAGATTGGGCGATGGTCGCTTCCCCCTAGTTGGTCTCCTACTTCTCTACTAATAGATCCAGCTATATCTGGTGTGGAGAAGGCAAGATCTGGTGTTGAGGTTGTGTGCCATCCTCTGGAGTAGAAGGTAGGAGTATCTGTGGCATTATGACTAGGATTAGGGAGTGATCATCTTGCCAAGTTTCAACCTCTTCACCTCTGTGATCCAGATGGTTATAGCCCCAGCTCTGGGAGTGGCTATTAAAGTCTCCAACTGCTATAAAGTTGGTGGCTGGTACCTGTATAGAGCTGAGACTCAGGGGTTTGTTGTTCGGACAGTAATAGTTCAGGAGTTCTATTTCCATCTTGTCTACCTTTATCTGCAGCAGCTGATATTCTGCTCCATCCATGAAGGTTTTCCTTTCGTGTGCAGGAATGTTATTCCTTACAAGAGTAAGTACTCCTCCTTTTCGTCTATCTTGTCTGTCGGATCTGAAGCATTGATATCCCCTTATTTTAAAGGTTTGATCTGCTTTCAAGTGAGTCTCTTGGATACAGCAAACACTGACTTGCTTCTCATACAAGATGTTTTCCAGCTCTGTCTTTTTGCTGTATCCAGCCTGCTTGCTGTTCACTCCCTCTGCATTCCAGTGCATCATGACAAGTGGCACTCTGGGTTTCTCTTTTTCTGTTTTGTTTTGGTCAGTAGTTCTCCTCCGCCGTCTGTTGACTCCACAAGACGGTCTAGAGGGTCCTCCAGTAGCTGAGGGTGGGCTCTGTCGAGGCTCAGAGCCCGGCACTGCACCTGCCTGGTGGAGCTCCACAGGGCGAGCACCAGAACGAGATTTATTTTGACGGTGTACTCTCCATAGAAAAAAAAAAGCGAGTTGCATGATACTGTGGTTTCCGGTGCGCCTTCTGGCCCAGTATCTACGACTTTAGCACCTGTTCAACGGGAGAGTGGGCTCATCCCTAATCTGTTTATGTTCCCAGTAGTAGACTATTCGCAAGCAGCCTGGGGGTGTCACTGCTCTGCGCGGACCTTGTTTACCGAGGCGGCGTCCGAGCTCGTATGGTGAAAATATGGTTGCATTATCTTCAAAATAGCCCTGTCTTTCCCGTGGCTTTTCTGCCATCCTGCAACTTTGAGTTAGGGAGTTCTGAGCTCCAGTCTCTTTCCCAGGCATTTTATCCTGGCCTGGCACGCATACAGAGGACCCCACTTCTGGTTCTAAGTTAGCAGTTGGGGATAGGTGGGGTAGCACACTGTGCATTCCCCGTCATCCAGGGGGCTCTCCAACTATGCAGAGCTTGCACAATGCTGTGCTCTGGTTCGGGGCTCTCCCAAGGAATCCTCACGTCCTGCACAGAGCCACTTCCCGATACCCACCACCTGCCAACCCTCCATTGTAGAAATCTCCTGCATGCGGCCATCCAGTCAAGAGCCAGTATTAAGTCTGGTGCCCAAGTGATCCCCCCAAGCTCAGTGTGCAATGCTGGGTTCTCATCATGCTGCAACACAGGAGGGATTGTGATGCTCAGCCATCTCTCTCAATTCTGCACCGATAAGTGACATCGGGGACTTAACTTTGCCTCAGTACTGGGAGGCCCCGTTTCCGGGTACACCACACACAGCCAATTGAGGCAACGGTCGCCATGGGCGTGATAGACGACAAACAGTGAAGAATGAGGCAAGAAAGCATTTAACCCATGAAGTGGGGGTGGATTGGTGCAGACCAGAGCATGTACCACTCGCCGGTGGGTTCTGCATCTACACCTATAGGGTTCCACCCACTCCTCAGCCCATTTAGTCTGGCCCCTCACCCAGGACCTGTCCGGCTTGGGTGACCCTGCCAGGAGTAAAACTCCCGCCGGCATAGCTCCCGGGATCATTGAGGCGAGCGGTAGATAATACTGCAGGAGATGAGTGAAGACGCAAAAAAAAAAAGAGAAGAAAATAGAGAATGAACGTATTTCGTGAAAGTGGCATGGCATATTTAGTACCTGGATTATGAATACCGTACTTATATTTTGTTACTTTACATTTTTTTAGTTTAAATTTTTTTACTTTAGATATTTTGTTACGTTAAACTTTAATATGAATATGAACGTTAACAAATTAATGTAACCAAGCTAGGCCTATCGTTTGTTGCAAGCGAAGGTCTTTCCCCACGAAATGTTCAGTCATATTTCCCGTTGTAAAATTTACATAATACTCTTCCTCTTAGTCACTAACTACCTAAACTGTTCACAACAGTTTATACAATTTCAGTGGAGTCACTAGGATTGGTGTCACCCAGTGCGGTAAAATGTTTCACAAAAGTTTATAAATTTCGAGTGGAGTAACTAGATTCTGGTGTCACCCTGCGGAACTCATGTGACCCATGGCCCTCCCCGTATCAGACCATACAAAATCCTTAGTAATGTTTCTTTTTTGTACTAATGTTACTCGTAAATCGTAATTCCCGTCTATCCCTGAGTGTAATGGCAATAGTAGTGACATAAAAATAACTAGCATAATTAAAATTACACTTTTAAATAACAATATCATACGCACAGCCTAAATATATTTACATAGTTTCATGTGGTTAAAGTGAAAATTCGGTAAGAAAACAATAGAATTCGAAGTAAAAACGTTTAAGAACTACATCAAATTATGTTCATTTTAACGTTAAACTTTTGTGGGTTATAACTATGCCTACCAACAGTGATATTTGTTAAT